>CM053613.1:13331469-13349470 GCA_028646535.1 Procyon lotor
GCATTTCTGTTTTGAGTTCTAGTATTTTCTTTAAAAGGCAGTGATCTTGTTTTGGGGTGCCTGGGTGGCTCAGTGGGTTAGAGCCTCTGCCTTCGGCTCGGATCATGATCTCGGGGTCCTGGGATTGAGCCCCTGCATCGGGCTCTCTGCTCAGCAGGAAGCCTGTTTCCCCCCTCTTTCTGCCTGCCTCTCTGCCTACTAGTGGTCTCTCTCTCTCTGTCAGATAAATAAGTGGAATCTTTAAAAAATAAAATAACATAAAAAAATAAAAGGCAGTGATCTGTTTTTGAAGTCAAGTAGACTTCCTTAAGATTTCATGAGTGAACAATGGCATAATATTTAAAGTCAGTAATTGCAAAACACGAAAGGCTTAAATGAAATCACTCAGACTAAGGCAGGTAAGGAAATTCACTTCTGACAAAAAAAAAACAACAACATATCATCAATTTTCATTCGCACCACTGATGTTTTAGCTGGGTCACTATAGCAAGAGAAAGATGGGGTTTTCAGGATAACCCAGAAAAGCAAGCAGGAAATCTTTCCTCTAACAACTCTTGTGCAAATGTCAGGGTTCCCTTTAATTCAACAGATGTTTATTGAGCAGATACCATGTGTATGTACTGGTGAGGACTTTGGCTCACAAGCAGCCTCTGAGTCTGGAAGCAGTGGAGTCACGCCTATGTGTGCAGAAGTGAACACTGACTGAGCTCCTACTGTGTACCAGGCTCTAAAATAAATGTTCCATTTAAATACTAATCACTTGAGGCATTTTGTTTGTTTTTAAATTAACGAGGCAAGGGAAGCTCAGAAAGAATAAGTAACTTGCCCAAGATTTAACAACTAGTTGGTGTTGGCACAAGGCCATATAGCAGGATCTCTGACTACAAAGCCTATGTTCTTCCTTCCACATCTAAGGTTTACTGGGGAGGAATTTTGTACTAGATGATGAAGTATTAAAGCAGTGGTTTTCAAATGTTAATCAGTGACATAATTTGTATCAATCCTTAGAAAAATGAAAAACATAAAAAGGATATGTATATAAAATTATAACACACACACACACACACACACACACAGGTCCAGACACAAATTTTTGGAGTAAGGTTGCCGGACTGTCCATTTTTGAAAACGACTTGACCTTTATTGTGAGATTGTCTTCGTACTTTTTGACATTAAAATTTTCTTTGCTTTCACAAAATAATGGTAACAGCAGATGCTAGTTTTCTTTAAAAATGAACTTACCAATTAAAAAATAAAATTCTAATCCATCAAGCCACCAATTTCTGAGACCCAGAGCTAAATGGCACAATGCATGGGATCAGAAGACGATGAGTTTCAGTTATGCTACCTACTCATGGTCTTGGGCAAGAGACCTAACTTCTCTGAGTCTCAGCTTTCTCATCTTTAAGATAGGCTTGATAATAATGCCTGTTTCACATGGTTAACACATAATTCATAAGTTTATAAATTATATATAAGTGCTACTGAAGTGTGCATATGTTTGTAAGTTGTAAAGTATCATAGAAAGGTAGTGATTATCCTAAGTTTATGGTTACTGGAAAGGACTTAACTATTGGTATTTCTTTAAATATTCCTCCAAAAATGGAATTTTCAAGAATTCTTTAATGTCTATACTTGGCTTTTATTATAACACATTATTTACATTTAAAAAAATGGAGTTTTTCTCACTCTGATAACCACACCGCAGGAAGCCTACTGGTATGGATATACTAACATACCACGAGTGCAGTTCTTGTGGACTTACTTGTATCTAGGAAAAAGAAGGTGCTCCCAGAATTCAGACATATGGCAAAGAAAAGTTAGTAGTACCTGAGAGTGAAACTAGTAAGAGTGAGTCATCATTATACTATGGATTGAATTAGCAATCTATAAAGGAATCCACCCTAAAAGACAGTCTGCATGATGCTGAAGGGACCCGGAAAAAGACCCCATCTCAGCCAGGGCAACCATATTGCCTTTCTAGTTTGGGGATGGGATGGAACCCCATGGGGAACATGGGGCTAAAGAAACTTAACTTAGTCACTAGGTTATAATCTATCTCAAACAACGATATACTCTTTGGAAAATGAGACAAACACCAAGATTCTGGCTGGGTTTTATTCCGAATTGAAGAAAAAAGAGTCTAATTAGGTAGTCGTAATATTCTGGTCATTAGGGAGCTGTATTATATTGGAATAGGAACAGTTTGTAGAAACTGAATAAAACCCCCTTATCATTGCTCGGTTTCATTTGTGGTGATTCTGAGTTTATCAAACAACCCCATGATGTCCATTTGGTTGTGTGGGTACCTGACACCAGTAGAGACAGGAGGCTGCCAGGCACTGGTGAGGGGTAGCTCCCTTATAAATGAATAAACTGCCTAACCAGTTTAAGAATCCATCTCTTTTGAAATGGCAAATGGAAATTAGTTTCCTTAAAGCCCAATGATTTCTGATAGAACTGATGAAATTAATTTTCTAAACCTGCAAAGGTGAAGGTCACAACTTCCCCTTTGAGGCCTAGCTTGCTTCTCTTGGACATCATTTTTTAAAATACAATACCACTTAGAAGAAAACACAGAGTTTGTAATTGCTAAATATGCTAATCCAACCCACACAGGAAGGCAAATGTCACATTTCATTACTTTAACAAATATTTACTGTACACAGAAATAAAGTTATATAGAATATGATATATAAGAAGTTCACAGTCTAATGGGAAATAAGACACATAAGCATTCACATTGTATGAAATGTACCTTGACAAAAAGTGGGAACAAGACAGCATATGGAGCAATTAAATGCCTGGAGACCTTTGTGAATGCTTCACAGAGGAGGTGACATTTATGCTGGATCTTGGAGATGCATAAGAATTGTCCACATAAAGCAAAAAGTACGCAGGGGCCATTCCCGGCCTGTGCAGACGCGGAAGCTCAAACAGCATGGCATGTGAGGGAAATGGTGCAAGGTTTATACATCCTGCTATGTAGAGTATCGGGAAATGGTACACTTGGAGACAAAACTAGGGGCAAATTGCCACATATCCTATACTATGATATCTGGACTCTTCCCATAGGTAACAGAGAGCAACTGAAAATTTTAAACATAGGCAACTTACCTGATCAGATCTGATTTTAGAAACAACTCTTCAGACACAAAATATATTGGTAATAGGTATTGCTCGTGCTTTTAAAGTTTTGTACCTAGTACATGTATTATCTCTCTCCTGCAAACACACACACACACACACACACACACACACACACTCTCTCTCTCTCTCTCTCTCTCTCATTCTCTCTCTCTCCATACACACACTGAAGTAAAGGACGAGATATTGGGAATTCAATTATGAAGCTACTGCAATCACCCGAGCAGAAATGAGGAAAGTCCAAATTTAGGCAGTGGCAGAAGGAACAGATGAAGAAATGAACAGATGCAACAGGCGTTGGATACAGTGGTAACTGGGTGAGTTGTGATGCCATTAACAAACAGCAGGGATATAGGCATTAGAAGCAGTTCAAGTAATAGGGTGAAAATGAGGACAAGTTCAATTCTCGATATGTGAAATCTGAAGTGCCTATGGTACATCGAGATAGAGACCACTAAAAAAGGTGGAAATAAGATGTAGGGTTGTAGAGAATGTCCTAGCTGAAAAGAGAGATTTGGAGTCACTGTTATACTCACAAGTATTTGAGACACCAAGAGATAACACAAAGAGGGTTAAGAAGAGGGATGAGAAAAAAAGACGAAGGTTAAGATCCTGGGTAACTCAACAAATAAGGGGCAAAGTAAAGAATAAGTGAGAGAAATTGAAAGAGATGTCCTGAGGATAGGAAGAGAGCCAAGAGCAAGTGATACTCCAGAAGCCAAGAGGAGAAGAAAGAGAGTTTCAAGGAGCGGGGAGTTGTGCATAGATCCAAATGCAGCAAAGTGGTTAAGAAGGATGAGTACTACAAAGTCATTCATTTTGGCAATTATGCATTGAGTGTTAATGTCAAGAACTGTTCAGTACAGCATAGCTCAAAATGTGGTCATGGAATGGAACTTTAGGAGAGGGCCTGGTAGGTATGTCTATTATTCCAAATTTTTAATTATTGGGTTAGTATAAATATAAGTTATCTTGCTTTTTTTCAATGACTTGCTCAGTAGACTACTGATATTAAGAAGAAAGACTCGCATATAAATGAATCAAATCATAGCAAAATAAGACAGGGAGGTGTAAGAAAAAAGAAAGAAGTGTGAAGAGCTTTTTCACATGCTAGCCTGCCTTCCACCTCACACCTGCAGGTCACCCTTGTGATTCCACAAATATAATGAGTGGCTGTTAAAAGAAGGAAACTATTTAAAGAAAAGCCTAAACTCAAAGCTTGAGCGTTGATTTTACCCCAGAAGCACAGCTCAGGTCAAATCAACTTACTTTCAAGTCTAAGGGCATCTGAGTCCCTCCCTGAATTCTCAACAGAGAGTACAGGCTCCTCCTCTGTTCCTGTCTCAGAGGGCTCTTCTTCAGCAGCATCCAGTGACTGTGAGTTGTCAAAATATTTCTGTTTGTCATGGCTGGTGTCCAGGGTTTTCTCATGACAATTACCTCAATGACAAGAGACACAGAGACAGCATATTAGAAACATCTCTCTTAGTTAGTCCCAAGGCTCAAGGTCTTCAAGCAGCAGGAAGAGCAAAAAGATGACAGTGTCAGTGTCAGTTTTTCTCCAACAGGACACACAAAAATCAGTGAGCTGGAGCACCTCGAGCCAGATCTTTATTGTAACTCAAGATCTTGCACTGAGTTCAAGTTTCATCTGCTAGGCCAGCATAAGAACCAAGTGTTTGGGGGAAAATCATGACGACAAAGATCAATTCCCAAGATCTCACTGCATTTATAATGAATGACTGTGAAATATTTCCTTGAAAGTCAGAAATATCACAAAAAAGTAGTTTTCCTTCTATTTGCCTCTCAAAGGTGGGAAATGACCGATTGGTACCCGAATAAGTCAGAAATAGATGAACTATAGCAGAGAAATATAATATCTACTCTCAAATCACGGTTAAAATGAAAGATATATCAAAAGGCAAAGGATTATAAGTTAAAAACCAAGGACTTAAAGAGGGATGGTGATGGCTGAGAATCCATGTTTACGACTGCAGTGTCACAAAGATGTGGACTGTTCTTTGGGAAAACAAATTGAACTCATGTAAAGATTTACTTTAGTGTAAAATGTCACATCTGGGATGTAATCCTGCACTCTGTTACTTTCTGGTATGTAAAGGGAGCCTAACCTCTTACTACAGCTTTGACAGTGAGCTGAGGAGCTTTGACTCTCTTAGGGGTTGTGTGTTTATACAGCTGAAGAGCCACTACCCTGCTCCACCTGACGCCCGTTCCCTGAGTAGGGGAGTGTGTGTTACTAGGTTGGTGTGTCTGATGTGCCAGTGATCTGGCCAGCTGAGCAGGACTCCTCTCCTCTCCTCCGTTTGAGGTGCACTGTGTCTAAAGATATAAGTTCGGTGGAGGCCTATACCTTTCCTCTCACAGGACAATTCTTCTGGTAAGAGTAAGTAACTTCCCTCCTTTACCAGAACATTCAAACATGCTCTACAGGTTTATTTTTAATAGAAAATTGTCCCAAAGTGATGTATGTACCTAATTAAGCTCTCTCTGTAGCAATGGAAGTACAAGAAGTCTCTTTCTGGATTTGAAGATTCCCTTTTAGATTCCATAATTAAGGAAAGCACTTCTCATGCCATTTCTGTTATTGTGCCAAGAAAACATAATGGACTCAAAACCTTTCCCAACATATGGAGTTTGGGGTAAGGAGGCTGCATGCTCAGAGTCATTTTTATTTTCTAGTTCTACACTCTCAAATAACTGAGGCTACCATATTTAAAAAGGTTACGTCAGAAACTGAATTTTTTGTTTCAGAGGAGCTTTAGCTCTCAAGAAGCTCACAAGCAACTTGGAAAGACAGTAAATACAAGACAACAAACAATAATGAGGTAGCACACTGTGCAAACCCGGTGCTTCAGAGAATAAGCTTTGAGCAGGTAAAACTTAAATTTTGAGGAAAAGGCAGTATAGGACTTAAAAACACGGAACTATAAGGAAGGGACCCAGTATCTGCTGAGTGTTTCGCATTTTTTCTTCTACTTAACCCTCAAAAATACCTTGTGGAATAACTGATTTTCATTTTACAGATAAGGAAACTGAGTCTCAGTGAGATTAAGTAACTTGCCTAAGGTAAGACAGTAAGTAAGTGGTAGATTTGAGATTTTAATCAGTTCTATCCTACTAGAAGGCCTCTTGGCTTATCACCAGTCGATTCCACCAGTCAATGCCGCTTCTCTAGCAGAAATGAGAAGGTGGCACTGTACGCAGGAAGGAATTATGTGTTGAGCAAAGCAACAGGCACAGTTCTCATCTGTGTTTGGGAGACGATGAGAGCCACAGTTTGAGAGATGGAAGGTTGTGTGGTGGGTGTATGTGTGCACCCATCGACAGGAAATATGCCATGATCAACAACAGTCACTGTCTTTCTCCAAATTCTTCTGTGGGACAATGGAGGTAGAAGATGGTTTCCACTTCTGTCTGTACCATCTAGTATGGGGAGGTAAGTATGGGGAAGCTAAGCAGAAGAGCATTAAAATAGCAGTGACAACAAACAATTGTACACACCCAACTGACTAAAATTTACTATGAAGAACATCACATTTCCTAGCGACAACTCTTCACTGGGATATAAATAAGAATGACTCTTAAAGACACAGAGAAAATAATGACGACAATGATGTTGATGATTTTCAAACATAACGTTAATTCCCAGTGACTACTGTCTGCTTTCAGCTTTGGTGAGTTTGCCTCCAAAGCATTCTGCGCCTGGACACAGGCTGAGTGAAACAATGTTACAAAAGCAAAGGACAAACCTTTAACACTGTGACCCAGTAAAACTCTTGTGTTTTTTGCAATTGACTTCTCCTCCAACCTCTGCCTCTCAGATTTTTCTCTCCCACTCTCTTCCCATTATGAAATTTTAATTGGTTTCATCTTTTTAAATGTCTGCAATATTTAAAAATGCCTCATAGGTAATTTATAAGATATGATGTGCATAAGATCCTGAAGCTAAAATTAGTCCTCCTGCATGACCTCAAACCCAGATGCCTTCTTGAAAGAAGCCTTGTGCATTCTAAGAATGTCTTGTCCTCCAACTCAGGAAATTGGGGCCAACATCTCTGAGAGGGCAGAAGAGGGGATTAGGGAGAATGGAGAATAAAAAGGAATAAGAACTTTACGTTATAATATTTGTTGCAAGTAGGCAGAATCAAAATGATCAAGTAAAAGCTACATGCTTTAAGGATTCATTTTCTTTAACAAGTTAGAACTGTTAATATTAACTTTCTTAGGCTGACAGTTAAAGACAGACTGGTTCAGTGCTTTGTTGTGATTTACATAATTACCTAGGCTAATAATAAAAAGTCAAATTGCCTATTTTCTAAATTGTTCCTTTTGGTTGTCTGAAGGAGAAGCGCAACACTTCAGGAAGAAGTAAAGTTTTATTCTTTGGGCTACAGTATAGGTCTACTCTAGTTCAAAGGGGAACTAAAAAAAGTTGCCTATATGGAAAAAAATGTCACTCGTCTCCACAGCAGAGGTGAAGATGATGTCCTCATTAAAGAAACACAGGAAAATGTTGGAGAAAGAAAAATGGAAAGATACCTAAAAAGTAACAAGTCATCTTCCATGCATATGACTATTATTTTTTGCTGATGCAGAAATGAGGTGATTTTGTGTCTTAGACCAACCTTGAGAGGTACAATTTCTTTCTTTCTTTTTTTTTTTTTTAAGGAACTACATGATTAAATGAAATGCTTTAGATAACAAGGTCCCAAGTGAAAATGGAAACACTTCTCTGTGCTTAATGCTCTCTACTTGCTTGCAAAGCATTTAGCATCTAATTCAAATCCTGACAGTTTGGTTTTTCTTGGAAATAGGTGACTACACAGCAATACCAACTAAGCATAAAACTCCAGGTAGGGTATTTCTGATTCTGGAATTGCTATGAGATCTTAGGGACATAGCAACATCCTTTTCTGTGGCTAGAGTATCGCCTGCATAAACTGAATTATTAATATTAACCTATCCTACAAGGGTGTTCTGGAAAACAACTAAATAATACATCATGTTGAAGCATTAAGTCTCCTAAGGCAAAGGCACAATTTATCCTGTGGCTAAACAGGTTTTCAGACTAAACTAAGTTCTCAGGAACGCCTATCATTACTAAGGCTAAGGAAATCTCCTATTTTCTCATAATTTTGTTTACAGAGGTCCCAGAAGAATACTTATTTTCTAGAATTGGGTAACCACTTACTCTTTAGAAAGAATGCTTACCTTCTGAATCTTTTAAGTTGGCAAGACATTCCTGGTTGGGTAGTTTAGGATCCTTTAGGATTAGTTATAACAAAGAAATGCCACAAATAAATTGAGAGGCATCAGAGCTTTGAGAGAGCCAAGTAACTAGAGCTAGTCCAGAAGAACTAAAAAAGGTTCATGTAGTTCTGTTAGCCTTAGAACAGAGTGGCTAAGAGCTCGCCTACACGAGTTCCAATCCTGTTTCTACTACTTTCCAGCTGTATGTAGCAGGGCAAGTTACTTTTACTTTTTGTGTATCAGTTTCTTCATCTGCAAATTGAGCTTCATGGTAGTGTCCACTTCAAAGAGTTGCTAAGATTCAATTTAAGAAGTGAGACCATGGTCTAGCACATTGTGAACTATTACTATTGTTTCTCTGAAAAGTTGCAAAGGAATAAACTATCCCAATGTCATCTCTTTCACCAGGGCCTTTGAGCTACAGCTTAACTCAATCTCTGGTATGAACTGGCTCTAGAAGTCATCAGGGGATCTGCCTCACTTCAATGCCAGTGTGTGTGTGTGTGTGTGTGTGTGTGTGTGTGTGTGTGTGTAAGAGATGATGAAGGCAGTAGGGAGTTTGCTTCTACTGGGCTTTTAGAAGAAAGCAGCAACTAATTCAGATTCAACTGCTTGGTGTATCTGAATCTAAAATATTTAGCACATTTAGAAATTTGCCTCAGTCTGCTCTGTGCTCTCTGAATTCACCGCCTTACAATACGAAAACAGACCACAGATCTTCTCTTCAGTTAAATCAGCACTTACCTCTCTGCACCCCACAATGTGTGCTATGTTGTGACATATTAAAGGTTTACTCCAGTCTTCTTCCAAATTTTTCTTGCTTGAACATACTTTTCCCCCATACAACAAATAAGTGTAATACTCCTATGCTTTCTATTATACAATGATTTTTTTCTAAGGCATAAATAACAAACTGATTTATAATAGGAACTAGAATTTGAATTTTATGTTGCTGAAGGCAAAGTAACAGATGTTAGAAAAATGGCCTTTGTGAACTGTGGAATATTCGAAGGACAGTCTTACTATCCCTGTTCTAACAGGGTTATAATATACTCTAAAGTCTCCTTTCTTATGCCTATAAGAAAAGTTACCTTATAGAAGGCATTCTGGTACATTTAACTAAATATAAGGTACATGGGTGTAAAATTCAGGTAATATTGTCCCTTTAATAGACATGAGTGTTTTACAGTATTTGTCTTTCTCCTTATCGTTCTACTCAACTGCACGCAAATTATGCAGCTATATAACCTTTTATTTTCTGTAAAAAGGTAATACCGTGAATGCTTTATTGTAATTTTAGATAACTCAAAGCTTCATGATATTTCTCTAGTAAGATAATCTTTTAGAAAAGGTAGTAAAATAAATCATGAAGTGAAGAGAAGTCTATCTTTCGGTTGCTCACCATGCTATGCAAAATTACTTTAAAATATTAGCAGGAAATGCTAACTGTCAGTGATAGGTGGAGCTTGGTACCACACAAAGTAATAAGCCTATTTGACGAAGAAAGAAACTTTTTGGTGAACAGTTATCTTTATGATTTCCACCTCCAGAGGTTGTGACAGAGGTCCTGTAGACCTGGTTCCTAGATGGTATGGATCCAAATCCGGCCTTAGCTGCAGCCTTTCTGTACACACTTGAGCAAATCAACTTACTTCTGTGTCTAGGTTCTTTATCTGAAATGAGAGGACTCCTGGGACACAGCAATAGTGAAACCACTAGGAAGAGGGGCACTCAGAGCTCCCTGGGTCTGGGTGAGACCTAGCTTGCTGATGACCACACCAGAGAAAGCAGTGAGGTTGCCTCACCTCCTTTGCCTTGTGCTGCCCTCTACTTAGGAAAGACAAGAGAAATCATTTCAACAGAAGTATTGGCTCCTTAGACTTGTTCTCATTCAGCAATTACTGCCAAATGAAATTCTTTGCAGGAGGTTTAAAGTAATGGTTATGTACTGACTGACCTTAAAAGTGCAATGCCAGATAGAAAACAGACCATATTAAAGACTTGAAATTACCAACTTCAGAATTACATAGGCTTTCCCTCCTGGTGAGGTGAATGAGTCAGAAGCAAGTTCAAAAAAGAAAACCTAAGGAAAGGCTGTGACCTCAAATACAAGTAAGTGTGTATGTGTGTGGGGTGTATATACGTGTGTGCATGTGTGTTTTCCTTTTACTACATATTATAGGTCTGAACTCTATGCTGGGGACCACTCGGTCCTTGTATGGGAGGGCAGTCTGCTTTGCCTAGGATTCAGAGCTGTATTGGTTTCTGTAGACTTATATTCCCAGTCTCCTTTCAGAGGAGAAAAGTGAGAGCTGGGTGTAAATCTGGACTGTCTTCCCATGTGGCCTTCTCTTAAATGACTGTGGCATCGAGGGCAAAGGCAGCCAGTTGAGACATAGACACCATAACCTGTGGTCTGTGGAAATGACTCCAGTGATGGAATCCAAACTCTTGGCAGCTACTGTTTCCTCTAGAAATGTGAAGAATCAGATTCGATCTCTAAACAAGAGAATTTAAACATTCACCAGAAGTTTACTATGAAAGACTTTCCCATGCAGATAGTATCCTGAAGAAGAAAGCA
The DNA here is from genome assembly GCA_028646535.1 of Procyon lotor. Lineage (NCBI taxonomy): Eukaryota > Metazoa > Chordata > Mammalia > Carnivora > Procyonidae > Procyon > Procyon lotor. The sequence continues at coordinate 13,342,469 of CM053613.1, forward strand.
AGTTAGCTGCCCCAGCTGCTAGTAATAGTCGTCGTCGTAGTCTTAGTAGTCGTCTTAGTCACAGTATTAAATTTAAATCTTTGGGTTAGTTCAGCTGAGGCAAACTTGTTTCAAGCAAATGTGCTGGGTTTCTAAACCCAACAGGTTTTCTCTGAGTTACTGACTTACCCTTACATGACAGTTTTTCCAGAAGGGTCAATAAGGACATCTGTTTGTTAACCTTCATCAAAAACAGTGCATACAGGGAGTGAGAGAATGCAAGCTCTAGGACATGTCAGCTTCTAGTGGACAAGAGAAACAGTATGATTCCCTTTGTCTTCTCCCTCCTATGGTGTGGGAGCCGAAGACTTTAAAAGAAGATCTGTATCTATATATGTATATTGAGTGGGGGTTTGGTGTAAAGCATTCTGGGTAAACGGTGGGTGGACACAAGTTAATTACTCTTTATTACTAGGTATTCTCAGTAGTTCAAACTTGAAATATCACCAGCTACTTTGCCATTTAAGTACATGCTATGTGCTAAACAATAGGGGGTGGGGCGCGAAAATGAAAAAAGGACTGGTCCCTGCTCTCAATGAGCTGAAGAAGTCTTGTAGGAGAGTTGTGTCTCATACACAAATAACTGTAATGGCAAGGCACAGGAGCTGAAGGAGATGAACAGGTAGAATGATTAGTTATAGATTACTTATAACTAAGGGGTTGGTCAGGTAAGGCATATCGCAGAAGTGGGCCTTGAAGGATGGCTAAGATTAGGACTTTTGTAGAGGGGAAGGGCATGATGGAGGGTGAGGAGGAGGAGCTGCAGAAAACATGAGCAAAAACATGGATCCAGGAAAGTAGGATGTGTGTAGTAAAGAAATCAGACTATCCACAGTATCATCCTCATATAGTATGGTTATAATTTCCATTGACTTTGCCAGAGGCAGAATGATATTAAGGTTTTTATGTGGTCAGTGAGCTTAAATCCAGCACATGAGGCAACCACACTTGAATTGGCTTCACTCAATTCTTAATACTTAGAATAAGCCTACAAACAGGTGGTAGGGGAAGGGGCTTAGATTTCTTAAGCTACCCACAACCTTGGGGGTTTATCATTTGCCTCTTCTTTCTCCTGCTGAAAGCGATTGGTCACCTGCTGATGTCGAGGAAAGGAATCTTAGCAGGAAAATCAACAGACCTTAACTCTGGTCCTCTTCCTCAAAATACAAATGGAGCCACAGAGATAGCACAGTGGGGAAGGGACCTACCATCAGAAGCACTTACTTTTTGGGCATATCAGGATTGTCTTTTTTCCTATTGCAAGGGTATTATGCTAGGTCAAGTTTAATAAAATCTCAAAGGCTACTTGGTCTTTTTTATTCCTCAGGGTAAGAGAATTAGAAGAATGTCTTTAAATGAGAACTCAAGACCCTAGTTATTCCAGAATTGATAAGGACTTGAACCTAGTAGTATCTCATAGGACTCTATGTGAAAACAAAGAGTGTTAGCAATTGTCCTTTACATTGGTATGGGTAGTGAGTATGGTATTTAAACCAAGGTTATTTTTTTTTTTTTAAAGAGGCCACTTAAGTCCCTCCATCATAGAACATTTTAAGGAGGGCCTTGTGGATTTCAGAAACAAAGTCCCCTAGTTGCCTGACTGCAGACACCACTTCGTGGGTATGGGATTAAGACAAGCACTTTGATTAGAGCATATCTAACTCTAAGTATACAGAGCCAATGCACTAAATCAAGTATAAAGCATAGAGAAATAAATGGTGTTATCACACTTTTTCCTTTTGCTTTATGTCACCAAATGAGTCACCTGGAGGCATTCACCTTGGCAGCCACTTTGCACATAATAACATGGTATCTAAGACCTTACTCTTTTTCAATTTTTAACATTTATGCTTTTTAGGCAGTGAGAGAGGTGGTGAATTATTTCATTTTTTTGTTCATGGTAGGTTTTTCCCTAGCTGTATTTCACACTGCCAAGGGAAACCTGGCTATGTTATTAGAGGTACGGCAGGAATAGGAACATGTGATCAACACCTGGTACACTATCAACTGCTATTGACCTCCAGCTCTTTCTTCTGAAATTTGATATGCTCGTTATTTTTTTTATAATAATCACTTTGGATGTGTGATCTGACTGGGTTATTAATCAATGCCTGATAGCTAAAAAGGTTTAATTGCTTTGCGTTTGGCAAATTTTGAATGGCAAATTTAGGCTTGTTGTTATAAAAAGCAATTAAGTGAGAAGATAAATCCAAAGCTATGAAAAATTTGATTTAAATTTCTCCTGCATTTTCAAGATCATAATTAAATAAACCTTGGTGACTAAGAAAAAGTAAGAAATTACCGAAATTTTCTTGGTCAAAGAGCACAGTTTAGTATGAAACATATCTGACTACTGGTAATTAAAACACTGGAAGAAAAAAGGGGGGGGAAACCAAAGCCAGCATTCCACATACACATATATATGCCAGGTATCCTCAGTCATATGTATTTTAAAACTAACTAATGTTATTTTTAAGTGATTATCAGGTTTAATTGCTTTATTTCCATCAGGCCATGAAACAGTGGAAATCATTCAATGATTAAATATGTAAAGGGGTTTAAAGACAGTGTTAACAGTGTTAAAAATTTCAAAACTGGGAATTCACTTCAAATGGTTGGCTCACGGTGCACATAAAGAACTTACTGAGGCACAAATCACTTAAAAAAAAGAGCTCATTCCACCAATGTAGACTTCGTGTGTGTGTGCGCGCACACATGGGATTTCTGCAATCAGAATAATCTTTTTGAAGGGGAAGACTCATGCAAATGCTTCCTATATGAGATGGCAAAATATCTCTAAAAACATCAGCAACAATGAATGGAAGTTGAAATTCAAAAAGAAAGACAGCAACCAATGAACTTGCCTAACTTATAGATTTAGTTGCCTTCAGTTCTTATCAGGAGACTGATCTACAACTGTAGTAACAAACCATATTAAAAGTATCTTGTTCAATAATTAATAAGGGCTAGATTAAACAGACCCCATCCTGCTCATCCTTCCTATCTTCTTGTAGGTGTACGATCACTTTGTCCATAGTGATCTGGGTGTAGGAAATTACAGTGAGCTCCTGATGTACGATGGAGCCTACATACAAAGAAAGATGTCCAAGTATAACTTCCCAACCCTATCTGTAGATAAGTGATCATAAAATAGGATTAATGATGCCATCCAGTGGGTATCCTCAAACTACACAAAGAGCAGAAAGGAGGCAGAACTGTGTTCTAAACTTAAGTTAGTACCCAAAAATGTAACTGACTTCCTTTAGGAGACTCAAGATAGTAACCCTAATACTGGTGGAGACCATTTGCACACCTCAAGTATTAAGCTCTGCAATTCAAAGATATTATAAATTTATTTTTAGATTGGTGAATAAAAGTATTCCATAACTGAGTAACAACCTCCACTGACGTCAAGCAGTGCTAAGGAAACATCTATAGTGACAGCTCAGTTGCTACGCTCAGTCTCGCTCCTCCTGGAGCATCACAGACAAGGTTGTGCTGACTCAGTTCCAACAGACCGTTGAGAGAGAATAAAGTCACCTGCTCTCTGAATACTACATGCTGAGGTCTGGAACACCCTCTTGCTTCCTCCCCTGGCAAAATTTTCTATTTTATCTCAAACATAGTTACTTTCTCAATGTTTCTAACAGGTGAATTTTAAAAATCTTCCTTAAGTGTATCCTATTATTAATATGTTTCTAAAGAATATTTCTCAGTATCATTATCTACTTGCTTTAAAGTTATTTTAGTCACTGAGTGACAGGCTGAAACATGAGTTATAGTTTAGAAACTATGCCCATAGCTCTAAAAGTAAGAGCTCATTTTAACACTTCTATTATCCTAAGCTTTACTCTTGCTGTTTTAGTGGAGCTATCTCCTCATCCTACAGAAAATACTTCTGATAAAACGAAGTCACCAGTGACTTTTTAAACTATTAAACCCAGAGCCTTTTACACTCTTCATCTGCTAACTACTGCCGTGATTTTTCCATAGGTACCGGCACGATTGTTTACGTAATGTTTTTCTTTAAACGGATTCACTGTTTAATCTTAGATCATGTTAAAATGGGAAATCAGCACCACTATTCATCAATCACAGGTTTGATGTGCTAGTTATACATTTTTCCTAATGCCCATCAGAATACACCATAAATAGTAAAATTATTTAAAAATTTTTTTTAAATACCAAAACTATTTTAAAATGTTAACCTAAGTACCACCTGAAAGCTGGTGCGTCTCTAGTGATATCTATACCGTACTTGGGGAACCAACACGAAACAGATTACTGATTTCTTCTTCCTTCTCAAACCCTCTGTTCTGACCTTCAGGACTTAGCTCCACCTTGGCTTCCCAATACCCCTCTACTCCTTCACTGGCTCTGCTCCTTAAATGCTAGTGTTTTCTAGGATTCCATCCTTGGCCTTTTCTTCCCACCTTCCGCATTCTCTCTGAAGGAGCCAGAGGCATCTCTAAAAGAACATGTCTATCATGGAACTTACTCTCTAGACTTACATCAATGCAGAAATGATTTCTTTTCCACAGTCTCTCTCTTTATTAATGACACTGTTATTGATGCAGTTACCAAAGTTAGAAACTTCTCTGGTCAACTCTCATTCTGAGTCCACTGTTTTCAGTCTTTCCTGTCTCAACATTATCTACAACACCCTCTGCTTCTCTTCACTCTGATCTGATAACTGGTCTCTTATTTCACTGAGAAGCAACCAAAAGTCTACATCTATACCTATATATTGTCCTGACTCCTATCTCAAGACAACACCCACCCTACGTTTGTGCCTCAGATGCGATCCCGCCATCTACTTAAGAACTTTGCTTCTACAATTAGCTTCTCTCTTTTTTGCATCTTTAATTTCTCCTTCTTTACTAGATCAGCCCTATGTGAACATACTGAAAAATTTTCTATTTTTAGAACAAAACCCAAACCAATTTTATCTTTAATCCACATCCCTCTCTAACTTCCATCTCATTTTCTGCTTCTCATTTTAGCAAAACTCCTTGAAAGAGTTGCTAGCCATCTCCAAGAACCCCCTTCCCAACCCATTTCATAAAAACTTTTAGAAGACTGCCAACAACCTCCATGTTCCCAAACCCAATGGCTTATTCTCTGTCCTCATCCAACTCAACCTCTTAGGATGCATCTGTGTGGTGCAATAATAGTGACACAACCGATCACTTCTCAAAAACATTTTCTTCATTTCTGGGACAAAATACTTTTCTGATGTTCCTACTGTCTAGCTGGCTGTTCCTTTATTGTTCTTTCTCTTCTCAACCTCCTAATGTTGACAGGAATGCCGCAGTAATTCATTGTTGATCTGTATGTTGACCACACTTTCCTTTTTATACTAACCACTGAGGTAACTTCATCCAAGCTCATGATTTAAAACACCACTCCTAAGCCCATGGCTCACAAATTTTCATCTCTAGCCTGGGGCTCTTCCCTGACGATCGTGACACTCATATATCTAATTGCCTCCCTAACACTTGCACTGAAACATTTAATAAGCAATGCAAACTTAACATCTACAAAACCAAACTTGTTTTTCTCCCTAAAGCCACTCCTTCCTCAGACTTGACTATCTCATTAAACAGCACCAATGATGATTACAAATCTCATTAAACAGCACCAGTTGCTCAGGTCCCAAATTTAGGAGTTACTCATGATCTCTCTTTCCTTCATTTCCCACATTCCCTCTGGTAGTGTCTTGTCGGTTCTATTTTCAAATATGCAACCCAAATACAATGATGGCCTTTCACTTTCTCCCCCTTCACCTGGCTGGTCCAAGCCAATATTATCTTTCACGACTACTTTTGCAACAGCATCCTCATTGGTCTTCCTGCTTCTGCCCTTACCCTATCATAATCTATTTTCAATAGAGCAGCTAGAGGAAACTTGTTAATATGTAAACCAGATAATTTTTCTTATCTGCTCAAAGCCTTCCAAATCATACATCTTTCTCTTGGAATAAAAGCCCAAATTATTAGAATGGTCTGCAAGGCAGTAAAGATACGGTTATATCCTCTTCCCATTCATCTCTGTTTTCATCTCTTATAAGCCCACTGCAACCATACAGGCCTTCTTGCTATTCCTTGCAAAAGCTTTTGCGATCACTATTCTTTCTTGTATGCTGTGTGTCTGTGTGGCCTAAACTCTTAACCTCTTTCCAGTCTTTGCTCAGATGTTACTTTCTCAGTGGATCCTCTTTGAACAATCCAGTTTGAATCTCACCTGACCTCCTGCTCTATTTTCTCCTTAGTACTAACTTCTAATGTTAGAAGAACTTTATTATAATAAAATATTTATTTTCTATTATAATAAAGTAAATTCATTGTATTTATCATCTGCTCTCTGTTTCTCTCTACTACAGTGAAACTCCATAAGACCTGGAACTTTTTTTCTGTTTGGTATCCAGTTCCTAGAATAGTGCCTGGCAGACAAGAAGTAATAGTTGGATGAATGAATAACTAAGTAGGACTTATTGGACTAAAGGACTATTCTTAGAATAGTCTAAAGAATATTAACTAAGAATACTAAACTAAGAATACTAAACTAAAAAAGGGACTAAAGTCCTTTTTTTAGTCCCTTTTTTAGTTTAGTATTAATAACTAAGAAGTCATTCTTAGTTAATGGATAACTAAGCAGTTATTCATTCGGTTTCCTTTAGTTAAAGGAAAATATTCTGTTGCTTTAGAAGGTTATAGCCACCATCAAATTTCATTTTTTCTTAAATATTATTTGGCCAGGTTAACAATCTATAATAACTGGAGGATAGTTGTGGAAAGATCTTATTAGGCAGGGGCTAATAGGCTCATTCCCCCAAAGAAAAAAAATTTCAACAAGTTCACATCAAAAACTAGAATGTATTTAAAAACTAAAACGAGTAATTTTATATTTAATGTCTTTCAGAGGCTGAAGCGTAGAACCACTGGCCATCAGAATTTGACTTCC
>CM053613.1:13349970-13377863 GCA_028646535.1 Procyon lotor
AAAAAAAAAAAATGCAAGTACAGCCACCGGATCTGTGTACAATCCAAGGCTACGTGGCAATCTAATGACGCAAAATTCAGAGGAGACAAAGGTGACAAGCTAAACCGAAAGGGACTGTTTTAGGTGTGCCTAAAACTAGGTGTGCCTAGTTTAAGATGTGCCTTAAACTAGGTGTGCCTAGTTTAAGTTCACGTTTTTATACAGGGATGTAGGTATCTCTTCAGTGATGACATAAAAAGTCAGTGATTATACCACCTTCACAAAAATGTCTCAAGAATTTACAAGTATGAATTATTTCAATCACAGCAGAGGAACAGGTTATGACTCATTGGGAGTAACAGAATCATGCACAGGAACCACACTGGCCTTGGAAGGCAGAGGACTCCGATTTCAATCTCGGCTCTACCACTGAGTGACACTTGACTTGAGTAACTCATAATGTTTGCTTCTAAACTCATAAAAAGAGCCCTTTACCTATTCCCCCTCTACCACACTGATACTTGTCAAAGGATAATTTGTTAACCAAATAATTATATTCCTTTTTAGTAAAGAAATACAAAAATCTAAAAACATTAGAGAGTTATATTTGGCTTTGTTGCAGGGTATGCTTACATTTTAGGATTTTGAAACCTGTCGTATATTAACCAAAGTTTTAATTCTTCTTATGGAAATAAACGGAGGAAAGCTAACTATTAGCATATTAAAAATGCTATAAAAACTGGATCTTTAAGACTGTCCCTTGTTTTTTAAAGCAGACATCTTCATTAATTTTTATGAAGAATGTCATAAAGCAAGTCTTAATTGAAGGCAGCATATCCTGGGTAGTCCACAGGAGGGCAGCAAAATGCAAGATTTCCTTTTCTTCAAAATCTAAACCCTAGGTAAAATTGCTTTAAGCTACAAGTTATAAATCTACAGAAATTTAGGTTGAAGAACATAGGCTAAAATCACAGGCAATGAACCAAATTATAAAAGGAGGTATGATTTAGGTAAGTAAAATTATTAGATAAATAAAATTAGGTAAATTTTTTCTCTCTAGTGGTGAAAGCTTTCATATAGATATTATTGAAAAACCTGCATAAAATTCTAAGCATATATAGATATTAAAGTCCAAGTACTACTGTACAACATTTTTCCATCATTTTTAAAGATCTGGGTCAATATTTTTAAGTAGGCATGTGTCTTAGTGAATTACGAAAAGACCGGAGAAATCCTGGGTTAGATGCTTAATTATATTCAGCAAACACCAATGCCATTGTCAGTGGCACACCTGTAAGCACCTCATGTAAATGAAGTCTAATAACTATGACCCGACATTGGTCTTATGTTTCCTAATAAAAGAAAAATAATGCTGGATGAAAAATACTAAAAATAAAGTAAAACCATACATATCAGAGACAAAATAATAATAAAATAATTTAGATTGTTAAAATAGTAGAAAAATATCTTTGCTAGATATAACTTTTTGATTAGCAAATTAGTGAAGTTGAAGGAAAAAGTACTTAGAAAATACTTTGGAGTAAAATCCACTACGTGTATTTCTGGACTTCTCGACAGATTCAGTATTTAATCACCCTGCTTATATTGTTATTAAAATTTATGTTCCATTTTTGGTCCTTAAAGAAGATAATGATTACATAATGAAGTTTCACTCTTTCGGACACCTTTATTTTTCCAATTAAAAAGAAAAGTCCTTTTTTTAGTGTTGAGCATTGAAAAGAACTTAATATTCGAATGCACTGGAAGTTTATTTAACAGATTTCATTTTACTTTAACAAGGGCCAAGTATGTTGTTAGTGAAGAATGGGTTTGTTAAAATGGCACATTCCATTCTATTTAATTTAAATTGTAAAATAACAAACCAATAAATGTGGTAAAACAGCATGTTTTTCAAAACTGCCACAATAAATGTTTAATCAAAACTCAAAGTGCTAGCTTCTCTTTTAATAGTCAGCTCAAGAGTAGATAATTTAAAAATCAATCTATTAAGTTTTCCTTCCCAGCATCCTTGAAATTGGGGTGCTGATATAAAACTGCCTAGAAAAGAGAAGAATTTATTAAAAGCTATTCAAAGGAGAGAGAAGAAGATGATGTCAAGTACTTGCTATATAAGAACATATACACCTAACACATGGCAGCAAATAAAAGTTTGGAAAATGTAAGAAGTTCAAGTAATTATACATTGACACATTTTTTGGCTGTAAAGCCTTTACAAGCAGAAACATTTTGTAAGCATAGTGATTGTGTATTTTTAAGTTGAATGAAGTATCTATGCAAACATTCCAAGAAACATACACTGAAAATCTGTGTGAAAAATTCCATGATTACATATGAAAAGCAATAAAATACTTACTCATGTTAACATATTGCCTACGCCTATAATTTTAGCATTAAATTCATACTATCCAAGAGATTATACTTTGTTATAGCTGCTGTAAAAACAGTTACTAACATGGATCTTTAAAGAAAATAATCTGTTAAAGACTAACAATAATGGTCAGAAAATTATTAAAGAAATGTTTTCTAAGAGTAATTAGCTATTTTTGATCTTGAAGAAAAGCTTATCTGTAAAGCTTTTAAATGGTAGCTTTTCAAACAGACTTCCATAAAAGAATGACTTAGGTTGGGACAGGGTGGGCAAGGGCAGCTGAAATTCTTCTCTAATAAAAATCAACATGAATTCCTTGATTACTCTATGGAAAAAGAATCATAAGCCTTGTTGATATCTTGAAAACTTCATATTGCCATAATAAAAATCCCAGACAAGTAGGATAACTTATGAAGCTTATTTCAATATTGCAAAAATGAAAAAGCAAAAGGCAGACAATCATCTGAAGGTAGAGAAATGCTAATTATTATTCAGAGGTTTTTCTCTTTTTTTTCCTCAACCACTTAGCAAAGCTCAGAGATAAAGGAGATGAAACTGGGGTTTTCAAATACAAGAAGCTCAAGTTTCTGGGGAGATACTTGTTGCTTTTAAGTTTCAGCTTTTCAAAGCTGCAACTCAGCAAAGCAACTGTGAATGTACAGGATTCCTGTGCAAACAGTAATGCAAAAACACTGTCGAAGAAAAAAACCAATACAGAATGAACTCAGGATTGTCAATGAAGTTGTAAACTTAGAAAATGCTATAGCATACATTTCCATCAGGTGGGATCAGTAGTTAGCAGACGGTGGATTCTCTCCTAAAGTAATTGATTGCAACATAAAAGGGGCTAAATTTAAAAAATTTGTTAATGAGCACTCTCTGAAACAACTAAAAAAGTATTCCCTCTTCCCTAGTCAAATTATCTTATTTTATTGTATTAGATCGAGTAATAGTATCTGTGGAATACCTGGACAACTAAATATTAAGATACTACAACTTTGTAGATTTGTTTCAGGTTATTAGTTTCCTGGGCTAGCTGAAATTACGCTCTGGGGAAAAAGTTCAAGACAACTGAATTCCTTCTTTTGATACGACGGACATAAAATAATAATAAATTTCAAGAAACCAAAATCCTAAGCAAAAGCATGTAAAGTAATATTAACAAAAACGCTTTTTAGAAGAGGGTCACTATATACATACAAAACTCTTCTTTCTATTAACAAAGACATCAAGAGAGGCAAGGGAGAGGAAAGCAGGTAAAAAATATAAGCGACCCTATTAATAAAAGCACCTCATTGAAAAAAGTGAAATTCTGTTTACAAGGCTATTGTTAGGTAATCTAGGGAATTTAAGAGATCACAACATATTTTCTGGAATTAAGAAGATAAAGATCCATAACTTGCACCTTTAAGGTCGAACTATTTTGTATTTGTTATCATTTCTAATGGCTTACTTTTACCCAATATCTATCATGTGATAAGGATCTCATTTAATCCTACAAACAAGTCTATGGAACAGATTTTCCCTTTCATTTTGTAGATGAGGACAGAAGTTACTTTACTGGGATTAGAAACGCTGTAATGGCAGAGCTAAGGCTCAAACACGAGTCTGTAGGACTCTGCTGCATCGCTCAACTACACACTGCTGCATTTAACACACTGTCTTAGGTCTTCAGCACTCATGCAAGAACCCATAATGTGCTCAGTACGGATCCACAACCGAGCGATGGAATTATGCTACTAGATTTTTGGGTTCTTCACTAACAAAATTGGGCTCTGGTACTTCAAAACATAAACACTACTGACTACTTACTGCCTGTCATTTCATTAAGATCCTAAGGCAGTCTAGTACAGTGAATGGAAAACTATTTGAGGGATATATTTTTTCCTTAAGTGAAGCAGAAGGACAGATAATGCTCTGCTTGAATATCACAATCCGATCTGAACGGTAACAAAGCACCCACGGTGTGTTCTACAACAGCAAAGTTCTGAGGAGCCACGTATATGTAAACCTTACCTCTCCTAACTCAAGCCAAACTTTTTTTATTCTCATAGTGAAAGTTAAACAAGTAAATAAACATAATGGAACCCTAAGGAGTTCTGAGAAATTTACAATAGTTCAGATAGATATTAACTCAAATAATTTTTACCCAGATGGACACACTTATGCACATGCACATATGTATATCCCAGTGTACATATCCCACTGGTGGCTGTGGGAGAAAGTGGAAGAATGCAAGAACATACTCTCTAATGTCAGATGACTACTTTAAAGGTGCCATCAAGATCTGGATCTTCACTGAAAGGCAAGGGGGTATATTTCAGTGAATGAGGATCAGATCTTCAAATCTTATTGCAGGTTGTCTTTATGGACAGAAAATTAATATCAGTCATTAATATCAGTCATTAAGAAACATCATAGCTTTTGGGGAGAGGAAAAAGTCTCACATCTATCAATCTCAGTTGAATACACATTAGACACCCTTTTTCAACAGGTTCTAGGACAGAATTAAGCACAATGCCCTAAGGCATCTGTATAGTAAGTAAGTAAGTAATTTCTTTCCAATGTATCTAGAATTATACTAGTGATGTAAAATCCCTGGGAAAAATGGAAAAAATCATTTTCTGTGTTCTGCTGATCAGAACAGGAACCCTGGTTGAGCTCATTATTTTGCCCGCATTTAACAGCTGCTTACCACTGCAAACAGAAGAGGTGATGTTGTACAGAAAAGGATAAAACTGCATACAGCGTATCAACTTCAAGCTGTTTTCACATTCTGGGCATTTGGTAGTTAATTTCAAAGCCTGTCTAAAGGCCTCAAGTGCCCCACTGATATTCTTCAGAGCAAGGTAAGCATTTCCCAGGCTCAAAAAGGTCAGGGGCTGAAAAAAAAAATTAGAAAAATGTTAGTGAATTAATATCTCCCAAGAATTACAAAACTTTTAAAGTATATGTCTTTTGGCTTCTTTTAGGTTATCCCATAATAGTTAATGGCTAACTGTCCATTTTATTTACATCAGCTAATTCTACACTGTAAAAAATATAAGTTTATATTTTACCTTTTTACTAAAATAATAAAGTGTATAATATACACTAAAGTGTATAGATCAATGAATCTTTATATGTGTATATATCCCTGTAACCACCTCTCATCTCAAGATATAAAACATTTAGAATGTTTCTAATACCCCAAAGGATTCCCTTAGGCAACCCAACCAAATCCCACAAGTAACCAGTGTTATTATGTTTTCTCACCATAAATTAGCTCTGCCTATCCCTAAACTTTATATACATGTAATCAAGCAGCATGTTCCCTTCCATGCATATATAATCTCTACCCTTTTGTAGATTCTTTTACTCAATACTCCACACCTAAGGTTTATGAAACTGAATGTTTTTTGTGTATCAGCAATTTATTGTTTTTTTAATTAATGTGTAATGTCTACCATTTGAATACATAGTTTGTCCATTCTCCTACTGATAAGCATTTGGACTGTTTCCAGTTTTGGGCTATGATGAATAAAGCTACTATGAACATTCTTGCAACTATCTTTCCATAGACATATGTGCTCATTTTCCTTGGATCTATACTCAGCAGTGGGTCTTAAGGCAGGCATATATTTAGTTTTGTGAGATACAACCAAAAAGTTTTTTTTTTAAAGATTTTTATTTATTTATTGAGACAGAGAGTATGAGTGGGGGTAGGTGCAGAGGGGGAGGAAGAGGGACACACAGACTGAATTGAGCATGGACTCCGAGGTGGGGCTCAATCCCAAAACCCCCACATTACAACATGAGCCAAAACAAGAGTCGGGTGCTTAACTTACCATGCCACTGAGGCATCCCACAACCAAACAGTTTTCCAGGGCTGCCTGGGTGGCTCAGTGGGTTAAGGCCTCTGCCTTCAGTTCAGGTCATAATCCCACGGTCCTGGGATCGAGCCCCACATCGGGCTCTCTGCTCAGCAGGGAGCCTGCTTCCCCCTCTCCCTCTGCCTGCCTCTCTGCCTACTTGTGATCTCTTTCTCTCTGTCAAATAAATAAATTTATTTTATTATAAAATAAATTTTTAAATTTATAAATAAAAATCTAAAAAAAAAAAAGAAAAAGAGTTTTCTAAAGTGGATGTACAAATTTATACTCTTACCAGGAAGTATGATAATCTATTGACTTAGTACTGTAGGTCTTTTAAATTTAGCTGTTTTAGTGAGATGATGAAGTAGCATCTCAATGTGGTTTCAATTTGTAGTTCCTTGATTAGTACTGGTGTTGAATATTTTGTCATGTGCTTATTGGCTATCCGGATATCCTCATTTCTGAAGTGCCTGTTGTTTTCCCCATTAAGATAAACAACAACAGGCTGTCTTTTCCTTACTGATTTGAAGGAGTTCTTTATATATGTACTAGATATGGGTACTTTGTTGGAAATATTTATTGCAAATATCTTCTCCCAGTCTGGGGTTTGCCTTTTATTCTCTTACTAGTATCTCTGATAAATAGACATTCTTACTTTTGATGAAGTTCCATTTATAGATATATACATGGATATGTGTATATAAAATATTTATATATTTATACAAATATATTTTTACAGTTAGTGCTTTTTTAAATCTTTGCCTACTATAACATCATGAAGACCTTCTCTTATTTTTTCATCAAGCTTTTATTGCTTCATGTTTCACATTCTCGTACATGATCCACTTCAACTTAATTCTGTATATGAAGTGAGGGAGGAATCAAGGTTCATTTCTTTATCCATAGGGATATCCAAGTATTCCAGCACTACTTAATTGAAAAGCCAACAGGTGTCCCCACTCCCCTGAACTACTGGTGTACCTTTGTCATAAATCAAGTGACCATATATACGGAGGGTACTTCTAATTTTTCTACTGTGTTTTATTGATATGTTTGAGTATCTTTGTGCCAATACCATACTGACTTAATTATAGCAAGTCTTGAAATTTAGTAATACAAGCCTTCCAACTGTTTTTTTCTCTCCCTCACCTGCAAATTTTCTGGCTGGATTAAAGGGTCTGCAGTTTAGAGCAAACCTGACAGGTGACTTAAGAGGGAAATAACAAGGTTCTCAAGATGTGGCCCTGGAACAACCAGATGTCTATGTGATATGAACTCTGATGAATGAACTTTGATCCCTACTTTGCATTACAAAAAGAAATTAACTTGAAATGAATCACAAACCTAAATATAAAACTTCAAACTGTCTAGAAGACAACACAAGAAAATATTTTACTGTATTTGAGTCAGCTATTTAAAGGCAAGTAATAGACAGCAAAGACAAAATAGAACTAATTGTTTTCAAACTTCTTGTGAGGATACCTTAAATCTTATTTTTTTTTAAAAGATTTTATTTATTTATTTGACAGAGAGAGAGAGAGGGAGAGAGAGAGAGAGATCACAAGTAGGCAGAGAGGCAGGCAGAGAGAGAGGGGGAAAGCAGGCTCCCCGCTGAGCAGAGAACCTGATGCAGGGCTTGATCCCAGGACCCCCAGACCACGACCCGAGCCAAAGGCAGAGGCTTTAACCCCCTGAGCCACCCAGGCGCCCCGAGGATACCTTAAAGCTAACAATAAAAATCAAAAGAGAAAAGATGGGCATATTGAAGGGTATTTTTTGTTTTTAAAGATTTTATTTATTTGACAGAGAGAAACAGCGAGAGAGGGAACACAAGCAAAGGGAATGGTAGCGGGAGAAGCAGTCTTCCCACTGAGCAGGGAGCCCGATGTGGGGCTCGATCCCAGGACCCTGGGATCATGACCTGAGCTAAAGGCAGACGCTTAACGACTGAGCCACCCAGGTGCCCCTGAAGGGTATTTTTAAAAGATAAGACACAAAGAAAATTTTTTTAATGTATGATGGAGGTAAAGATTTTGTATAGTTTGTATAAAATAAAAAATATCTAAATTCTAACAAAATAAAAAATAAATTTTAACAAAATGAGCAAAATGCATACAAAAACCCTTACTTTAAAAATATAATTAAAGGAAAAAATATATATAATTAAAAGGATGTCTGGCTGGCACAGTCTGTGGAGTATGCGACACTATCTTGGGATTGTAGGTTCGAGCCTCACCTTCAGTGTAGAGATTAGTTTAAAAAATAAGATCTTTAGAAAAAATTAAAATTAAAGGATAAAGAGATTTATGTTACAACACAGGAGTGCAATTTTTTAAAGTAACCTTCTTTTACAAATGTTAAGTCAGAGGCAGTGTGACATGGCCAAAGGGTGTGAACGCTGTGGCCAATCTCCAGGAGTTCAAATAAATCCTTTGAGACTTCTGGTGAATTCTTTTGCCCTTTTCTTTATTTATCAAATGGGTAAATTCTATCTCACAGGGTTGTCGTGACGATTAAATAAGTTATCACATGTAAAGTGATCAGTATGGTGCCTGGCTCTAGTAGACAATAATAAAAGTTAGCCATTAGTTCAATTGCCAAATTCTGGTGAAGCTACAGATGAAATGAATATTTTCCGACCTTGATGATGGCAATATACACTGGCCCAAATCTTTTGGTAGATGTTTGGCATTTTGTATCGAAGCCATCAAAATACTCATTCGCTTAGTAATTCCACTGCTAGCCATCTTTCTGAAGAAAATTATATGGAATGCAGAAAGAACCTTATGCAGAAAACCATTATTGATAACAGGTAAGCACTGTCAGCAACCTAAACATCCAACGACAGAGAAGTAAGCTGTGATACACAAATTCAAAAGCAGCCATTAATGATGGCTGGTAAAAACTATGTGGTAATAAAACTTTTTTACATAGTAACTTTTAAAGACCACCAGTGCAACAGTGTTGCAACACTCCAAAATATTTGAATAGAAGAAAAACTTAACAGGAATTATTTCCAAATGTTGACAGGTGAGGGAAGGGTGGGTGCTTCCTGGTTAAGGTGTATTTTTGTGCTATCTATTCTGATCCACTGATTTATCTTTTTATTATTGTAGCACCACAGTATTTATCAACTGAAATTTTAGTGTAATTTTCAAATATAGCAAGGCAATTAATCTCTAAAGGAGCTCTTTTTTTCTCCAGAACACTGCCTCACTGCCTTGGCTGGTGGCAACAGAAGGTGAAACAAGTATCAGAGGAATACGGCTGTGCTGAGCCTTCCCTTGGGGGCCCAATCATCACATTCCATATATGGCATCTGTTCCCACTGTACCGGCACCTGGCCCACAGCAAACATTTGATATACTTTTTTGGCACCAGGCCTGTTGTACAGTATAGCAACTGTAAACTTTGGCTTAAAATCTACTTGTGAATTTGTGTATTTCAAGGGAAACTCTTAACAGGCAATATTTTCTTCTCATAGTTAAAAAATTAGTTCTGAGATATCACAAATAGGCCTAAATCACTCATGCACACTTCTTTTAAAAGTTTTTTTGAAGGGGCACCTGGGTGGCCCTGTCCATCGGGCTTCTGACTTCAGCTCACTTCATGATCTCAGGGTACTGGGATGGAGCCTGCACTGGGCTCCCCTCTCAGTGGGGAACCTGCTTCTCCTTCTGCCTCTGCCCCTTCACCTCTGCCTCTGTCCCTCCCCCTACTTCTGCTCTTTCTCAAATAAATAAATAAAATCTTTAAAAATAAATAAATAAAATAAATAAGTTTTTTTGGATATAAAACTTATGAACATTTAAGCACTAGGTATAAGAGAATTTATTTGTATATTTATTATAACTGTATTTCATCAAACCTAGGATGTCATCAATTGTAACATGCATCCTTATTTCAGAGAAGTTGTATCTTAGAAATTATGAACTAATTAACTACACAGCAGTGATTAACTCCATGGGCTGCACGTGGGAGGTTCAGGGCACAAATATTAACCCATTTATCCTTATCAATGCAACCTTTAAACTGTGTTCTGACTTGGTTGGTATAAAGATATCTATAAATTAAAGCTGTAAAACAGTATAATATTAAGCAGCAGGCATACTGTGATGAGTAGGATAAAGAAAGAACCAGATGTTTCAGACTGACATAAAAAAGTGGCAGTATGTTTTTAGCAGCTATGTCATTCTTATTTAAACATAAGTTCCTAAAAATAAATTAACCACATAATTATAAATTTCACTCACTTAAAATAAAGAAATGAGACAAGAGAACTACAATCTAATATTTCTGATGAACATAGATGCAAATGTCCTCAACAAAATACTAACAAACTGAATCCAACAATACATTAACGAAAATCACAACCAAATGTGATTTACTCCTGGGATACAAGGGTGACTCAATATTTGCAAATCAATGTGATACATCACATTAGTAAGAGAAAGGATAAAAACTGTATGATCATTTCAATAAATACAGAAAAAGCATTTGACAAGTATGACATCCGTTCATGATAAAAGTCGTCAACAAAGTAGGTCTAGAGGGAACATACCTCAACATAATAAAGGGCATACATGAAAAACCCACAGCAAGTATCACCCTCAATGGGGAAAAACAGAGCTTTTCCCCTAATGTCAGGAATAAGACAAGGATGTCCACTCTCACCACTTTTATTCAACATAGTACTAGAAGTCTTAGCCTCAGCAATCAGACAACAAAAAGAAATAAAAGGAATCCAAACTGTTAAGGAAGAAGTAAAACTTTTTACTATTTGCAGGTATTGTGATACCATAGGTAGAAAAGCCTGAAGACTCCACCAAAAAATTACTAAAACTGTTAAGTGAATTCAGTAAAATCATAGGATACAAAATCAACGTGCAGAAATCTGTTGCATTTGTACATACTAATAATGAAGCAGCAGAAAGAGAAATTGAAAAAACAATCCCATTTGCAACTGTACCAAAAATAAGATACCAACGAATAAACCTAACCAAAGAGGTGAAAGAACTATACTCTGAAAACTGTAAAACACTGATGAAAGAAATTGAAGAGAAGAAACTAGTGGAAAGAAATCCCATATTCATGAATTGGAAGAAAAAATAGTTAAAGTGTCTATCCTACCCAAAGCAATCTACACATTGAATACAATCCCTATCAAAATACCAAGAGCATTTTTTGCAGAACTAGAACAAAAAAATCCCAAGATTAATATGGAACCACAAAAGACCTTGAATAGCCAAAGTGACTTTGAAAAAGAAAAGCAAAGCTGGAGGCATCACAATTCTGGATGTCAAGTTATATTACAAAACTGTAGTAATCAAACAGAAGGGTACTGGCACAAAAACAGATATATAGATCAACGGAAGAGAATAGAAAACCCAGAAATTAACCTATAATTATATGGTTAATCTTCAATAAATCAGGACAGAATATCTAATGGAAAAAAGTAGTTTTTTCAACAAATGGTGTTGGAAAAACTGGTCAGTAAATAATAATAAAACTTTCTTACACCATATACAAAAATAAACTGAAAATGGATTAAAGACCTAAATGTGAGACTTGAAAACATAAAACTCCTAAAAGAGAGCAAGGCAGCATTCTCTGACATCAGCCATAGCAACATTTTAATAGATGAGTCTCCTGAGGCAAGGGGAATAAAAGCAAAAATAAACTATTGGACTACATTTAAATAAAAAACTTCTGCCCAGAGAAGGAAATAACCAACAAAACTAAAAGTCAATCTACGGAATGGGGGAAGGTATTTGCAAATGACGTATCTGATAAAGGGTTAATATTCAAAATATAAAAAGAACTGCTACAACTCAATACCCAAAAAAAAAAAATCCAGTTATAAAATAGAAGACATGAAGAGCTATTTTTCCAAATAAGACATCTAGATGGCCAATAGACATATGAAAAGACGGTCAATATCACTCATCATCAGGCAAATACAAATCAAAACCACAATGAGATACCACCTCACACCTGTCAAAATGGCTAAAATTAACAATACAGGAAACAACAGATGTTGGCAAGGATGCAAAGAAAGGGGAACTCGCTCACACTGTTGGTGGGAAAGCAAACTGGTACAGTCACTCTGGAAAACAGTATGGAAGTTCTCAAAAAGTTAAAACTAGAACTACCCTATAAAACTGCCCTATAACCCAGCAATTGTACTACTGGGTATTTACCCAACGGCTACAAACATACTGACTAGAAGGGGCACATGCACTCTGATGTTTACAGCAGCACTATCAACAACAGCCAAATTATGGAAAGAACCCAATTGTCCATTGACTAATAAATGGATAAAGAAGATGAAGTAATAAATACAGTGGAATATTACTCAGCCATCAAAAAGAATGAAATCTTGCCATTTGCAAGAACATGGATGAAGCTAGAGTGTATTATGCTAAGTAAGTTAGTCAGAGAAAGACAAATACCACATGATTTCTCATATGTGGACTTAAAGAAAAGAGATGAACATATGGGAAGGGAAAAAAAAAGAGAGAGAGAGGGAAGCAAACCATAAAAGACCATAGAGAACAAACTGAAGGTTGATGGAGGGGAGGTAGGCAGGAATGGGCTAAATGAGTGATAGGTATTAAGGAGGGCACTTGTGTTGAATATGATTATGAATCACTAAATTCTACTCCTAAAACCAATATTATCTTATATGTTAACTAACTAGAATTTAAATAAAAATATGGGAAAAAAATAAAAAATAGAACCACTGGGGTGCGTGGGTGGCACAGTCTAGTTAAGCGTCTGACTTTTGGTTTCAGCTCAGGTCATGATCTCAGGGTAGTGAGTTCCAGCCTTGCACCAGGCTCCATGCTGAGCACAGAGTCGACTTGCGAGTCTCTCTCCCTCTCCCTCTGCCCCTCCCACTCATGCTCTCTCTCTCAAATAAATAAATAAATCTTAACAAAACAAAACAAAACAAACTACCTTATGATCCAAGAAACAGACTACTGGGTATTTATCCAAAGAATATGAAAACACTAATTCAAAAGGATACATGCACCCCTATGTTTACAGCAGCACTATTTATAATAGCCAAGACATGGAAGCAGCCCAACTGTCCATTGACAGACGAATGGATAAAGAAGATGTGGTGTATATATATATATATACAATCAAATATTATTCAGCCATAAAAAAGAACAAATCTTGTCATTTGCAATGACATGGATAGAGCTAGAGAGTATGATGCTAAGTGAAATAAGACAGAGAAAGACAAATACCATATGATTTCACTCATACATGGAATTTAAGAAACAAAACAAGCAAAGGAAAAAGAGAGAGAGAGAGACAAACCAAAAAACAGACTCTTAGCTACAGAGAACAAACTGATGGTTACCAGAGTGGAGGTGGGCAGAGGGATGGGTGGAAGAGGTGATGGGGATTAACGAGGGCACTTGTGATGAGCACCAAGAGATGTACGGAAGCGCTGAATCACTATATCGTACACTTGAGACTAATATAACACTGTATGTTGACTACAGTGGGATTAAAATAAAGAGATTAAATATATCTAAGATATATCTGGGGATAAAAATAAGAAGATACAAAAAATGTGATTAGCATGATTTTACATTTGTACAAAATAAAACAATATAAAAAATAAACACATCAAAAATAAGACAAAACAAAATCTGTTTTACACCATCCTAAACTATGCAAACTCTACTCCAATAAAAGTATGAGATTTTTTTTAATGCCTTCCCCAGAAATATACAAATCATACCCTGAATTTGAGTTACCCCCACAAAGTACATGGAGCTACAGAGAAACATAAAACCTCACCTCAGAGCTATTGATGGCCAAAGCTTGAAGTAGCAGTTTAGTAGCATCAAGATGGAGACCATAGTGAATCAAAAGGTTGGCCAAGTTCACAAGAGGAATGTCCTGGTACTGAAGTGGAGCCAAATTCAAAGCCCTCTGAAGACACGCAATAGCAAAAGTGCTGTTTCCTACTGCTCTCCAGTAGAGTCCAGCTTCATTGAGTATCAGCCAGACGGGGGCATTTGGCTGAAAAACCCAAAATACCTCAGTTACTACTAGTTCTAACAAGGATTTTTAATGCATACATTTTAATCTTTAATTACAAATACTAAGCATTTAAATTTCTGACGTCGAAAGTAGGCGACTTACCTTATTAATAGCATGAAATAAGAATGACCCAATTTCTTCTTCTGGGATCGTATAGTTATTAATACGGGAAAGCAAAATCTGAAAATATCAAAAGGAAGACTGACTCAATTGAAAATAACAGGGAAGACATTTGAAAGAATTCTATAGATAGCAGTCTTGAGCTCCTGAGGAACAGCTAATTTGAATAGACATTTATAATCATGTATTTATAAATATAAAACAAGAGATCATCACCAACAGGTGTTGACCTGCTTACATGACTGCTCTAGTTTCCTCTAACTAAAACACATTAAAAGATGTATACCACATACACATACCCCATTAAAGTCAACCTAAGTATTCAAAATCAAATGAGAAATTATTCAAAAGACAATAGCACGTAACACCTGATGCAACAAAAATCTTCTGTCTTTCCTAGCTGGAAAAACACTGGATTCCTCAATTATGCTATATCCTTTCAACATGTGTATAACTGTGAGCAACTCTAAGGTAGGGATCACAGTCTATTTATCTTTTCTAGCAATCCAAACAGTGCCTGGCACATAACGTTTTCCGCCTCAGTAAATGTTTGTTGACCGTAAATAGTAACTGTTCGTAGTTCTAAAATTAAGTTTTAAAAAGCTTGTTGTGATGATCTGTTTTCTCTGCAAAAAAGTAATTTTTCGGGGCGCCTGGGTGGCTCAGTCGTTAAGCGTCTGCCTTCGGCCCAGGTCAGATCCCAGGAGCCTGGGATCGAGCCCCGCATCGGGCTCTCTGCTCTGCAGGAAGCCTGCTTCTCCCGCTACCATTCCCTCTGCTTGTGTTCCCTCTCTCGCTGTGTTTCTCTCTGTCAAATAAATAAAGTCTTTAAACAAACAAACAAACAAACAAAAAAGTAATTTTTCATTTGTATTTCTGGACTGGTATCTAATGAAAAATTTCTAGTCAGTAATAAAACATTCTTAGTTATACATAACTAGCAGGAATTAAAGAACAAAGCATAACAGAACTTATCTACAGTATCTGTAAAGTAGTTATCAAATTCATATAAACTACTAAGGACCTTATATAAGGCCAAAGCAGTGTTGATAAGGCCACAAAGAGAATCTTAAAGCTTTCAATTTATACGAACTCCCAGAAGCTTGGAGGACGCAAAGCTAAACCGAAGTGGTCAGAATGGCCTCCAGTAGATGAGCTCCGTCAAGTAAACAGAGTTCTGTGTTGCTCACCTCTGTGGCACTCTTATTCAAGACAATGCTTATATGGTCTGTGTGAACAGCTCTGAAGCACACGTTCCTGACACTCCTTCAATAGCATGCATGTCTTCTTAATGACTCCACCAATTTTTTTAACTCTGTCCTCAGTTTTAAAAACTTTAAGTTCAGTAACTGCCTTCTATCAAATTTTTGTTCCACCCGAGAGGCTTGTGAAGTCACCCAGAACAGACGGCAATAAACACCAGCCTAAGTGAGCCTTACTTTTCGTGCATGGTCATCTGGCATTTTGGCTTTCAGATCCATGCGGACCTCTAATTCTTTGACTAAGTAGGACAGAGTCTGGCTTTTTCTGAAGTCAGTTATCGAACAGTCAGGGGTTTGGGCCTCTTCTTCTGAAGAATAATCATCACTGTTGAGTTCGTGGATCCTGGCACAAGAAAAAGGAACAAGATTCATATTTCCAAAGTTTGGGTGATTTAAGTCCAAGGCTGGTGCTCTGAAAAAACCGCCAGATGACAACCACGCAGAATCAAGTGCTTTCCCAAATCCATCAGCACTTGCCTGAGTCCTTTGTTTTCCGGAGGCAGAAAATACGTTGGTAATTCCCCGCCAAGAGGGACCCTAGGATAGCTTTCTGCACAATCTGCTCTTTTAGGCCAAAGAACGTGCTGTTTGTCCTAATAAAGAGAAAAAGTATCTCATAAATTTCCTTGGATTCAATATTTCAACATGCTAAATAAACTTTTAAAAGAATATACTAGGACAATGGAACAATTTAGTATTTTAAAGTAATTGTAGACACTGTTGTAGACTACTGTTGTAGACTCTATAATGTTCCTTCTACTGAAGACTATTAGTCTATGTCAGTAATTCTATTTGCTTTACCATAGACTGGTTCAGGGTTGGGCAGGCTTACGTCCACCACTGAGCTCAATGAGATAACAAGGAGAGGCTTGCTTGGGGCTTCTGGGAAAAAAAGCCAGTCTTAGTCTCTTATGCCACATAGGAACAAAGCACATGCCATTCCAAGTTGCTGCTGGCTGTTACCTCATGAGCATGAGAAAGACAAGCATTAGGATGAAACCTATACCGTGGATGGCAAATTTTAGAAAAGGAAAGAAATGGGTCCCTGATGACATCACTGGTCCACTAAATCAATTAAACCCAAAGCTTGCTCTCATCTCTGGACTTTCTGTAATATGAAGCATATTTTCTTTTAAGCCAATTTAAAGTAGAGTTTATGATTTGTTCCTGAAAACATAGATGAGCTTATAAAACTGGCACAGAAAACTACTTTTCCCTGACCTAAGATGTTTTCTTTGCCAATGCCAAAGTTTAACAATCATTTTGATTTGTAAAATGTTCATTTTTCTAAATATAAATAACATACATCAGAGGCTTATTAAACTTAAATCTTGAAGCTATCAAACTTTGGGGAATTTATTTTATATAGAATTAAATCTAAGCGGCTATATTAATTCTGATAGAACAGAAAATCAATTAAATTCTAAAAATTTAACACTGAATAAAAAATATATGGTATCTGTCCTCAGACCTTGGTATCCCCATGGACTAACATACAATTATTTCTTAGCTAGCTCAGAGATACATATTTATTGGGGTGCTTGGGTTGCTCAGTCGATTAAACGTTTGCTTCGGCTCAGGTCACAGTCTCAGGGCCCTGGGATCCAGCCCCACATCGGACTCCCTGCTCTGTGGGGAGCTTGCTTCTTCTCCCTCCCCTTCTGCTGCTCCCTTGAGGGAGCGCTCTCTCTCTAATAAATAAAATCTTAAAAAAAAACAAACATATTTATTAACTCATTATC
This sequence comes from Procyon lotor, assembly GCA_028646535.1. Lineage (NCBI taxonomy): Eukaryota > Metazoa > Chordata > Mammalia > Carnivora > Procyonidae > Procyon > Procyon lotor. The sequence continues at coordinate 13,367,381 of CM053613.1, forward strand.
TGTATCATCTGATACAATGTAAGGTCCAGTAATGAGTTTGCATACTATATTCATAGTACCAGCCTGATGCATAAATGAGAGCTCAATAAAAGAATGATGATTGAAAAGTGAACTATAGCTGGCCCTTGAACAGCACAGCTTTGAACTATGCAGGTCCGTTTACGTGTGGATTTTTTCTTATAAATACAGTGCAGTACTATAAATGTATTTTTTCTTCCTCCTGACTTTCTTAACAACATTTTCTTTTCTCTAGCTTACTTTATTGTAAGAATATAGTACATAATACCTATGACATAAAAAACATGTATTAATCTACTATTTATGTTCTTAGTAAGACTTTGGTCAATAGCAGGCTATTAGTAGTTAAGTTTTGGGGGAATCAAAAGTTATATGCAGATTTCTGACTGCATGGGGGGTCAGCCCGTCTGGCCCCCATGTTGTTCAAGGGTCAACTGTATATATAAGCATATACTTGGGTCAAGTTTAGAAACTTTCTAGGGTTGGTAATTATACTCAGAGCTGAAAGTTTTGAACTAAAATCGGAGAGTCTATATGCCTCACTTGATTGGGAAGAAGACCTCAAGGCAGACCTACTACCTAGGAGAATGCCTTCTGTTTAATAGAAGTTGACTAAGTGTTTGCTGAGCTAAGCTGAACAGTGAAAGGGACCATATTAATCAATGAGGGCCACTGCTTCCAGAAATCTTGTCTGAGAAAACTGCTTCATCATCCTCTATTAACTTACCCTATATGCATCAGAATCCCTGCCCCAGATCCAGAGAATGGAATGGGCTACGGGAGAAGACTTGACCAAATCACTGATATCACTCTGATTTGCCTGAACATCAAAATTCACAGACATCATACTGGAGGTTGATGAATCCTCACCAAACTAGAAAATGAAAAGAAAAGTGGACTCAAATTGGAAGCAAAAAAGAAGTTGTGACTAAGATTTAATCCAACCCAAAACATCAGAAAATGCTCAAACCCAGGAGGAAATCTGAAAGTAGGTCAGTAATAAAGTAATCAGATCTTTACATTTTCAGAACTAGGCTCCAACACTATTCTCAGAAAATGCATAGTTATAGCAACTTTCAGTCAACTATTTCACTGGAGTACGAGAAAAATGGCATAGATTCTTCCTTTCTTTACTGTCCCTTTACTTCCCTTCTGTGATTTAGTCTCTTTTAGGTTTAAAGATGAGCTGATTATCTAAGAGGTTTTGCTCATTATTGCCCTCCCCTGTCTAGACTAAAATGATAGCTACTCTATAGAATTAGTGTGCTGTGGGAGAAGCGAGGAACTTGAAAAAGGCCTCTCAGGAGTTTAATAAAGCTATGATTTAGGCATTATAACTTTTATACAATCAATTCCAAATACAAATATAGCCTTCCTCCAAACCAAGGTAAATCAATGCTTGATATTCTTAGGGGATACCCTAATTCCTGTTTATTTCTAAAACCCTGTTAGATGAGAGAATGGAACTAGGAGGGAGGGAATAGAAAAGAGTGGATTTGTTCACTATATAACAGAGATGCAACTTACGGATATATCATACTGAAGTTACACTGCTACAGGGGAGTCATCCAAATGGTCTGTCTTGAGACCATCATGATATCCAAAAGTTACCTTGGTTTCAGTCTATATAATTTGTAAATATTATTCTCTTTTTCCCCCTTAAAATAATGTTTGGATTCAAGACAGGGAGCTATAGGGGCACCTGGGTGACTTAGTTGGTTAAGTATCTGCCTTCGGCTCAGGTCATGATCCCAGGGTCCTGGGATTGAGCCCTCCCTGCTCCTGCTGAGCAGGGAGACCACTTCTTCCTCTCCCTCTGCTGTTCCCTCTGCTTGTGGTTTCTGGCTCTCTTTCTCAAATAAATAAATATAATCTTAAAAAAAAAAGACAGAAAGCTATAATCTCAGATGTGTAAGTATGATCTCCCTTTACTATGTTGAAAACTAAAACATAGGATATTGCTAGCAACTAGTTGACAAAAATCATGGGAAGCTTTTGGTCCTTATTACTAATTCTCTCCTAAACAGCCTCTTAATTTTTGCTTATATCTCTGGAAATTCCTCTATCTGTGATTAAAGATATGATAGGTTTCAACAGGGTATGATAAATTTTACTTTATTTCCAACATCCTTTTGGATGATAATTTGGAACTCTGGTTGTGCTTACTATCTGTATCAGTCCAATTAAATGCTCTCTAGTATCATTATAAATATGTATTATTTCTTCCTAACTAGTTAGCCTAGGATTGTATGTGTATGACTGCACGTATACATATGGATATGTATACATGCATATGTATGGATATTCGCAGAGACAGAGAGAGACAATACCTGTGCATGTAGCAATAGTGCTTAATAAAAATTTCCTGTTGATAACGATCATTTTGTTAATGTTTTTAGTTGAAGCAACATAACTGGACTGATGACTTTTAAGAAAGAGCATGGCTACTCTTTCCCAAATTTTAAATTACTGGTCTTACTCTAGTAAGTTAAAAGGGAGATGAAGGCTTTGAGTTAAATACAGCCCAATCTAGCTATCATGGTAAAGAAGAAAAGAAAGACATATACAGCTAGTACTTGGGGGAACTGGAAATGTCATGCATGAGGTAACTGAGTACTATCTACGAAATCTGACTTCATAAACGTACTCAAAATCTTAAATTAGTCACAAATTTAGGGATCAAATATACAAGGAATCGAGGGGGGGGGAAGCAGTATTACTCTTAGATATGCAAAGTTATAAGAACTAGAAGAGACCAAGAAATAAGACCTGAACATAGTCCACATTTTCAAAAATATCTCCACGATGATAGCGCACAGGTTGGTCCCACTGACAATGTAAACTATGCTGCTGGTTGACTAGACGGCATATCTGATGATTTCCTGGAATAAGAAAGGAAATTACAACTTTTGAGAAACATTGGCAATGCCAACATAATTTCTTTGATCTGTGTCATTTAGTTTCAGAGCCTGGCAAAGTACTTACACAGGGGGTACTATACAGGGATACACTCATTAATGGTTAGCTAAATTAAATCATTCTAAAGAAGCCTCAGTTTCTCCAACCATAAAAAACAAAGGGGTCCCACTAAATCACCAAAATATCTTCTGGTAATTACATTCTGTGACAGTAAAATCTATCAATTACATTGTTTTAAGAGACTTTTGCCATCTCTCTGGAGACAATCTGCTTTATATACATCAAAATTCTGTTTCAAAATTATATACAAGAGCTCTGGTTATATTGTAGTACAGCAAGCAGTAAATAACCCTAAGGACTGAACATACTCTTTATACTCAAAATAGCAAAGAAAACGTAGTAGGTGGATTATAAAATGGATTTTAAATGGTCACAGCTAAGGTTCAAAGATTTAAGAGACCTTCCAGATCAAATATTTATTGAAGGAGACGTACATTAATATAAGGGATTCTATTAATTTATTCTTTGGTGTCAGCTGTTATATCTGCTCTCTGATAACATTCTGGATATAACCAAGTCACTGATACCCTGTCAACCCAAGTGTCCTTAGACAGTGGTTCTACTTCTGGGTCATGGACTCTAAGAGATTTTTAATAAAAGCTATATGCTTTCTTCCTTGAAAAAAAATTGTGCACATACATATTACAGCATGTAATTCTTGGGGAGGATTTTGGAATGCCCTGAAACTAATCCATTCACCTAGGTTAAGAGTTCCTGCTTGAGACAAATTCTAGCCTAAAATCTTACTTCTAAAATAAAATATTTGTTTTTAAGGGAGCAAGAAAAATAAGACAGCCTTATTGCCAGGGTTGGCTCGACAGTGTGGATGCTTTGTTTCAAGGGTGTGCCTGGCTTGTGTTTACTTGGTATCAGGCCATGTTACGCACATTGTGTTTTCAGACCAGCAGCAACGGACATCAAATAGGAAGTTGTTAGAAATTCAGAATCTCCTTTGAGAAACAAATTGAGGGTTTTAGGATGGGGGAGATGGATGAGCCTGGTGGTGGGTATTAAGAAAGGCATGTATTGTGTGGAGCACTGGGTGTGGTACATAAACAATGAATCTTGGAATATACTGAAAAAATAAATACATAAATAAAATAAAAAAAAAAAAGAAAAAGAAAAAGAAATTCAGAATCTCAGGTCCTACCTCAGAAGAATCTGCATTTTAACAAGGTCTCCAAGAGATCGGCATGCATACTAAATCAAAGTGGGTTGTTAAGACTTCTTAACAACTTCTTAGTTGTTAAGACTCTTAAATCTAAAAGATTTAATTTTTACTTTAAAATGTGAATTAAAAAAAACCTTGATGATGACTCGATTTTAAGACTGAGGGAAGTCATAAGCACAACTTTATACTGCTTTAGGGCTACACAAAAGTTATGAAAGTAGAACATGCTAGAAGTGAACTTCCTAAACTGTCTTTAATTATTTGGAATCAATACTCACCTAACTGTGCCTCTTTTGCCATCTGTGTCTCATGGATGATATTTCTTAAGATTTGCTCCTCCTGAATCAGCTTATGTTTTTCTAGGATCTCCTGCTGTCTCAGGTAGTGGTCATGCTGTTTTTGATATTCTTTCAACTCATTCAGTGTTCGCTGGAGGGATCTTAACATTTTTTAACACCAGGAAAAGTTATAGAGCTTTAAAATTGAATTTTTAAACCCACTTACTGCATAATTTTTTTCTGGTTCTCAACAGTAATGCTGGTTTTTTCCTTTTAACATACAACCACTGTACCACAAATTTAAAAATAATGGGGGCAAAATAAATCTATTAAAAATTTATTAAAAATTAGAGGCAAAAAGATGGCTGCAAAGGTCTTCCCTTACATAGGACTCTCTTGACATTAAATGGTGTGTTAGACTGTTCAGGTACCCAAAATATGTAGCAACACACTATAAATCTTGACATATTCAAGAACTATTCTACTTCCCTCCACAAAGTGTGTTAGTTCTACTGACATTCGAAGCCAACTTTTCATCTTTTCTTTTGATTCTACATAAAGTCAAGGTTAAGAGAAAGGGCCAACAGTACCTTGCTCTTGAACTCTAGCTCCCTGGGTTTTTGGATTTTTGGAAAAAAAAAACCACAGAAACCTGGCTTAGGAATAAATATTCTCTACCACCCGGTATCAATAAATCACCTGCCTGATTATATTTAGTCACAGAATCCTTTTTACCTCCTACATTGTAACACAGAGACTTAGGAGCTGTACAGATTGTGTACAAGAGAACCAATTTGCTCAGCCAGGACAAGTTCTGATCAGGTGTAACAGAAGCCAGTATAAATAACTAAGTGGTCATTCCTTCCTTTTCATCACATTATGCTTTAAAATGATTGGAAAACAAGCAAATGTAATATTTTAATGAGTTCTGAATCTCCATTTAATTCTGTAATAATCAAAGTTGCCTCAAAACATGGAAGCTAATTCCGTAAGAACAATTTACTTCGAGTTATGTGAAGTTTCCTAACTGGCCCTGCTATTTATGGAATCAAATACATTTTTATTAAGTATATTGCAAGGATCAAGTACCACAGTACTTCATCACTGTACAATTTACAGAAATCGGATTAAAATATGGGCCAAATAATGTTTCTCAATGTTAACTAATGTAACATTAGCCCAACCCTAGCAGCTAATGGGGAGAAAGCAAATATAGCACGTGCAAGTGATTTTACTGACAATGTATTCCATGGAAATTAAAACATAACCAAAATACTAATTATGTGGCAGCACCCCTACTCCACCTGACTTCATAAAAGTAATCAACGGTCAAAAGTATAAAGACCTAAATGACAGAATTTACTGCAAACATTCTCTAGTTCCTGGAATTCATACTATTAAGATTCCTCTATACAACCTCTGAGTTGTGCTAACCCCCCTGGATCTGAAGAAAAGGGCTAGGACTAGCAGTAGTGAAGAAGTGTTTTTAACTCTAATGAACAAATTAAATTGACATCACCCTACACAGGTCTTAGCTTACGGTTCTAGAGTGCTACGACTTCAGTGAAATTTTCTCTCCCAATTACCTATGTTGAGCTTCCAATTTCTGCTCGAGTTTTTGCTGACAAAGGACAGCATGCTTCCTCTTTATAGCTTGCTCAAACCCAGGTTTGGCCTGCAAAGCATGGTCATAACAGAGCACTGAGTGGTTATACTCCCCCAGCATCTGAAGAGACAAAAACACACACACACATACACACAGGAGGAAAATGTTAGCCATGGCATGGTTGGATCTGCCCAAACCCCCTAACGACTTATGAGATCACACTTAGATCTCACTCTACAGTGAATATTATTTTTAATAATTTTGTTTTATTCATTCATTCATTCATTCATTCATTCATTCATTCATTTGAGAGACAGAGACAGAGCACTAGCAGGGGGAGAAGCAGAGGGACAGGGAGAAGTAGACTCCCTACTGAGATGGGAGCCCAACATGGGGCTTGATCCCAGGACCTAGAGATCATGACCTGAGCCGAAGAATACTCTTAACCATCTGAGCCAGCCAGGTGCCCCTGGTGAACATTATTTTTGATCAGTGACCAAATCCACAACATAAGATATGCTGTAAGATCGCTTAACTAGAAAGTATTGCTATCTTCAGAGGGATACTCTGCAGGAATTTAAGATTCCTAACAATTTAATTACTTTTCTTTTTGTTAAGAGGCTAGGACTATTAGGATACATTATTGTGTTGAGGTATTTCCCTCTAATTTCTTCATTTCCATTCCCTTTTCCTTGTTCAGACCAAAAGAGGAAGGGGAACAAGGTAATTTTTTAGTTGAAGATAAATTTTTTTTTTAAAGAAAAGAAAATAGCAACTGGTTTGGCTCATGAAAACACAAAGTTGTATTTACTGCATATATATTTCCCAAAGTGTAATAGCTGGTGAAGAAGTCACTGTCATCCAGGGCTGCGTGGACGACCACAGCAGCATCCGCAGAGAAGTGCGCTCTGTGCAGCACATTTGCCAAGTTGACCAGGGCAATATCTTTATTGTGCCTACAAGAGAAGGAGAGGTGCAACTCGGTGTTAGGAGAGACGTGTGTGCTCCATGCTTCCGTATAACTACTTGACAAGGGAAAATTACATTCGAAGTTACTGAACTTAGGAAAATAACTTTGAGTTTACTGACAGAGAAAATAATTAAAGAAAATCATTCTCTTACATTTTAATATAACTAATGGTGCTTATTCAATCTGACCGCTACAAAGTTTGCCACAGAAATAAGGGCAGGGCTCATTATTTGCTTTGAGAAAAATTTAATTTACGCTGAATCCTCCAGGCAAGGTCCTTATATTCAAGTTTCAGGTGAATCAGAAGGTGTCTACATCATATATTTTTTTCCTTAATAGAAATCAGAAGGCTATTGTGCTCTTAACACTGTGAACTCTTTGACATGTCATTTTTTTGTGATGGGACTAAATTCTTTGAACAGGTATAGAGGAGAGTGTAAGTACAACACAATGCTTCTTCATACTGTTTTTTTACGTGCTGCTTCTCTGCCAGTCCTAAGTCAGGTGGAGAAGCAGTAAGTCCAGAAAGGGAGAAAACTCACCTGGAGGAGAAGTGAAGTGCTCGCATAGCACACTCCACTACTTGATACGGCTCATTCTTTATTCTCCAATAAAATGAAGCCATGTTATACAGTACCCATGAGGAAGAATTCTAGAGATTAAACAAATAAGGTAACAATCAAACACAACACATTTTCTTCGACTCAGAATGTTCAAAATGAGCACCTTTGCTATTCTGTCTCTTCTGAAATTAAAGCTGAAGAACAAGACATTACACCAATGAATAAGCAAGGGACAAAGTACCAATAAACTACACCTGTTAAAAGAGCCTCTTGATCGCCAGTTGAGCAAGTACGTGACTTCAGGTGTCATCTCCAGAGAGACCATTCAACTTCAAGCTCTTGTTTCAAGAGGGAAATTAAGCTGAAAAGCCCACCAAGGGGCCCAAACTTGTTGGTTCCTATTGCAGGACTTTAGAAGTTAGGACCTAACCCACTTAGAAATGCCAGTTGTTCTAACATGTAATTCCTGAAATTAACAAAGTTTCCAATTTATTTAAATATCTGAATGCAGGTATATACATAAGCAAAAAACGAGCTTATCCTTTTGTAAACGATGAATTTTTATTTGTTCTTCTCTCATCTGTGTTCACAATCCAAACCTTCACTGCTAAAAATTATGTCTTTAGTATAGAGTAATAAGTGTATTATTCAGTGAAGTTAAACAGAAATTGAGGTAGGTTTGCTTCTTTCGTGGCTTGGATTTTTCAGCTCTAAATTTCAACCACACAGAGGTCAAAACGCTGAACTGGACCATGACAAAAACTCAATGTAAATAGTTTAAGCCCATGCAGAGAAATTTCAAATTCGGCATGGCCAAAAAGTCATATAAAGTAAAAAAAAAAAAAAAAAAAGTGGTAAAGTTGAAGATAAACTGGGAAAAATACTTATGACAACCACTATCTATTATCTTTAATACATAAAGAGATCTAAAAAGAAAGGCAAGAATACAAGAAAAAAATATAAGAGAATATGGGTCAAAAACATAGACAAATTCAAAGTACAAAACAGTGGCAAATTAGCAGGAAAATGATGTAAAACTTAACAGAATATAAAGGAAAAAGATACACATTTTCCTTTTTTTTTTTTTTTTAAAGATTTTATTTATTTGGCAGAGAGAAACACAGCGAGAGAGGGAACACAAGCAGAGGGAATGGTAGCGCGAGAAGCAGGCTTCCTGCCGAGTAAGGAGCCCAATGCGGGGCTCGATCCCAGGACTCTGGGACCATGACCTCAGCCGAAGGCAGACGCCCAACGACTGAGCCACCCAGGCGCCCCACAAATTTTCCTTTTATAAATTTGCAAAATTAAAAAGAATGCTAACACTCACTGTTGGCTATACTGTATATTAACTTCAGATATTAACTATAGAAATGTTAGATGAATACAGCATTTCTGGGGAACAGTTTGAGACACTTATGTAAAAAGCCTTAAAATATGGTTACCCTTTGATGCTCATAATACCACTATTAAAAATTTATTTTAGGGGCACCTGAGTGGCTCAGTGGGTTAAGTGCTCAACTCTTGATTTTGGCTCAGGTCATGATCTCAGGGAAATGAGATTAAGCCCTGCATCAAGCTCAGAGCGTGGAGCTTGCTTAGAGTCTCTCAATCTTTCTCTCTGTCCATCACTTGCCTACCGCCCTCATATTCTCACTCTCTTAAAAAAAAAAAAAAGTATCTTATGATCTTATGAGAATAACTAGGTTTTAACTATAAAGATGTGTAAAAATAAAAATATAAAAGATTACATCATAAGACATCATTATCTCTGAGTGTTTTTTTACTTTCTTTTTTTATAGATTTTTTTTATATAGTTTGAATTTTTTCCACAAGGACAAATTGTTTTCTTCAAAAATAGTTATTTTTAATATTAAAACTAAGTATAATTCTGCATTAGTCAACTTTAGGTATTCTCTTTTCAAGGAATATATAGAATTTGCAAGTGATGCAAATGAGGGTATAACACTTGTGTAAGTGGTTCAGGGATATGTCCCACATTCTTTCAGAACGGACTTATTATGACTTGGGTTTCAGTTTGTTTTCACAGCACTTTGACAAAGTGTTTTTTTTTTTTTCAAATTAACAAATGCTTTGATTTTTATCTCTTATGTTCAGACTTTACATTGTGAATTAGGACCAAAAAAAAATCGATGACAAATTCTACATGAACAAGCGAAAACACTGTGATAAGTACACTACTCTATATCACAGTATATTGGAAGTAAGAGAAAAACATATCTTTAAAGAAGAAATTTTTCTTTAAGATTTCTCATAAAATTTCCCCCACAAATCTATAAATGTTTGAAAGTCACTGTCAGTATTTTCTCCTTCTCTTGAACACTTTTTCTCTTGGCTCTTAGGAGACCATATTCTTCTGGATACCCTTTGGATCTCTTTTGCTGGCCTCTCCCCCTCTGCTTGACAGCTAATTGTGGGAGGACCAGGGACTCAGAGTGGCCTCTTCTCAAACTTCCCTCTCCTCCAGATGACCTCATCCAGTCCCATGGCTTCAAACACTCCCTACTTAATTATCCTTTATCTATATATCCAGCTCTGACCCCTCCTGGAGCTCAAGTCTCTTTTAGGTATTTCAAATTTAATGTGACCAAAACAGACTCTATCTTCTATCTTCTATCTTCTATCTATCTTCTGTTCCTCTACTCCAACGCTGCTCTTCCTTCAAATTGCTCCTGCCAAGACTTCAGGAAATTATCCTCAATTCCTCTTTTCCCCTCATTTCCCGCATCTAACTCATCAGCTTCTAAACATTTCCTTCAATATTATAAGTCCCTCCATTTTCAATACTAACCATTCTAGTCCAAGCTATGTCATCTCTCTCTTGAACTACTGCCCAGAGCCTTAGAACTGGTCTGTTTTCACTTTGAGTCCCTTCAGTTA
>CM053613.1:13377963-13398259 GCA_028646535.1 Procyon lotor
TTTTTTTTTTAAAGATTTTATTTATTTGACAGCGAGAAACACAGCGAGAGAGGGGACACAAGCAGAGGGAATGGTAGCGGGAGAAGCAGGCTTCCCGCGGAGCAGGGAGCCCGATGCGGGGCTCGATCCCAGGACGCTGGGATCTGACCTGGGCCGAAGGCAGACGCTTAACGACTGAGCCACCCAGGCGCCCCATCCCTTCAGTTATTTCTCCATCTAAGTTTAAGAGTATATTTTAAAAAATACTAATTGAATTATGTCATCCCTCTGTTCTAGCTTCCCAGTACTCAGGTCTCAGAGCACAGAGTCCTTACCCTACCCTAGCTTTCAGAGGCCTACTTAGTCTGGCCCTAGTCTACATCTTTGGCTGCATTCCCTACCCCTACCATCTTCTCCTTTGCTCACTAAGCTCCAACCTTACTGACCTTCACCTTGTTACAGACTCAATCTTTGTGTCTCTCCTTGCCCCCCCGCCCTGCCCCTAACTCCAGTGTGACTGACTGTACATGAAGACAGGGCCTGGGAAGAGGTGCTAAAGGTTAAATGAGATCCTAAGAGTAGGGCCCTAATCCAGTAACACCAGTTTCCTCATAAGAAGAGGAAGAAATACCAGATCTCTCCCTCTACACAGACAGAGAAGGGGACATGTGAGGACACAGTGAGAAGGTGGTCACCTGCAAGGCAGGAAGAAAGTCCTCAGCAGGAACTGAATCAGACAGCACCTTATCCTGGACTTCCCAATTTCCACAACTATGAGAAAGAAGTTTCTGTTGTTTAAGTCACCCAGTCCATGGTATTTTATGGTGGCAGTCTGAGCAGACTACTACACTACTGAGCTAATTAAGGCTTCAGAGCCTTTGCCTTGGCTTAGAATGCTCTTCCTTGACTGCTGACTTTTGGTTCCTTCTTGTCATTCAGGTATTTGCTTAAATTTCACCTTTCCAGAGAGGATGACCCTAACTGTTCAATCTAAAGTAGCCCCACATTTACCCTCTATCTTAATTTTCTATAGAGAGCCTACCACTACGATCCACTTTCAACTAACCATCCTCTGAAGGATATTTTAAATCCTAGGCCAGTTTTCCTAAGTAGTTTTTATTACTCATCAAGTTCTGGGGATGCAATGTTTTACATTACCTTCAGAAAAACAAAATGAAGACAGTAACTTGGCTACAAAATCTTTATATATATATATATGTATATATATATGACATATTTGAATAAACATACATTTGAATAAACTCTATATATATAAATGCTGCTCATTCACATTTTACTTAGTACCATTATAATACTGCTTAAAAACTAGCCTCCATTTTGGAGCACCCAGGTGGCTCAGTCAGTTAAGCATTCTGCTCTTGGTTTTGGCTCAGGTTGTGATCTCAAGATTGTGGGATTGAGTCCTGTGTCAGGCTCCACACCCAGTGTGGAGATTCCCTCTCCACCCTGCTTGAGATTCTCTCTCTCTCCCTCTTCCTCCACCCCTCTCACCAGCTCTCATGTGCTTGCTCACTCGCTCTTTTTTGAATAAATAAATTATCATTTAAAAAAAAAGAAAGGAAGAAAAGAAACTAACCTGCATTTTACAATACAATTCAGGCACAGAGGAGAGTAAAAACAACAACAACAACAACTGCTTTCTAAATTCCCACACATTATGCTGAATGATACATTTAATTTCTTGGGTCCTGTTACATAATTTAATTCCCTATTTCATGTTTTTAAAAGTAGACGGTACCTTAAAAGAAAACTATAAGAATACTTTATTGTTGGTGGTGATTCTTGTCTAGAGAACAGTGATGATCTATGTGTTGGGTAAATATTTCAAAGACACTAATGTTAAATTTTCTTTCACATTCAAAATATATAATCTAGCCTATAAGCCCTGTGGTTTATGTTGGCTTATAATTTGCCTTTCCATGAATTAGTTTAAATAAAACTTTTGGCATCCCTTCCTGCTAGAGGGGACTAGACTAGCAATGTTTCTCCCTAGCTTTGAACTAGACAGTTTTTATTAATGTAATCATATTTAAAATCACTCGCTAGACAAAAATAATCTAGGCAGGTTATTTTCTGAGAAAAAAAGACCGTCTGTGCACAGAGTCTCTGGCTCTTTCAACCACTGATGACTTACCTTCTGCAGGCCTTCATGAATGAGGTGACCTATGTCATCTATACTTCTTCCTAGTCGTTTAGATAAATATGTGAAGACTGGATCTTCTTTAGGTAATAGAGGTGCAGAAAGATTAACTCTTTCTTGTACACCCTGAAGAGAAGAAGAAAAAAAATGAAAAAAACAAAACAGAAAAAAAAACCCCACACACACAGAAAAAGGAGATCATAAGACAAAAGCTCACAAGTAACTCAGTATCTTATAGCATTTATTTTCAAGGAGTTTTAAGAAATAGGAGATGTTTGTAAAATTATAATGCTGTTTGGAAGGGGAGAACAATGAAAAACTATTTATAAGCAAGAGACTAAATTACAGAAAAAATGTAAAAAAAAAAAAACCCCCAAAATAAAAAAAAAACCCAAAAACCCAAATCTCTCTACTTACTCGCAGGTGTTGAAAAGCATGTATACTATATGGAAGTTCTAGAATTTTGGTACAATCAGGTTGCTCAGGGTCTGGAGGGACAGGAGATTCTGTGTCTATATAATCTTCAGGGCTAAAATCAAGAAGCCAGGAGTGGTAAATGAATGAAAGCTGAAAAAAATGTCTAATTTTTTTCCTGATTCATACTTTCACAGCATTTCATCTTTATCACCAGTATTAGTCAACATTCAACCTTTTTGACACAGCAACTGTTGGGAGGCAATATTTTAGGAGTTTAACTTAAAGGAGATAAATCAAGAGAGAGAAAATAGTAGGTAGACCAAAGAATGTCATGATTATGAACTTTTTAAAAGCTTTTCAATGTTCTTCCTAGAAATGTTAAACCAATTTACACTTCTGTTGACAGCCTCTCCACATTTTTACCAGTTACTGATTTTTAAATATTTTTTCCAATTTCATAGGTGAAAACTATTTAAAAGGTTTATTTTGTACTTATTTGATCATTACTGAGAGACAGGTTTTCCACATCTTTGTTGGCCATCTGTATTTCTTTTACTACAAACTGTTCAGTCTTCTGTGGTATTGAGTATTTTTAATTGATATATAAAAATTCTACATGTATTTTGAACTTTCAAATTTCAATAAACTCATCTGTGACTGAAGCTTATCCACACTGATAAATAATTTCTTATTGATTTGAGAAAGGTCTATTCAGGAAAACATTAATTTTATTTCTGGAAAGAGAATTTCTTTACCTGATGTCTTTGCTTTCCAAAGTTATGTATGTGCCATCATACAGATCCAGGTCCCCTAAGGGCACCTTGGCTTTGATGCAGTCTGGATCCTCTTTATTATGTCTCTGTTCCAGTCCTGTATCTCTGTCCTCATTCTCTTCTATATGAATTTTTTGAGCAACTAATTGCTTCTGTTGAGAAGACAATGAGAACACAATGGATTTTTCTAGTATTTCAGTCTAGATACCACATAAGAGAAAGGAGAATTTAATGTGTTGAAGTCAGAAAATCCTCTATGAAAAAAAAAAATCCTCTATGAAGGAAGACAAGGATTCTGAACACAGAAGTCCCCCGTTATCTGTAGGAGTATGTTCCAAGACTCCCAGTGGATGCCCAAAACCACAGACAGTATCAAACCCTATATATATTGTATTTTTTCCTATACATATATACCTATAATGAAGTTTAATTTATAAATTAAGCACAGTAAGAGATTGACAACAATAATAATAAAATAGAACAATTACAATGTTATACTGTAATAAAATGTAAATATGGTCTTTCTCTCAAAACATCTTATTTTGCTGTACTCATCCTTCTCGGGATAACGTTAATAAAAAGCCTACGTGATAAGATGAAATGAGGTGAATGACGTAGGCATTGTGACACAATTTTAGACTATTATTGACCTTCTGAGGATAGGTCAGAAGGAGGATCATCTGCTTCTGGATCATAGTTGACCATGGGTAACTGAAACCACAGAACACAGAACTGTGGATAAAGGGGAATTAAATAAGCTCCTCTAAACAGGTATCTGTATATAGAAAGTAACACTATATGACATTTATAATAATGGCAGCTGAATAGCTTCATAATAGGATCTCTGACTACCTATAAAGCTGCATCTATCGACTTAACTTTCCTGGAACAGAATGGCTCAGCAATTAAAACTACTTTGAACTGTCCACACATCATATTTCAGTCCTTCAAGACATCCAGCATGTTGATAATGTGGACTGCAGTAATTTCCCCTAATGCCCTGTACTCCAGGTGAATTCCTGCTACTCACAATTTTTTTTCAAACATACAGAATTATTACATAAAAACCTATGTTTCCACCACCCACAACATTTACCATATTCATTTCAGATTTTTTAAAAAGGAAAAACAAGGTAGTTGAAACCTTTCTTTACTGCCTTCAAAATCCTTTTCCCTTCCCAAAGTTACCACTATCCGGAATTTGTTTGATGTATCATTTCTGTGTGTATCTTTATAAAATATTACTATATTATGCTTATTTTTTTAAAATATTATATACATGCATATATATCCATATATATGTCCCAAATCAACATCTAGCATTGCTTTCCACATTTAAAAACTGTATGTAAACAGGATCATCCTATATCATCCTATGACTTATTTTTTAACTTTATGTTTTTAGGATTTATCTACAATGATCAGTATAGCTCTAAATTTTCCATTTTAACAAATGTATAAAAATGTCTTTATCCACTTTTCTGTAAACCTTTAGGTTGCTTTTTTAATCTTTTTGCTACTAAAAATGCTGTGATATTCTTATAAAAGTCTCCTTGTGCATGTGTGTAAAAGACCCAGAAGGGGTAAAAATATGGGATGCAGGAGTCATATGGGATGCACATTTTCTGATTTAGACACTGTCCATCTGCTTTTCAAAGTTGGTATAACCACTAGAATTCTGCCAACAGATTATGATAAGACCCATATCCCCACTAACTTACCAATATCACATTTTAATTTATGTCAATTTGATGGGCATTAAATGTTATGATTATTGGGGTAGATGTATTACTCTTAATGAATCTGCTGCAACTCCTTACAAAGGAGCCTACACATCACCATTCTGTTGAACTCAGATGTGGCCAGTATGATTCACCTTGACAAATGTAACATGAGATGTGCCACTGAATCCTCTGAAGGGAAACATTTTTAGAGCCAGTGTATGCTTTACTATGTTCTTTCTTTTCCCTCAGGTACTGAGAATGGTAATATGTCAGCCTGGGTTCTGGCATTTGGACCAGAGTGACATTTAATATGACCTTATTGTTTTAGGCCATGAAGATTATTGGGATGTCACTAAATGATCTGTTTCTAATTACTTATTCCCTTCTGACTCTTTTCATGTAGGTAGCCTATACTATATACTGCCCTATGACTTCAGGCTTGCCCATGTGACTCGATCTGGACTATGATGTGAGTAGAAATGATGTCACTTCTAAGTAGAAACTTTAAACAGGCTTGTATGTTTGGTTACTCTTCCTTGAACTTCCACCTTCCTCCATGAAATGGCAGAGATTTCTGGGACTGTTTGTTACCAATGCAAAAGTTGTCATATTTAACTAATGGGATTGAATATATTTTCATGTTTGTATTTTGTAACTTGACTTTCCAAGTCTGCCTATTTTCCCGTTTTTTAAAATTGATTTATAGAAATTTATGAAGAGTGATTCTGTAAACTCATTCTTTATCAGTTATATATGCTGCAAATATCTTCTCCCAACTTATAGCTTATGTTTTAATTTTGTTCATGGTGTCACTTGCTAAAGAGAAGCTTTTAGTCTTAAGATGGTCAAAACTATCAGTTGTTTTCTTAATTGTGATTTCTATGTTATTTAAGGAATCCTTCCCTATCCTAATGTCATAAATAAATTATTTACTGATGAAAAACTTAATAAAGTAAAAAGGTAAGGGCAAGCACTAGAATAACAGAAATGGAACCCATAGTTTTAATCCTTGTAATTTATTTGTTAAACAAGTTGGGTCATTTGTTCTGCAAAGTCTGCCACTCTACAGGATTTTGCTGACTGCATCTCCTTGGTTCATTTAACACGTCCCTTTCTTTGTCCTCTGTATTTCCGGAATATTGATAGCAGGATCCAGGGGTTCTTAACTCTTTTGTGTCATAGACTTCTTTGGCAGTCTGATGAAACTTGTAGACCCCTTTCTCAGAGTCATCTTTTAAATATGTAAAATAAAATATATAGAATGAGAAAGGAAACCAATTATACTGAAAATAAATGACACTGGAAAACATGGTGGTGGTTTAGATTCACATCTCTTCTGATAAAACTACTTGAAAGATAGCAAAACTCTTAAATTTTTAGTATGTTTGCCCATAAAGTTTCCAACAAGATTTTAATTTATTCAGTTAGTTTTACCTTCTCTTAAACATGACAGAAGAGTCTAACAGGCTTTAACTAATCACGGAACAGGCTTCAACCCGACCATGTATTATTTTTACCTAGTTTTACCTTTCAAAATGCAAAAAATAAATAATTAAATAAGTTTAGCAACTACTTCATCAGCATTTTTACTCATTATTATATATCCTATGTACATCTACTGGATTTATTTTTCTTCTTGTAGAAGTACATCTTTTGACTTTTAAAAGTGAGGCTGCAATAAGTAAACTCTGTCAGAAAACATCTTTGCTTTGCCTTCACTCTTGAATGATGGCTTAAAAGCACATAAAATTGATTTTATGATTATTGATTTTATGATAAGGGACTGATTTTCCCTTTGCACTGTGAGGCTATTCCTCCACTGTCTTCTGGCACTTTAAGAAGTCCATCTCGTCACTACTTTGTAGATAAATGGTATTATTTAGTTTCACGGCTTCACTTCATGTATTTCAGTGACTAACAAATTTATATCTCCAGCCTGTACCTTTACCCCAGAGTTCCCACTACCTTAATCAAAAACTGATGGAGTCAATATTTTTCATTTTCATTGACATGGCGAATGTCATTTCCCCCCTTCATATACTCTCATTTACTGCCTCTTAACAAAAGAATGGCAATAAACACATACTATGCACATATACATCTGAAAATAAAAACTATTTTCTGCACCACTACATTTTTTGAACACTGTTTTTAAATAAAAACAGATAAAGCTTCCAACCATGAAGCTGTATAAATATACCTATTGTCTTACTCCTACTTTTTCAAATAACTAATATTGTTTGTTATTAAGCAAAATCAGTTTATGGAAATCAATGATAGAAACAAAAAGGTCAGACTTTATTAATACTAATAGATTTCAAGTTTTCAAAGTAAAAAGTGATTAATGCTTTGACCTCATCATAAAAACACAGAAACAAGACCCTACTTGGTAATTAATAAAAAATACATTTTTACAGAGTACTGAAACCATTCTTCCTTTTTCTAACTTACCCAAACTCTCCTTCCAAGTATATGCACAGAGATTATTCCTTTTCATACTTGATGGAAAAACTTAATTACATGGAATCCCTGTTCAATGATATAGTTATTCAAGAATCAGATAAGACTCAGGTTAGTCTGTTTCTCTTACTATTGCTCAAATGTTCTAATTAGATGTTACTTTTAAAAATCTGAATAAAAGTATACATGAAACTGAGAAGAACTGGGCTTGAGAAATAATGCACTTTCATTTTTCTTTGAATACAGTAGTTTCTGTGAAATGCAACAAGTTTCAGCTGCATATTACATTTCCACTGCCTCACCTCTAATTCTTTGAGGTAGTTAACTGTTGTTTCTTGTCTCATTAATATGACTAAGTCATGGGGATGCTTCAAGTTCATTGGTGAATCCACCTGCAAGCAAGCAAGCATAAACAAAGCTCAGATTTCATCAACATTTGTTTGGATTCATAAAGTTTCCCTTGATATGCTTTAAATTACTGTTCAACCACCATTACAACCAGACTTGGGTGCTCAGTAAAACTCAAGGGGTATTACAAAAGTCATCGTACATAAATTTCAGCCAAGAGAATTACTTGTGCAATAGCTGCCCCTTGAATTCTATTAAAGAGTAAGCTTTTGAAGTGAATATTCTAACTTAGTCAGTCATATAAGAAACACTCAAGAGGAGAAGTATTTGACAACGAATGAAAAAGTAAATTCCTTAAAAAGATAATCCACACGTGTAATAATAAAAAAAGGAATTGTCTTGACAGAACATTTCATATCTGAATAGGTTGGGAGCGATAAAAGCAAAACACTAAAAGCACCTATTTTTGAAGGCTATTTGTAGAAGCCATAAATCAAAGTTAATATAAAATAATCTTGAGATTTATTATTTATAACTCGTGTCTCTGGATCATAAACGAGTGACTATGTTGTTGAAGATGTAGGAAAAATGAACCCTCATATGCTAGTAGCAGGCTTATAAATTTGTTCTTGTTGTCTGGAGGGTCATTTGACAACATCTATTAAAATGTTTAAAGTGCATCCCTTCTGACCTGGCAATATTAACTCTAGGAAACTATCCTACGAACATTCTTAAATACGTAGGCAAAAATAAACACAAGTATGCTTACTATGGCACTTTTAGCTACAAAAAAAAAATTAGACACAAACTAAGTCCATCGATAAGGGAATAGAGAGGGGTGCTTGGATGGCTCAGTTGGTTAAGCATCTGACTTATTTTCAGCTCAGAGTCAAGATCTCAGGTCATGAGTTCAAGCCCTCCACTGGGCTCTACACTAGGCATGGAACCTACTTAAAAACAAAAAAAGGAATAAGGAAATACACTGTCTAAAATGAGATATAGAAGACTAGACCTATTGCCATGGAAGGATGTTCACAATGCATAATTAACTAAAAATAAATGATAGTAAGTACACTATAATATTTTTAAGAAATTACATATATAAATTTACAGATATAGATGTATACATTTCTCTATATCCACAAAACTAAGTAACTTTACAGTGGTTTCTTTTGGGAAGTGGGATTAAGAAGAGAGGAACACTGATGTCTATATACTTGTGTATTTTTAAACTGTTCATAATGAAGACATAATATATTTATAATAAAGAAAAAACCACACACACGTGCTTGTGTGTGTGAACTTCAGAAAAGTCTGACAGTGGCCTTGGTACCTAAGGGATGAGCTAAAGTTTCTGCTATCCCATGATGCTAGATTGGAGCTGTCAAATTATATATCAGCCCTTCAGGAAGTTCCACTTTGAGGGAAAAGTATCTTTTTGTAACCTCTAAGAAACTGGTATCAGCTCAACTAATAAAATTTAGAGGCATTTTTTTTTTTTTTTAAGATTTTATTTATTTATTTGATAGAGCACTTACGGGTGAGTGAGTTGGGGGAGGGGCAGAGGGAGAGAGAGAGAAACTCTCCAGCAGACTCTGTGCTGAGCACAGAGCCTGACCCAGGGCTCGATCTCATAACCCTGACATCATGACCTGGCTTAACCGACTAAGCCACCAGGCGGCTCTAGAGCTAGCTTTTTAAATGCAGAAGATAGGCTTGCCTAGATGTTGGTGATCTAAGAGTCTATTAAAAAAAAAGATTTTAGGGCACCTGGGTGGCTCATTCGGTTAAGTGTCAGGTCATGATCCCAGGGTCCTGGGATGGAGCCCCACATCAGGCTCCCTGCTCAGTGGGAAGCCTGCTTCTCCCTCTGCCACTCGCCCTGCTTGTGTTCCCTGTCTCCCTGTGTCTCTCTCTGTCAAGTGAATAAATAAAATCTTTAGGAAAAGATTTTAAAAAGAGGGAATAATAACGACATAAAATAAAGTTGGACAATTGCTTTAATAACATGCATTATGTTGGACAATGTTAGGTGACTATAGATAAAATTCATCTGCCTTTGCTCATCCTACCATCTCAGAAACACCACAGGAAAAAGAGATGCTAGTCCAGAGTAACTTCCATACTTTCACTGTAATTATCTGAACTACATAATTACTATTATATCATTGTGGATAATTACCATAGCCCATGGTCTTGCTTTTAAGATGACAACCCTTCATTGCTCCCCTGGCCTTTGCGTTATATTGGAAACTATATCAAAATTGGACTCTGAATTTAAAAGGCCAATAGCAAGGCCAATAGTACTTGACAACCTGAGCTGTTAACCTTCTCTATCAACCAATCAAAGCTAGCAAAAGCCTACAGGCAAAATGCTAGGTTTATCTCAATAAGAAACAGAAAATTTTGCTTCTCTTTTCATTGTATTCGAACATATGCCCAACAGTCAAATGCATGTAGGGAGGGAAAGCTACTATAACGGATTGAATATGGACTGATTTAACCCCAAAGCCCATTGATCTTTTTTTACAATGTAATAAATTACACCACACCATAATTTTTATAGAAGAATATGTAAAAGCTACAGTCAGTGGCCAGAGTGCAAAGGAATTTTTCATAAGGAGGCCAAAGAAAGTCTGCCTACTTTGCTACTCTGTCTAGAACTTCAAGCGGTAGCTATTTAGTACATGACTCTATAAGGATTTTTAAATGAGGCTTTTATAAAAAAATAAAATAGGAGGTGGAGAAGGAATTTGAGAGTATGACATTCCAATTCCAAAATACCTAAGCAATCTGTTCACCTGATATTTGGAGAAATGCAAGAGGAATGAAACAATGAGATAAATGAAGATTTACACCGAAGAAATAGTGAAAGCACACTCTTAAGTTTTAGATTAAAAGGATATTAGCTAATCAGGGCTTTACCATATTTGAGTAGCATGGGATTGGCCAACATTCAATTGTGAGGAAGCACTTTTCATTTCCTTGAAGCTTTAGGTTCAACAAATATACAAGAGCTAGAGGAGGTATAAAGATAAAATTATTAGCAGAAGGAAGAAAGTGAGCCCACTGACAGCTGTGCTTCTCTTTTTGACATGGCAGCAAATAGCATGGATCTTTGCCAGATAAGGGTTGGTTGCAGATTTATAGCCTGACATATATATTTATTGAGGTAACCTCAAGTTCTTAAAATTTAAGACTTTACAATTATCTTTGGCAAATGCCAATCGGCTTGAATTTCTCTCCTTCTGAATACCTCCGCTCCTTAGGTTAAAAAACAGAGTATGCCTGTAAAGAGTACAACATCCATCCATTTAACCAATAAAGGTTTATTAAGCCTCTATAAACCAGGCCCACTATGTCAATATTTAAAGCCTGTGTACTCCGATTTTATATACATTGTGAATGCCTTCAAAATCTTTAGCATTTAGAAGAGGCTGCTATCAGCCCAGGATCAGCAAAAAGTGACAGGAATTAGAGAGGTAGGTTAAAAAGAACATGACACATACATAAGACCTCAAAGCACCTTATGGCTTTTTCACAAGGGACAAGCAACTCTACAAACTTCTGTTACTTCAAAGCATAATAAATGATGCTTACAATGCCCTGAATCATAAAGTAAAAGGAATTATTTTCAATTAAGATGGCAAAAAAGTATGAAATATATTTTTAGAGCAAAGTTTATACTACAGGGAAATACTGACCAAATATTTGGAAATTACCTATATGGACTTGTATTATACAGAATGATTCCTTCTCTAAGAGTTCTCAATTCAATTTCATTTTCCTTCGAATACATTATATAAGTACATGTGTCCAATTATATATAACAGGAGTAAATATCTTACTCATATCAAGTTCATTTTCATATATTTCAAAATTTGCTGCTGTCTCTATCGTTACTACCTACACTTCTCATCTGGAGCCCCACCTCTGTGAGTTCAGTAAATTCATATGGTAACAGAAATGTCACTGTACAAGGATAATTACTTCACTGCCAAATCAAATAAAGGGTGAACATTTTAAACTTAAAATAACCAGTCTATGGGCATAAACATTTTTGAGTTCTACAAAAGCATGACTGAATCCTTCACTTTCCATGGGTCCTTTATGACGGGAAATTGACCATTCCCATTATAATATTAATTCCAGCTCTCATATGCAACTTAATCTTCACATACGCTAAACATTCTTACCTCTTACTTTTTGATTGTATTCATATGAGAACATGAGAGCAGAATTCATGAAATCTTATATTACAGCATACACATTTTTTAAAAATTCGCCTTAGGGGCGCCTGGGTGGCTCAGTCGTTAAGCGTCTGCCTTCGGCCCAGGTCAGATCCCAGAGTCTTGGGATCGAGCCCCGCATCGGGCTCCCCGCTCCGCGGGAAGCCTGCTTCTCCCGCTACCAGTCCCTCTGCTTGTGTTCCCTCTCTCGCTGTGTTTCTCTCTGTCAAATAAATAAAATCTTTAAAAAAATAAATAAATAAATAAATAAATAAAAAATAAAAAATAAAAAAAAAATTCGCCTTAATTAGAAACTAGTGATGGAATATTTTAAGTCTTTCATTCAGAATTTTATACTATTTATTGAGACAGTATGAGGGAAAACATAAAATCTTCATTACTTTGAAGATTTTACCTCTACCTTAAGTGATACCACTTAGTGGATATTTATAGTGTCTGCTAACTAGTATCTGCAATTCCCTTCTTGTGGCAAAAACACCTGCCTTGCTTGGCTGGAAGCATCCTTCCCCACATGGTAAGCCCAAATCAGTGGATTCCTTTCCCTTGGTCATGGTGATTATCTCTGAGAAGGGGCATCAACCAAGTAGTGACTTGGTACTTAAGGAGACTGTAATCTAGAACTTTTGTTTGAGTTACAGGGACTAGTCATCTTGTATTCACAGAGGCCTGAGAATGGGGTTAAGGAAACAGAAATGAAGGCAGAGAACAAACCTATCATGGTTACATTGTTTCAGCCCTGGATCAAACTGTATCTGCAGCACTCAGAATTTGTTCAAACATTCCAGTAACAATTTTCAATACAGAAGTCTTGCTGCTGGGACACCTGGGTGGCTCAGTTGGTTGGGCGGCTGCCTGTGGCTCGGGTCGTGATCCCAGAGTCCTGGGATTGAGTCCCGCATCGGGTTCCTTGCTCGGTGGGGAGCCTGCTTCTCCCTCTGCCTCTGCCTGCCACTCTGCCTGCTTGTGATCTCTCTCTCTCTCTCTGACAAATAAATAAATAAAATCTTAAAAAAAAAAAAAAAAAGAAGTCTTGCTGCTATTTCTAAACATCTGCTGATTTTTCTTAGGCCTTCTGTCTAGGGTATCCTCTTACTCTTGTGGCTCTTTTCAGACTTTCTATCCCTTTGCACATGCTAATTCTCCTTCTTGGAACATACTTCTATCCTTATGCTTTTGGTGAATGCCAAATGACTAGGCTCAAATGACATTTCTTTTGTGAAGCCATCCTTCTCTTGAGCTCCCACCGTACTCTTTACATGCTTCTTTAATAGTGTTTGTTACATTGTTTTATTATTGTATGCCTGTCTCTCCCAAAAAAATTTTTTTTCATAAAAGCCTACTTCATAGGCTTTCAGGTACATGTCAGACACCTAATACACTGTTCATTGCTTGATGAAGTTATCTGATGTCACATCTGTTAGAGAAACCATCTCTGTTGGCATTAGCATTCAGTGATGACTGACCATCCGTAAAGGAGGTAAAATGGCTAGGCTTCCAGGAATCATGACAAAATAAGTCCTTGACAGGTCTATGATTAGCTGTGTGACCTAAAGCAAATCACCCCTGCATAGGCTTCCATTTCCTTATCTATTAACTTGAGGGAACCCATGTTAACTTCTAAAATTCCTTATACTCTTCGTATCCTACCTTCATAAAAGATTTAGGACTACCATAAAAGCATCACATTTTTACAAGTCTCACCCACCACTGAAGTAATCTGATGTTCAAATGAATGAAATGATCATTCTTCCAATTAGCCTGGATAAATCTGTACTCACTCTAGGTGGGGACTCTCACTCTCCAAAGCTGCAGCTAAAAGCTTCTTTTCAAACTGTCAATTTGTCAAATTACCAAGGTTCCAATTAGCAGTGGCTATTTATTTCTGAGCAATTAGGCTGCTCATTGTATCATGGGCAAAATTAGCTCTCGCCGTCCTTATGCCACTTAATTCTAACAAAGTTCAATTAAAAAAAAATCTTCCGATCATAAGCTAAATAGGTATGTTACTATAAAAGCAAACACATTATGGATAATATAAAGAAGAAAATTAAAATTACTTAAAATGTCACCTTCCGAGATCCGTGCTATCAGCTAATTATGTCAGGATCACTTCTTTTTGGGCTTGCGAGCCTGTGTTTGTGCCCACGCGCGCGCACACATGGCTATGTAGATGACTATTTTTACAAAAACAGGATCATATTTACTATATTGTATCCTTCCCTTCTCCACTCTTTCCTAAATTTTATCAGATTTCTTCCTCAGGAATACAGATATACATCATCCTGTTTAGTTAATATTTTATTAAAGTTCTTTATCCAGGTTCCTACTAATTAAAATTTGGGCTTTTAGTTATTCTCCCTTTTTAACAATACTGAGATGAGTATTTATAAATTTTTTGATTGCTGCCTAATTGTTTTCTTCCTAAAAATAGAACTGCTAGGTTAAAGGGACTGCACTTTTACATTTATATTTTTTGCAAGCTTTTCTCCAGAATAGCTGAATCAACTTAAATTCCTAACAACAGTCACTGAGTTTCTACACACTCTCAAGAACACAGGGAAAGGGTGAATATATTTTAATCTCTTTGTTGGTCATATGTATTTCTTCTTTTATGTACTTACAAAAAAGGCTTCCTCATTGTCTCACTTTAAATCCATGTGATAGTTTACATCACAATTTTAGAAATGGTATTTTCTAGATGGTGGGACTCTAGCTGATTATCTTTTTTTCTGACTTTTTCTAAAACAAACATCTATTTCTTTTTTTTAACTATTTACCGATCTTGTTAAAATGAAATTTTAGAGTGCTATGTAACATGTATTTTAAACAGAAAACAACTGTAATGACAAATAAGCTAAGTTCTGAGGAATAGTCTTGTAGCTTTTCCTTATATAATCAGAGAGAAAAAGTTCCCCTCCCATATGTGGGACCAAGGAAAACACTTCAAAAAGCTATCATCTTTTGTATTTTCTTGTTCCTTATTTTACTCTCCTCAGATTTTCATCCTTATTTCAAATCTAGTTCACCACCATTTTCAAAGGACTGCCCAAAGAACCCTCACCTTTATGACCTCTGTCAGGTGAATACAGGGCCAAGCGAGATGAATTTGGAGGGATGGACTGAGGGAGACAAAAGTCTGCTGCCTGACTGTGCATGCAATTCTTTCTTCAGGATTCAAGTCTAACCATCACGGACCTGCACGTTCCTCCAGGTCGAGAATAGTGGAAGCTCACACACGGAAGACCAGTCTAGCCTTGCCTCTTGAGAGGGACTTACATGGGCTCCTGGCTATAATTTTCAAAACTTTAATATAGGAGCAGATATTTTACTAGAAATACTATCAGATCAATAAAACACTATCATTATGAACTATCAGGATTTGGAAATATTTTTGTTAAAGATGACTTTTTTTGCCATTAGGTACTTGTATAATACGGAATTTTAATAAAAAGTTTAAAAACGTGCCTCAATTTTGCACCAGAAACCAGGTTATTGAAACTAATATAAACTTTAAACAAACAAAAATACTGAATCTTGACCATCACATGAATTTTTACAGCCTTATATCTCTATTTTCTGAAGTTTTACCAGCAGATTATACCTTCTCATTTTCACAGTTCTTGGAAGACAAAGTTGTAAATGCTTAAGTGCACTTAAAACAATCTAGGTATTTGAAGTATATTATATAGCTATAACCTAGATTGGACCATGTACAGTGTTGCAGCCAATTTTTTAAACACTATTTATTTATCTATTATTTATTTGTTTGTTTATTTATTTATTTAGAGGGAAGGAGGGAGAGAGAGAGTGAGCGAGCAAGCAGAAGCGGGAGAGGCACAGAGAGAGGGAATCTCAAGCCAACTCCATGCTGAGCACGGAGCCTGACACAAGGGTCAATCTCACAACCCTGAGATCATTACCTGAGCCAAAATCAGGGACACTAAACCGACTGAGCCACCCAGGGATCCCTGTTGCAGCCAATTTTATGATAACATTCATATCACACAATCACCATGTCCTAATTGAAAGCAAGTTAATAACCATTTTCAATATGAACATCAAATGAACTTTTAAAAAGTGCTACCAGTCTACATGTTCTGATTTGTGACACCAGGAAACATACAAATAATAAAATGAAGCAAGTATGGGACGCCTGGGTGGCTCAGCTGGTTAAGCAGCTGCCTTCAGCTCGGGTCATGATCCCAGGGTCCTGGGATCGAGTCCCACATCGGGCTCCTTGCTCAGCCGGGAGCCTACTTCTCCCTCTGCCTCTGCCTGCCTCTGCCTGCTTGTTCTCTCTCTCTCTCTGACAAATAAATAAATAAAATCTTAAAATAAAATAAAATAAAATGAAGCAAGTAGACAATTTACAACTTTACAAGGAAATGAAATGCTGGATCAGGACTCAAGAGTCACCGATATTTCTCATTTGTATATTTATGATATTCTTGTAAACATATACAGAAAAATGTCACTGCAGTTAGAGTTATTTTATATTTAACTCAGAAGTGACCCTCATTCCAGCAGCCAAAATTTATCAGACATAGAATAAGGGCCCAACAAAGATGTAGCTAACTAATCCCAGAACCTGGGATTAGTTAGGATACATGGTAAAAGTTAATTAAAGTAGCCGATGGAGTTAAGGTTGCTATTCAGACTACTTTAATTAAGACAGAGAGTATAACCTGATTATCCAGGTGGACCCAATGTAATCACAAGGGTCCTTAAAAGTGAAATAGGCAGGTGAAAGAGAGACGTCGATAAGGAAGAAAGGTCAGAGAAGCGGGCCAAGAGCCAAGGAATGTGGGTGGCTTCTGGAAACTAGAAAAGGAAAGGAAATGGGACACCCCCTTAGAATCTCTTGAAAGAGAGGCAGCATACTCTCCCCTTGATTTTAGCCCAGTGAAATATGGGTGGGACTTCTAACCTACAGAACTGTAAGATAATAGATTTGTGTTGTGTTAAGCCACTAACTCTATGGTAATTTTTAACACCAGCAAATAGAAAACTAATGCAAGTACCCACTAAGTTCTAGGCATGCCAGGCTTAATATGAATAATAAAACAGGTGTGAGCTTGAAAATTCTTAGATGAATACTATGGACTGAACTGTGTCTCCTCAAAATCATATGTTGAAGCTGTAACCTCCAATGTGACAGTAATTGGAGATTGGACTTTTGAAGGTAATTAGGTTTAGATGACGTCATAAGGTTGGGCCTTATGACAAGATTGGTGCCCTTATAAGAGGAGACATTAAAGCTAGCCTTCTCTTTCTCTCTGCCATGTGAGAACACAGCAAGAATGCAGCTGGTCTGCAAGTCGGAAAGAGAACTCTCACCAGAACCTGATCACTCGGGCACTCTGACCTTGGACTTCCGGACTCCAAAACTGTAAGAAAATGAACCTCTGTTACTTAAGTCACTCAGTTTATGGGATTTTGTTATGACAGCCAAACTAAGATTTGTTAATCAAATATTGGAAAAGGGACACTAAAATGAGTGCCAGAAATTGAACCTTGGGGTGCCTGGGTGGTTCAGACGTTAAGCGTCTGCCTTCGGCTCAGGTCATGATCCCAGCGTCCTGGGATTGAGCCCCACATCGGGCTCCTTGCTCGGCAGGTAGCCTGCTTCTCCCGCTACCATTCCCTTTGCTTGTGTACCCTCTCTCGCTGTGTTTCTCACTGTGAAATAAATAAAATCTTTAAAAAAAAAAAAAAAAAGAAATTGAACCTTAATTTTATCATTACTCAGGTGATGGCAAACTCAAAAGTCAGGAAATTACTTTGTTATTTCATGCTAGAAATCACTGCTGTAAGACACTATTGAATAAAGGTCAACTTGATTACTCATCCAACAGTAGTATTAACATGGGGGTGGTGGTGGTCAGCTTAACTAATTTCTTTTACTGCAATCCCAACAAGTGTGAAGTAAGCATTAATGACAAAGGTTCAATTTTTCTATGAAGATAACCAAACCAAACTGAAGGTTCCTCTTTGTTCATACTTCCATGGATGGGCACACACTGTTTTGCTAGGGCAATCGATGGGATAAGGGGTCTTTCACTAGAATCAAATTATATAAACAAAGATCTGACCTATTCCAAACAACTGTCGGGCATTTTCAAACACTCCTGATGCAGTGCTTTAGGAGGAGGATTCAGCAATATCTAAGAAAATTAAATATGTATTCTTCAAACTGGGAAATTCCATCTCAAAGGCTTCATCTTACAAATACACTCACAGAAGTACACAAAGACCTATGAATGAGCATGTTCACTCACTGCAATATTGTTTGATAGTAAGCCTGGAAACAATCTAAATGGCTATCATTAGGGAACTGGTTAAATAAATTATAGAATAGCCATACAACCAAATACTATGCATTTTTAAGGGTAAAGAGAGTAGCTTTTCATTTCTCGCAGATGTCTACCTCTTTTTTTTTTTTTTGATGTCTACCTCTTATTAAGTGAATAATAACTAGTCATGAGCCTAATGATTTCCAGTTGAGGTTTTTAAAAAAATCTGTATGAGGGGTCGCCTGGGTGGCTCAATTGGTTAAGAGACTGCCTTTGGCTCAAGCCAGTATCATGGGGTCCTGGGATTGAGCCCTGCATTGGGTTCCCTGCTTTGCAGGGAGCTTGCTTCCCCTCTTCCTCTGCAGCTTCCACTGCTTGTGCACATTCTCTCTCTCTGCCGAATAAATAAATAAAATCTTAAAAAAATAAAAAATCTATATGAGGATTTGCAAATGCATGAGAACTTTTTGGAAGAATACACAAATAATTCTGTGATTACTTCCAGGAAGAAGGAAGGACTGTGAGTGATTATGAAACTTTCACTTTTCATTTTACATCCTAAGTAGCTCGAAAAAAAAGTTTTGAACTCTGATCATGTATTTTAGTTTTATTAAAGACCGTTTATTTATTTATTTGACAGAGAGAGAGATCACAAGTAGGCAGAGGAGTAGATGGGAGGGAGGGGGGGAGCAGGCTCCCTGCTGAGCAGAGAGCCCCATGTGGGGCTCGATTCCAGGACCCTGAGATCATGATCTGAGCCGAAGGCTGAGGCTTTAATCCACTGAGCCACCCAGGTGCCCAGATCAGGTATTTTAGTTTTAAATTCAATTATAAAATTAAAAAATATATTGGTGTTTTATAGATAAAACTATAGAAATATTTTTCTTTATAGTGGTAGTAATGCTTAGCAGTACAGAGAACAGAGCTGGAATGGGATCTGAGCTGAAGTTTACACACTGCCACTTCCTACCTTCATGACCTTGGGCAAGGAGTTTAAACATCCTCAGCCTAAATTTCTGTATTTAATAGAGAGATCAATACCCTCATCTTACTGGGTCTATAGGACAATAAAATGAGATATAAATATGAAAACACTTAGTAAAGTGTTCAGTGAAATAGACATAAAATTTTATTCCTATAAAAGTTACCCGTTCTCTTCCCCTAAGCGGCCTGAGGTGGCCTCTGAAATTGGTTCGCTCTTCGCTTGACCCAGAAAACCCTACAAAATCATGCAAATCAAGAGGTTCAAATCTTTGTGTTTACTTTAAGAACATACATGAAACTGTCCAGGCCATCAAGGGTATGCTTATCTGAAAAGCCACCAAGTATCTGAAAGAGGTCATTTTGCAGAAACAATGTGTGCCATTCTGTCGCTACAATGGTGGAGGTGGTAAATGTGCCCAGGCCAAACAGTGGGGCTGCACACGGGGTCAGAGGCTCAAGAAGAGTGCTGCATTTTTACTGCACATGCTTAAAGATGCAGAGTGTAATGCTGAACTTCATGGGTTAGATGTAGATTCTCTGGTCATTGCGCAAATCCAGGTGAACAAAGCCCTCAGGATGCCCATGGTCGGATCAACCCACACATGAGCTCTCCCCGCCACACTGAGATGATCCTTTCTGCAAAAGAGCAGAATGTTCCTAAGCTGAAGAGGAGGTAGCACAGAAGAAAAAATATCCCAGAAGATACTGAAGAAACAAAAACTTTACAGCCTGGGAGTAAATTCTGCATAGAATAAATGCAAACAAAAATAAAAACAGAAAAAAAAAAAGCTTACTTTATCCTAAATTAGAGCAGCTTCCATGTGTGACTGTATAAAATGCAAACTCTGTGAAGGCAGGGACTGTATCTTCCTCACAGCTGTATTCCACCTACCTAACACAGAAAGCG
>CM053613.1:13398359-13426043 GCA_028646535.1 Procyon lotor
GGGGAGAGAGAGAGAGAGAGAGTGTGTGTGTGTGTGTGTGTGTGTGTACTCTCTAGCTGGTCACCTGATTTCAGCTGAAATAACTAAGTGCCTCACTGGAAAGTGAAGACTGAAGTAAGATGTTAATGAAAAATACATAAATGAGTTCTTTTTCAAAAGTTATACTCATTACGTAGTTAAATATAGAAAGCACAATCTGATCTGTCCAGTGTAGATTTCTGGTAGTAGGTACTGAAAACAAATATGTACTTTAGCTTATATAAAACTCATGATGGTATAGAGTTATTAAAGATTTATTTATTAAAAAGTGCTTTAGTACATGTTTATATTAAAGAAATGTCTTTTTTTTAAGATTTTAATTTTTATTTGACAGAGAGAGAGAGATCACAAGTAGGCAGAGAGGCAGGCAGAGAGAGGAGGAAGGCAGGCTCCCTGCTGAGCAGAGAGCCCAATGAGGGGTTCAATCCCAGGACCCTGAGATCATGACCTGAGCCAAAGGCAGAGGCTTTAACCCACTGAGCCACCCAGGCGCCCCTAAAGAAATGTCTTAATGTTAAATGACTTACCTATATAGTATTCAACAGTTTATTTATATATTATTCAATAATTTAAATAATGCCACAATCTTCAACTTCTTTGAGCATATCACCAAAGGTATGTTGAAGAGATTATAAATCTAAATAGCCAATCGGAATTTAGGTTATCTGAACCACCATTTTACAACTCTGGTTTAGAGATACTACATTCTTAGAGAAGTCTTTGTTTGTCTAGACCTTTTATTTTTAACAGGAAGAATGAATGAATTGGCTGACACCTTTAAAGTAAATGCACCGTGGGTGCCTGGGTGGCTCAGGCCATTAAGCAGCCAACTCTTGATTTCGGCTCAGGTCATGACCTTACAGGTCACAGAATCAAGCCCTAGTTTGGGCCCCATGTTCAGCAGGGAGTCTGCTAGGGGTTCTCTCTCTCCTTCTGTCCAGCCTCTGCTTATGCACACACACAAACATGTACTCAAACATATGGGCGCATGCTCTCTATCTCAAATAAATAAATCTTTTTAAAAAAATAAATGCACTGTGCTTTCTCCAGACTTTTAAGACGATGGTGGCCCATCACTGTGCTGATATGCAAGAGCTATTACAAGTGTGAATAACTGGGGCACTTGGGTGGCTCAGTCAATTAAGCATCTGCCTTCGGCTCAGGTCGTGATCCCAACACCCTGGGACCGAGTACCACATCAGGCTCTCTGCTCAGCGGGGAGGCTGCTTCTCCCTCTCCCTGATGCTCCCCTTGCTTGTGCACTCTCTCTCTGTCAAATAAATAAATAAATCTTAAAAAAAAAAAAGTCTGAATAACTGTTTGCACACATACACGAAGGCATATTCAATATTTCCTGAGTATTTATAATGTGTCAGCCACTGTTTTAGGAATGGGGGTTTCCTCATTGACCATAACAAAGTTCTATGAAAGAGTTAATGTTCTCATAGAAAGATTGGCAATAAAATATATATTACAATAGAGTAATAGGTGCTATGAGGAAAAATAAAGCAGAGTAAGAAGACAATGATGGAAGGAGATGCTGTTTTAGATATTGTGGTCAGAAGACAGGTGACATGTGAACAGAGGCTTGAAAAAAGAGGGGATGAGCCATGAGGATGTATGCAGAAGTTTTTCAGGCAATAGAAGGAGCAGTAGCAAACAAACTTGATGCTCTAAAGACCACCCCAAAGGCCAGTAGGGCTAAAGCATAGCACACAAGAAGGAAAGTGCTATCTGCAACAGAGAGATGACCAGGGGCCAGGTCGCAGATGTTATAGGCCATGCTAAAAACTCCCAAGTTTTATTCTTTTTTTTTTTTTTTTAAGATTTATTTATTCATTTGACAGAGAGAGAGATCACAAGTAGGCAGAGAGAGAGGGGGAAGCAGGCTCCCTGCTGAGCAGAGAGCCCGATATGGGGCTCAATCCCAGGACCCTGAGATCATGACCTGAGCCGAAGGCAGAGGCTTAACCCACTGAGCCACCTAGGCGCCCTCCTAAGTTTTATTCTTAAAAGTATGATGGGAAACCACTGAAGGGTTTTTTTTTTTAAGATTTATTTTTATTTCATTTATTTCAGAGAGAGAGAGACAGAGAGAGAGCGCGAGCCTGAGAGGGGAGAGGTCAGAGGGAGAAGCAGGCTCCCCGCGGAGCAAGGGGCCCGATGTGGGACTCGATCCTGGGACTCCAGGATCATGACCTGAGCCGAAGGCAGTTGCTTAACCAACTGAGCCACCCAGGCGCCCAACCACTGAAGGTTTTTTGATGCTCTTTCCTTCTCTTCCTCTACAGCTGTTAAAGGAATCAAAGGACAAGACTTTTGATCTGGGGAGAACAGACTCTATGGTGCAAAAGAGGGATAAAGGAGACTGTGCTTAGGTCTAAGAGGAAGATGAAGACAGTTTAGACTAGGGTTGTAGAAATATGGGTGGCAAGACATGGCTTGATGCAGAAGACAATTTGGAACTAAAGTTGACAGATTACTGATTAGGTATGAGAGTCGAGGAAGATTTTGGACCTGAGCAATTTGGTTAACAGGTGTGGTGGGATGGGAAATAAAGGGTTCAGTTTAGGACATGATGTATTTATGGTGTCTATTAGACAGCCAAGCGGAGATGTTGAGTGGGCAACTGGATATGAGTCTGGAGTTTAGGGAAAGACTGCAGATATGATTTGGGAGAATTCTCAGAATATATATATTTTATGCCATGAGAGTGCATAAGATCATCTGGTGAGCACCTCAGTACACAAGATTCACCAAGAAAAGAGGAATTCAGCAGAAGAGAATGAAAAGCCATGGCCAGCGATAGAGAAGAAAGCCAGGAGTGTATGTTCCACAAGTCATGGAAGAAAATAGTACAATAAGGTCTGCGGACAAGTGCTTGCTAGAGAGCTAAGAGGTTGAGAGAGAGAACTGAGAGCAGAGCACCGAATCTGGCAATAAGGCGGGCCCCGGGATATCTTGACAAGAGTCACAGGGATGAAGGACTGACTGGAGGGGCTTTAAAAGAGATCTATATCAAGAGAGGGAAGAGAGCCCATGAGCACAAACAACTCTCTTGAGGTGCCTAGCTATAAAGAGCCACCCAACAGAGGAATTCCCCTTGCTTTGGCCAACATGGAGTCTCCCTGAGATGCAGGTAGGGCTCACACCCTGCTCCCTACACTCTGGAGTGCAAAGCTATTCTAATTTTTGACCTGACCTGCTGGCAAGCCCTCTTATTTCTCACTGTCAGAGCGCCTTCTGTTCATTTCCACCAATGCTGCTTCTAAACTTGCAACACCTGCTGAATCCCACAGCTGATCCTAATCCCCCCCCAATAATGCAGCTGCCACTTCTCATCCATCTTGCCTCTGCCCTTTCTGATGATTTGGTTTTTTTTTTCTAGACTCTTGTCACCTCCCCATACGTTTCAATGCCTGAGCAATAAAGCTGACCTTTTAGGTATATCATCAGTGACAAAGGATGACTTCCTTTGCATGCACAATCTGACCACAGAAGACAGTCCAAGAGACATCCCCGAAAGTATGGCTCTTCTCATGTGTGTACAGCAACTTTCATGAAGGCCTAATGGCTGACTCACAAGGACTTACTTGGAGTTTTAAAGATCTTTCAGGAGTCTGAGGTCACCTGTAGGCTAGCGTCCAGGATGATTATCACATTAGTGAGTACCAGAATGCTTCATTCACACAGTGGTAAATTCCTGAATGGCAGGAAGTGGTTCTCACACTTCTTTGTATCCTCCATTCAACAGATAACTACTGCAGCCTAAGGGATTAAGCATGAAAGATGCAGGAGGTGCAGAGAAGATGGATATGGCCTCTCCCTTCATGGAGCATGTAGTAGTCTAGTAGGGTAGTTACATAAGTAAATTGACATGATATGGCATGGTAAATGTCTTTTTTAAGGGAATACAGGATACCATGAAAGCACATAGAAAGAACTGCTTATTCAAATTTGGGTGTTAGAAGCTTCTCTGAAAGTGATGTTTAAGTTGTGAAGAGTAATGAGTTAGTCAGATTGGGACATTACAGGGGAAGAACATGTGCGAAGGCCCAGAGGCAAGTGAGAACACAGCACATCTGGGGACACTGACAAATGTTAAATATAGCTAACGTGTATAGGGGTGTATTCTGAGATGAGGGTGGGGCCCTCAAGAACGAGCAAAGATAAGGCGAGAGAGGGAAAGGCCAGATCACAAGACATGTAAAAGAAGGACCATATCCTGAGATACGCACCAAACTAACTGTTCAAGGTAGTTCTCCTTGGGGAGTGAGAATGGGGAGAGGTGGGAGGACTTCACTTTACTACTTTAAGTACTCCCATAATGTTAGGCATTTATTTTCACCATGCCACACATTACTTCTGTAATTCAAATTTGTAATTAAACAAAACAACGAAGGTTTTAAAAGTAGTCTAATTGCACTGAGGAGAATGGATTGGAAGCAGGACAAGAACAGGGCAGGGAGAGCAATAAGGAAGCTGTGGCCTGAATTAGAGTGACAGTAGTGGCTGTGGCAAGAAGATGTACTTAGAAAGTAAAATGGAAAGATCTTGATAAGGAATAAGGGAGACAACTAGATTTCTGACTTGGGCAAATGGGTGGATGGTGAATAGTGGGATCTTCCACTCAATTTGGGAAAACAGGGCATGACACAGGTGTATAGGGTAAAAATGAGTTTAGATTTGGTCATATTAAGCTTGAAGCACCCAGAGGACATTCCCATGTAATTAAAAGTTTATAGAGGTCCTGAATCTATAACCCTGGAGAAAAAAATGTGAGTTATAGAAAGAAACACAACTATTCTCTGCATATATACGGTAATTTAAGTCCTGAGAAAAGGTAAGATTGCCCAGGTATATGTAAAAAGTAATAACAGAAGGCTGGGACAGAATTTGGAGGTAGAGCAATATATAAAATTGAATTTCTCAGAATGATCCGTGTCTCCCGAGGGGTTTGATAAAAATGTAGAATTCTTGGCTCTACCATCAACCTACTGAATCAGGCATGTTAGTGGCCTGTGAATCTGTATTTTAAGCAAGCACCCCAGATTATTTTTGTGCAAAGTCAAGTCTGAGAACTGCTGATCTAAAAGATGAATGGAGAAGAGCCAAGGAAAAGAAAAAAGGTTAAGAAGGACTTGTGCTCTATTCTCAAGGAAACATCAGAATTTCATGTCCCAGTAGCCACTGGAAAAGTGCATATTCATCCAAGCACAGTGGGGTGGTGAAAAATAAGCAGTCAATAAATATTTGTTCAATAAATAACTGGAAAAAGTATTTAAACTTATAATTACCTCTGTATATTTAAAGCTCCTATTAACTACTGTAAGTAATAACAAAGTTGACACCTGGGTGATTTAGAAGAAAAAAAAATAATAGTGGGAAGCCTAAAAAAATGGATTGAATGAAAATCGTTTTGATGCCAATGTCTAGGACAAACTGCATAGGTTTAGCAAGTTCATGAATAAATCACTATGACCTCTCAGGTCCAAGTAAATCCCTCAAGTGTATAAACACAGAAACAACACTTTATGACAAAAAGATGGGCTCAGTTTTGAAAAGCACTGAGCGAAAGCTGTCAGCTTCATGGTACCATCTGGATGCCCTCTCCCAGATGAAGCAGTTACTTAATATCAGACGCAAATTAAACCACTCCTTCTCTTATAAGCTATTAAAGATGGAGAGATAACGATTTAGCCTGTGTGTCCAACTAAATCTGATAACTCTTGCTCAAATCACAGTTGCTGAACTGCCTATCAAACACTTCCTATGTCAAGGTTGCTAGGCTCCAGAGTATCAGTTTCGTTAGAAATCTCATTTGTTCTAAGCAGTTAAAAGGATCTGTACTCTTGACACATTTGCTTGAGAGAAGGCAAAATGATTAAATAACCCCAAATTAATTCACACCTATTTCTGATCCTCTCCGACCCACTCCCAACTTAAAAGTCATCACAAAATATTCTGCAGAGGTAAAGCAAACTGGACGAGAGAAGACGTTTACTTCATTATTTCCATTTTTCTGTTTGCTTTTCTTTCTCTTCTTTCATTGGCAGGTACTATGAAAGGGGGGAAAAGCACTTCAATCTTTCTGAGTACAAGGTGCTGGCCTGCATCCCACCACAGAGTTTTACTTACTGCTATCACTAACTGCCATTCATTACTTGTGTGACTTTGGGCGACTTTCTCTCCTGAGTTGTACTACAAACCCTTTAAGAATTGTTTCCATATCTAAAGTTCTATGGTTCTAAGATTAGAGAAGAGGGAAACAGTAGCCAAGAAAATAAATATTATGTTATGACAGAGCTGATAACGATTATACTCTTTATTTATTTCAAGTTTTAGACCTCCACTTATGAAGAGACAGACTATCCAGAGCCAATGAACCCAGTACAAGTACTACTTTTGAGGGGTGCCTGGCCTGGGTGGCTCAGTTGTCAAGTGTCTGCCTTTGGCTCAGGTCATGATCCCAGGGTTCTAGGATCAAGCCCCACATTGGGCTTCCTCCTTGGCAGGAAGCCTGGGCTTCTCCCTCTCTGACTCCCCCTGCTTGTGTTCCCTCTCTCGCTATGTCTCTTTCTGTCAAATAAAATCTTTTTAAAAAATAGATTATTTATTTATTTATTTGACAGAGGGAAAGGGAGAGAGAGATCACAAGCAGGCAGAGAGGCAGGCAGAGAGAGAGAGGGGAAGCAGGCTCCCTGCTGAGCAGAGACCCCCGATTAGGGGCTCAATCCCAGCACCCTGAGATCATGACCTGAGCCGAGGGCAGAGGCTTTAACCCACTGAGCCACCCAGTGCCCAAAATGAAATAAAATCTTTAAAAAACAAAACAAAAAAACAAGTACTACTTTTGAATTCAGTAAGTCTAAGACAAACATTTCAGGAATTCATCTGTTAGCTGGTAATTTAGAACATGGAACATTTTTTCCACAGAAATGATGTGATACATAATGGTTAGCCTCTTAGACTAATTCACAAAAGTTCATTTAACCTTCCATTCAAGTGACTCTCCAGACGGTTTTGATAAAAATAGAAAATTAATGTTACCATATTAGTAATGAAGAAAAAAAGAAAAAAAGGGAATGAAGAAAACCACAAAATTTATCTTAAAGCCTATTCTTCACAATGAAGTCAACCAGATGATCCATTGACCTGATTACACGCAGATTCTCCTACTATCCAGATTATAATAGCTCGCCACTTAAGTCATGGATCCCAAGGATACTTGCTTTATTTAAGGTACAGGGGGCATGAGGGGATCAGAGGTATACCAAAGCCCAAAGCTGGGAGAAAAGCATAAAGTTGAAGAGAAGAGGAGCACCTTTTCTTAGCTGTCCTGATTCCAGTGGGACAGGAACTTAGAGACTGGAGGAATCTCTTCACATCCCAGTTCCAGAATCCCCTGGACATTGCTCAGGGGAGTTCAGTGGCAGCTCAGTAAACATGGAACCTAAAAACATGTTTCCCAGCTCTGGCAGGGATTGTAGAAAAGAAAAATTCCCTGAGCTGCCATGGCTAGTGCTCACTGCTTGCTATGGGCAGAAGCAACCACAGCTCTGACAGTGAGGAGGCTGCCTGGAGGCAAAGGCTGCTTCTTGCTCTCACTGAAGCCCTATTTCAACCCCCTTACAGATCTAGGTCTTCCGACACATTTCCATGTTCACAAGTCTGCAGTCTGTAACTTGTGGGTGCCTATCTTTATCATTCGCTAAGGCCGGAAATAGAAAAACCAAACAAATGTTCCCTTCTCCTGGGAAGAACTGCTTAATGTACTTAAAACTTTATGTGATGTTAACTATCCCTGTGTTAATTCTGTATTTTGGGCAATTCAGATTTTTAATTCATAAGTACTTCTCCAAGTTCACCATGGAAAATAATTACCTATTATATCTAATTTGGACAGGTTTAAATATCAGGCAAAAGTATTTGCCACTCTGATATTCAAAGGCTGCCATCTCAGTTTGCCCTTAGCCTCTCCCTGATATTAGACCACTTTTTTTTTATATTAGACCACTTTAAAACTAAAATCACCCTTCTGTTCTCATTCAGATATAAGCAAAAACAAGTAGCAAGGCTTCTGGTATGTCGGTTATCATTTATATATATACACAATATACCATTTATATATATATATCTCATATATATATATACACATATACATATAGCTTTTAATTGTTTCTGAACATATGACTAGATCTGCAATATACCCAAATCCATATACTAAAGGGATCTTTCAATTCTTTAATAGACATGTACAAATGTGATAATTAATCACAATCAAAATTGAGGTTTGGATCCTGCCTGCATTCAAATTACTGCCAGGAAGGGCAGCATGAGTCATGTATGTACAACTATCAGAATGGCACTTGGAAACTGATCGTGTATTCAACTCTCTTACTTTATAAGTGTTGCTTCTCCCTCAGATTAAATCCAACTTTCCTTTCTGGCCTCTTCTTGTTTTGTTTTTGTTTTTTTAAATTTAAATGTATTTATTTGAGGGAGAGAGAAAGTGCACACGCGGGGGTGGGGAAGGTGGGAGGGGTGGGCAGAGGGA
Source organism: Procyon lotor (assembly GCA_028646535.1). NCBI lineage: Eukaryota > Metazoa > Chordata > Mammalia > Carnivora > Procyonidae > Procyon > Procyon lotor. Next base: position 13,406,956 of record CM053613.1, read on the forward strand.
GATGAATAAGTGATTTCATGCTAAGCACAGAGGTCATGACCTGAGCCAAAAACAAGAGTGGGTTGCTTCACCAACTAAGCCACCCAGGCCACCCCTCCAGCCTCTTCTTGTTACGCTGTAGACACCAACTTTATTTCTTCTGATATAAAATTTTGTGGTTGTCTGAACTTAACATTGTAAATGCTATGTAGCAAAGTACTGGAAAATTCACTGAAAAAGATAATTGTTAATAGCTTGTAGTAAAGAAATCTTCCTTTCCTAACTTTAAACCTAACTACTTACTGCAGGGGTGACTTGGCAGATTTCCAAAAGATTCTTCAGATTTCTCCCTTTCTGAGGCAAGTTAATAGTAATCCCTACCTTTCCCCCACTCAAACGTAAGTATCCAGTGTGCAAAAAGAAAGAATTTGTTTTTGGTTTTGTTTTGTTTTTCAAACAAATCAGGTTCTGCTTTCCCATTGCAACCATTCAGCAAAATTTACATTCCCAGCAGCTTTCACTTTTCAGATGGGCTACTTCCTAGGCTGAGTGGCAGGACAGCAAAATGGGAAGGAGAAGTCAATGTCATAGTGTATAAATAGCTGTGGCCAAAAACAATATTACAGAAGAGCCAATAGGAGAAGGGCTCCCCAAATTGCAGCAAGAGTGACTTAGTTCCATGTATCCCTTCATGAGGGCCTCAGGGAAAACTATCATCAGGAAACAAAAGAAAGGGGGTGGGGGAAGCACCCAGGGCTCATAAGATTTCTAACCTTTAGTTAAGAAAAGAACTAGCAGTGTTTTCTAGAGTTTCTGAAACACATACCTACCTTTTAAATCTCAAATGGTATGGCCACGAAGAGGAAATTTCTTCTAACGTAAGTAAGGTATATAGAAAATGCCACTCAATAAGAAGCCAATCTCTTTTCACATATACTGAAAACCACTCACCATTAACCAACCCGATTTTTAAACCGTTTAACTCACTCATGCTTGAGGTAAAACTTGCCATCACGTGAACTTCACTTTATACAAAAGTAAACCTTGCATTATGTTCCTATCATCAATCATTACACACAACCCAAAGGTCCATAATTTCACACAATAATGATTCATACATTTGAGATCAGAGAGCTAAACTGCATGGGGCACACAATTCACTTCCTAAATGTTTGCTGGACTTTTCAGGATTGCTCTCAAGTGTTGGAAGTCATTAAGTTTACCAAGATTCTGTAGCAGAGCACACACACGTACTGTTTAGGGATCAGCAGCATTCACAAAATGTAGGCAATCATAAAGTTATGTAAGAAAAGCAATCTCTCCTCTGAGCAATTAGTTCGGGCAAACAAGAATCCAGGAAATTGCACATCCTCCTTGCGAGGCTGGGTCACAGGAACTAGGGAAAGAAACAATGCAAAGTACACCGGGAAACGAGGGCAGTTACAGCTGAAAAGATGCAGGCAACGCCACCAGAGGCATCTTCAAGGATTCCTTCGGAAGGAAAGTGTGTGCCGTCTCTAAAGAGCCGCTGTTGACCTGGGTAACCGTACTAGCTGAAACCACCAGAGCCCGAGACGAATTCCAGCATGTGGAAGAGGAGACTGGGGGAAGCAGCGTTAGATGACCCACTGCCTCGGGGTGCCGAAGCTGTCACCGCCGTGGGACTCGCGCACACCCCGGCGCTGCCACCTGCTTTCTACTTCTTCGGGGAGGGCTGGTGACGCGTGGTGGGCCCGAGAGGATAATGAATCTGCGGTTTCTAAAGCCCTAGCACAACAAAATGTCCCCAGAGCCCGACCCCCCCACGGCCGGGCGACTCTTCCCACGCTGCACGCTGCCCCAGGGGTGGAAGGCTGAGAACTTGCAGGAGGCTGAGGCGAGGGCCAGAGGACAAATGGGGAAGGGGCGACGCCGGGTCTGAGTACTGGGGTCGCTCGGGCCGCAGCGCCAAGACCGTGGGAAGGTAGGCTGGGGGCGGGACCGCGCGGAGCCAAACAGCCAGGGGCCGGACCTGGGAATCCCCCGGGGCGAGGGCGGGCGCGGGCGGAGAGGGACGCCCTGGCCGCTACCTGCTGCTGGATCTTCCCGTCCTCCGTGACGACCCAGTGCGTGGTGGCGAAGGCCCCTCGAGCCGCCACACTCAGCAAGGCAGAAAGGCTAAGGAGCCAGCCTGGGCCGGAGCAAGGCGGCAGCTCGCACCGGCCGCGGACCCCTATTGCCGCCGCCATCTTGCCCCCCCGGCCCGGCTGCTCACACCGGAAGCGGAAGCCGGCCCCCACCGCCCGCCATCTTGAGGAGGTCGGCGCTGGAGGAGGTGGAGCCCCGGAGGCGCTGCCAGCTGACGACCGGCTTTCTCAGCCTCGGTGTGGGCGGCGGGGACAACCGGGTTTGGCTTCAGGTCGGAGACCGCTTTTTTGTTATTGCTTTCCCGTAGGCAATTCGATCTCGTGGCGTGGGAACCAGAGGGAGATAAAAGTAGTGTTCTAGGTGGAGCCTGAGTGGAGATGAGAGGACTGTGTGTGTGTGTGTGTGTGTGTGTATTTACATATATATGTATTTAATAAAACCTTGGTTTTCATTTTATTTCACTTTTATTTCTGGTTGGGTCATACGGTTATAAAAAGATATGCTCTTGAAACACTTAAGGGAAGAGATGGATTCTCTTCTTCAAGCCTCGCAGTGCTGGAAGCTTCAGAGTTGGGCGGGTTGTCCGTCTCAGGCAGCGCGGTCCGGTAGAAATATGTGAGGCTCAACAGAGGAAATGGTTTAAAAGACAGTGAAATAACGCATTTGATTTAGCCCATTATATACAATACAGCATTAGTTCAATATAAAGTCTGCACAAATTACTGAGCTATTTTATTCTTAGTACTAAGTCTTTTAGACTTCCAGCTCGTCTAAATTCAGACTGGCTGGATTTCGGGGCTTCAGAGCAACATGTGGCTAGTGGCTACCTTACTGGGCAGCACAGGTCTAGGCTAGAGGTCTAGATCTGGAGACCAATAGCATTGGCATCACCTGGCAGTTTATTAGAAATGCACATTCTTGGCTCTTTTACCCTTCCCCACCAGGTTCTGCCTTTCAGCCAGAGTCCCAGGTGACTGGTATGTACATTAAGAAGCACTCTCTCTAGTGAACCAACATGTAGGCAGGCCAAGTGACTAGCCTGGCTTCTGGTAAGATACATTTTTTAGGTATTTCATGGCTGCCTTCTGGCTTTGTGTGTCGTTCTGTGTTTAGGTTCATTATGCTTTTGGTTTTCCTTTTGGGAAGAGGAGGATGAGAATTTTGCCTGACTGCCTTCCTATGCTGGCATATTGCCAGAAAACAAAAATAATTGCCAAGTGTTTAAACATCTCTTCCTACTATGGGAGGAACGACCACAGCATTGGTTTTTAGTTCCTTTTGAAAGTAGCTTTCGGGGCGCCTGGGTGGCTCAGTGGGTTAAAGCCTCTGCCTTTGGCTCCGGTCATGATCTCAGGGTCCTGGGATAGAGTCCCGTTTAGGGCTTTCTGCTCAGCAGGGAGCCTGCTTCCCCCTCTCTCTCTGCCTGCCTCTCTGCCTACTTGGGATCTGTCTGTCCTCTCTGTGTCAAATAATTAAAATATTAAATTAAAAAAAAAGTAGCTTTTCTTAGAGGATTGAAGTAATGAAAATTTATCTCTCTAAAAATGTCTGACTTACCCACTTGTTTGCCTAGTACTCTGCTAGACAGAGGTTATGGAAATCTGACCACTGAGCAATGTGTAATTTAGTGGAATCTTGGCAAGTTAACAGTTGAAATATGGGATAATTGGTGCATAAGGGCACATGTGTAGAAGAGAGCAACCAACCAGGTGAAAGACTTCAAGCAAAGGTGCTGATTCAAGCAGAATAAGCAATACATGCCAAAAGGTGAAAACAGTGTCAGGTTGTAATGGGTTCTTGTATGTCATACCAGAGTTTAAACATAGACAATAGGAAGTGTTCCAAAATTTTGAAATAGAGAAGTGACAAGTGAGTCTCCCTATTCTCAGCATTTTATTTTAAGGCATAGACATCAATCTTCTCACCTGTATATAAAGTTACTAAGTAATGGCAGTCATCATCATCTAACATTTGTTAAGTGTTTTAGTACATACTGGCACTGTACACACATAGTAATCTCTGCTGACTTACCAGGAATAGACTAAGTAATTTGGCCAAGATCATATAGCTAATAAGTGACAGACCTCAGATGTGGACTCAGATCTACCTGACTCTAGAACTTGAGCATGGCAGGACAGTGAGGAATTTGACAGAAGCCCCAACATCACCTATTTTGGCCATCAGCAATTTTTTTGACACTCATAAGTTAACCTATAAAGGGGCAGAATCATAGCTTCTATAGCTTTAATGTACCACAGGCCTCTACTTTCTCTAGATGATAACTTTTGTTATCCTTGGGGGTCCTGTATTAGTTTTCTGTTGTTAGGTAATAAGTTACCATAAACTTAGCAGTTTAACGCATATCTACAATCTGTTTTCATGGGTCAAGAGTCTGGCGTGGCATGGCTGTGTTCTCAGTGTCTCACATGGGTGATATAAGGCTGCTTTCTTCTCCAGGGTTTAGGGGGCCTCTTTCAAATTCTTGGCAGAATTCAGTCCTTTGCCATTGTAGTCACTTTTCTTGCTGACTGCTGACAGTGGCCATTCTCAACTCCATCCACCATTCCTTGCTACCATGGCCTTCCCAACATGGCAATTATTCCTTCAAGGGAAGTGGGTAAAATCTCCTCTGCTTGAGTCTTTGACTTCCTTCATTTCTGATCACTTGACCCAGATTCAAAGGGCTCATGTGATTAGATAAGGTCTGTCTGAATAATCTCTCTTGATTAACCCAAAATCAACTAATTTGGGTTGATTTATAATGTCAGTGGACATTCGGGTTGCTTCCATATCTTGGCTATTGTAAATGATACTGCAATAGACATGACAATACAATACATCTTTTCAAATTAATGTTTTTATTTTCTTTGGGTAATTATGCAATGGTGGAATTACTGGATTGTATGATATATCTATTTTTAATTTTTTGAGGAGCTTCCCTGCATGGCTGCACCAATTTACATTCCCAACAACAGGGCACAAGGGTTCCTTTTGCTCCACATCCTTGTCAATACCTGTTATCTGTCTTTTTGATTCTAGTCTTCTGACAGGTGTAAGGTGATTCTCATTGTGATTTTGATTTACATTTCCCTGCTGATTAGTGATGTTGAGCATCTTTTTATGTGTCTGTTGGTCATCAGCATGTCTTTTTTGTTGTTGTTGTTAGAGAGAGTGCACAAGCAAAGGGAGAAGCAGGCTCCCTGCTGAGCAAGGAGACCCAGTTCCAGGAGACTTGATCCCAGGACCCTGGGATCATGACCTGAGCCGAAGGTAACTGCTCAACCGACTGAGCCACCCAGGCGTCCCAATTTTTCGTTTTGTTTTGTTTTTAAATGTCTATTCAGGTCCTCTGCCCACTTTTTAAAAAAAGGATTTATTTATCTGAGAGACGGTATGTGTGCAGTGGGGGGAGGAGCAGAGGGAGAGGGTGAGGGGAAGCCGACTGTCTGCTAAGAGCTGAGCCCAGTGCAGGGCTCCATCCCACAACCCTGAGATTCTGACCTGAGTGGAAACCAAGAGTCGCACTCAACTGACTGAGCCACCCAGGCATCCCCCTCTGCCCATTTTAAAATCCGATTATTTGTTGTTTATTTTTTGGTGTTAAGTTATTTATATATTTTGGGGATTAATGCCTTAGCAGAGATATCATTTGCAAATATCTTCTCTCATTCAGTAGACTGCCTTTCATTTTGTTGATGGTTTCCTTAGCTGTGGAAAAGGGTTTTTTAAATTTTTTTTGTTTGTTTTTGTTTTGTTTAGTCCCAATACTTTATTTTTGCTTTACTTTCCTTGCTTTAGGAGACATATCTAGAAAAATGTTGCTAAGGCCAGTGTCCAAGAGATTACTGCTTATATTTTCTTCTAGGAATTTTGTAGTTTCAGGTCTCACATTTAGGCCTTTAATCCATTCTGAGTTTGTTTCTGTTTATGCCGTAAGAAAATGATCCGGTTTCAGTCTTGCATGTAGCTGTCTGTTTTGAAGAGACCATCTTTTCCCCATTATATATTCTTGCCTCTCTGTTGCAGATTAATGACTAGATAAGCATGGATTATTTCTGGGCTCTCTATTCTGTTCCATTGGCCTGTGTGTCTGTTTTTTGTGCCAGTATCATACGGTTTTAATTACTACAGCTTTGTAGTATATCTTGAAATTTGAGATTGTGACACCTCCAGCTTTGTTCTTTCTTAAGATTGCTTTGGCTTTATGAGGTCATTTATGGTTCTGTACAAATTTTAGTATTATTTTAGCTCTGTTAAGAAGATTGTTGGTGTTTTGATAGAGATTGCACTGAATCTGTAGATTGCCTTGGGTAGTACATTTTAACAGTATTTGTCCTTCCGGTCCATGAGCATGGAATGTCTTTCTGTTTATATCACCTTAAATTTCTTTCATCAGTGTTTCATAGTTTTCAGAGTATAGGTCTTTCACTTCCTTGATTAAGTTTATTCTTAGGTATTATTTAAAGATTTATTTATTTATTTGAGAGAGCACTAGAGAGAGAGGAAGCACAAGTTGGGGGCAGAGGGAGAAGCAGGCTCCCCACTGAGCAGGAAACCCAACAGGGCTTGATCCCAGGACCCTGGGATCATGACCTGAGCTGAAGGCAGACGCTTAACTGACTGAGCCACCCAGGTGCCCCTATTCTTAGGTATTTTATTCTTTCTGAAGTAATTATAAATGGAATTGTTTTCTAAATTTCTCTTCCTGCTACTTCATTAGCATATAGAAACACGATTTCTATGTATCCTGCAACTTCACTGAATTCATTTTTTACTTATAATAGTTTTTTGGTGGAGTCTTTGGGGTTTTCTATGTATAGCATCATGTCATCTGCAAATGGACAGTTTAACTTGTTCCTTTCTGATTTGGATGCCATTTATTTCTTTTTCTTGTCTGATTGCGGCGACTAGGACTTCCAGTACTACGTTGAATAAAAATGTTAAGAGTGGATATCCTTGTCTTGTTTCTGATCTAAAGAGGAAATGCTCTAGGTTTTTCACCATTGAGTATGATGTTAACTGGGTTTTTCATAATATGGCCTTTATTATGTTGAGGTGTATTCCCCTCTAAATCCACTTTGGTGATTGTGAGAGTTTTTTTTTTTATCATGAACAGATGTTAAATTTTGTCAAAATTTTCTGTTTTTATTGAGATAATCATATGATTTTTATCCTTTGTTCTGTTAGTGTGGTGTATCACATTGATTGGTTTGCAAATATTGAACCATCCTTGTATCCCTGAAATAAATCCCATTTGATCGTGGTGAATGATCCTTTTATTTTTTATTTTTATTTTTTTAAAGACTTTATTTATTTATTTATTTGACAGAGACACAGTGAGAGAGGGAACACAAGCAGGGGGAATGGGAGAGGGAGAAGCAGGCTCCCACCAAGCAGGGAGCCCGATGCAGGGCTCGATCCCAGAACCCGAGGATCATGACCCAAGCCGAAGGCAGACGCCTAACAACTGAGCCACCCAGGCGCCCCGTGAGTGATCTTTTTAATATATTGTCGAATGCAGCTTGCTAATGTTTGGTTGAGGATTTTTTCTTCTACATTCATCAGAGGTATTAGCCTGTATTTTGGTAGTTTGTTTGTTTTGGTAGTACCTTATAAACTATTGAGTAATTCTTTTTTTCAATTAGTTACACATTGTTAGCTTCTGATGGCAGGAAGCATATCCTATACAAATATACTTTTATCTTCCAGAAGGCTTGGTTAGTTTGACTTTTACTTACTATTTCTATAAAGTATAGAATTTTTAAAGCTAGGAATTGGACAATGATACAAACAGACTTTCTGGATTGTCTCCTCCTTTGGGCATTTAACCTGAAAATTGCAGAGAATCTCCATACTGTTTATTCCTTAGAGAAAATACAAGATATAAATATACCTGGGAGAGTTAACATTCTGTTTTAAATTCTGTTAATTGATTATCTTTGCTTCATGGTAAACCAACTTAAATTTTAGTGGCTTAAATGTTTAATTTTAAAACATGACTTATTGTATTTCATAGTTTGTTGGCTGTATTCAGCTAGGTGGTTTTCCTGCTATTGGCTTGGGTCACTCATAGGGCTGCATTCAGTGGGGATCTCGGCTGGGGCTGGAATGTCGTGAAATGGCTCCACATACATCTAGTATGTTTGCTGGAGTGGCTGAAATGACTAGGGGTGGCTGTGCTCTCAGGGCAGTTTTAGAGGGTTCTTACATGGTAGAAGCTGCCAGGCTCCTCGAGGGCCAGCCCTGGAACTGGCAGTGTCACTTCTGCATTCTACTGGTCAAAGAAGGGAATAACGGATAGCTCAGATTCAAAGGGGAAAGGAAATAGATTCATCATCTTAAGTGAAGCAACCATGTTTAAACAGAAATGGAAGAAATAACTGGCAGCCTACTCTGCATATAGTTAATTCCTTTAGAGAGATTTTGAATCAATAGATGTTGATAAAGTGGATAAGAAAGGTGGCTAGTTATGGCTGGAAGGGCTGTAGATGTCTATCTCCCCATCAGCTATATACAAAGTGGGTAGGATTTTCAAAGAGGAGACAGAGGATACCCAAATGTAGTAATTTCATTTAGAAATAGTTTGCCAAATAGTCTGAAGCATGAGGACTACTATGGATGAGACCAAGTCCAGTCAGCCCAAGATTCCAGTTTACAGTGACAGTAGGGCTGCTCTGAGGGTAGCATGATGGTCAGCCTCAAAAGAATTTTCCTGATACAGACTTACTGGACATTAATTTATTGAAAGCCTTGCAGGCTGTTACTATATTTGGGGAGGACAGTTTTGTTTGGGAATAATTTTATTGTGACTGTTCATTCTGTAAGAAACTAACAGTCACACCTGCTCCCATCCCCAGCTTTTACTCCCACATACACTCGGGTATCAGTATCCTCATTTTATGATGAATCCAAGTTCATTCTATTCAAATCTTTTTTGAGTTTCTGCTTTTTTACTTCATCACCTTATAGCAAGCTAAATTTTATTTTTCCTCATAGGAATTCCATTTCCTTATTTTTTATTTGCTCTTCTCTGTTCCTTTTCTACTTAATACCAACTAGAGCTATATGTGGTATTTAATACCAATTAGAGCAATATGTGGTATTTCACAGCTATATGTGGTATTTTCAAGGTCTAAGGCCTTGTCTCAGATCTTGTTTGTAATATCAACTCTTTATGACCAGAATTTTATGAGATTTTCTTATTTGTGATTGCGTTAGTTTTAGGGAGTACACGTACAACTTCTAGGAATGAATTTATGATTTCTTGGGTTTTTTTTTTTTTTTTAAGATTTTATTTATTTGACAGAGAGAAACACAGTGAGAGAGGGAACACAAGCAGAGGGAGTGGTAGCGGGAGAAGCAGACTTCCTGCCGAGCAGGGAGCCCGATGCGGGGCTTGATCCCAGGACTCTAGGATCATGACTTGAGCTGAAGGCAGACGCTTAACGACTGAGCCACCCAGGCGCCCCATGATTTCTTAGGTTTTTGATAGATTGTTTCATTAGTCTGAATTTTAGTTTCCATCACACTATTTTAGTGTGTTAGACTTGAATCTCATTTGCTGTTTTCCACCAGCCCAGAACTGCTTTTTCTTTCTTTTTTCCTATGGTTTCTTTCTTTTTTTTTTTTAAAGATTTTATTTATCTATTTGACAGAGAGAGAGATCACAAGTAGGCAGAAAGAGAAGGAAAAGCAGGCTCCCTGCTGAGCAGAGAGCCCCATGATACGGGGCTCGATCCCAGGACCCTGAGATCAGGACCTGAGCCGGAGGCAGAGGCTTTAACCCACTGAGCCACCCAGGCACCCCTTCTTATGGTTTCTAACATGGAGAGAAGATCATGTGCTAAGGAAGCACACAAGTGGATGGTCCCGTACCCAACTTGGGAAGAAAGGCTTCCCAGGGAGAGTGAAATCTAATGTGATCTGAAGGATGAATCCTAAGTTAGCTGGATGGAATGGGGGTGGAGAATGGGGAGGAACAATGATTTTCTGGACAGGAAACATGCCTCAGTATCAGAGAGAGCACAGTGCCCCGAGTTATTGAAAGTAGTTCCTTATCATAGATGAGGAATTTAGGAGCCCAGGGGTTGAAAGTAGGAATCTAAAAGCTTTGGGATAGCCCCTGCTGCCCTTCTTTGTTGTTTGTTTTAGTGCAGCCTGGTGCTTTTTTCTTTTTTTTTTTAAAGATTTTATTTATTTATTTGTCAGAGAGACAGAGAGAAAGAGAGCACAAGCAGGCAGAGAGGCAGGCAGAGGGAGAAGCAGGCTCCCCGCTGAGCAAGGAGCCCGATGTGGGGCTCCATCCCAGGACCCTGGGATCATGACCTGAGCTGAAGGCAGCGGCTTAACCAACTGAGCCACCCAGCGTCCCACAGCCTGGTGCCCTTAAAGCCAGGTGTTGTGCAGGTTTTGCTGCCTTCATCTCAAATGCTTTTCCCTGACATCTTCACTAGGCTAGCTCCAAATCATCATCCAGGTCTCAGCTCAAATTAATTCTTTAGACTTTTCCTAACTGTTCTTTCTATGCTAAGTCACGTCAGAATGCGTGTTTTCATACTACTAATCTCTGAAATCAGCTGATCAGGCCTACATAATAGAATGTGAGCTCCCAAGAGTTTGCCTCTGTTGTTCACCATTATATTCCCAGAGTCTGGAATACTGCCTTTTTAACTGAAAACTTACTATGTACCAAGCACTGTTTAGGTAGTTGCAATTATCTGGGAGTAAAATACAAAAATCCTTACCTTTGTGGCATTTTGGCCACATTACATTTTTTTCAGGGAGAAACAGACTAAATGACGTACAAGTACACTATACAGTATGCTAGAAGTTGGCAAATGCTCTAGGGAACATGTGGTAGGGTAAGTGGGGTCTGGCATCTTGGCAAGATAGAAAGGGGTATTGCGGTATTTAATTTTCCTTGAGATGGTCATCTTTGAAGACTTGAAGGAGATGGAGATGGAGTTAGACAAGAGATAGAAGAGAAAGAGTGGCTGGAGGGAACAGCTAGTGCAAAACCCCTGAGGCAGGAGTGTCTTTGCCTAGCCTGCATGAAGCTAGCTGACTGGGGCAGAGTGATGGAGAGGAAGGATAGCAACTGAGGTCAGGGATGGAAAGCCATGGCAAAGTTTTTGATTTATACTCTCAAATGAGCCACTGAACAGCTTTAAGTAGGAGTGGATCTCTGCTGTCATGTTTAGAACAGGCTATGAGAGTCAAGTGTAACTGCAGGGAGATCCATTAGAAGGCTGTTATGAAACTCCAGGCAAGAAATGACGGACATAGAAATTTGACAGTCCTCAGCATAGAGGTGGCATGAAAGCTATAGGCCTGGATGTGATCACCAGGGGAATGCAGTCATCTCGTTCTGTTCCATTTAAATTTTGGCTTTAGAACAGTCCTAACCATTCTAGGTGCTACTTCAGGAAGACTTTTAATAAAGGCTGGTAGTCAAATTAAGAAGTTCCGACTTGCTTTACATATTAACTTGAAGATGGAAATTATTTCATGACGGGTTGGCAAGTATGTATCTGATGTTTTGCTTCAATAAAAAGAACCAAGTCATTTTTTTCAGAAGAGTGTATTAACTTTTAAAAATAAATCTCCAAAAAGGAAAATTAAAGATAACTTGCCCATCTTTATATTTTCATGGCCTAACACACTGTTTGGCACAACAGAAACAATAATATTTAATGGATAGCCAAGAATCTTAAGTTATCATAATCATAACACATCAAGACACAAAACAAAATTACAAAAGGAAATTTATTTCAAAAGCATAAGGGAACATTTATATTTGAACAAGGTGATAACAGGTGTCTTGCAAAAGAAAAAAAATTCATGGCATGGAGTTCTTCTTTCAAATTTTTGAAGCAAAAATAACCTAAGATGTGCACTATTGCCTTTGGAAAGGTAAGGGGAACAATGAGGTGGTAAAGGAAGGAACATAGTCAACTCAGTATCAAACTTGAGAAAGTAAAGTCACTTCTGCTCAGCTTTTTTACAAATATGCTTTAAGAAAGAAAAAGAGGAAAAGTTACACTTAATGTTCAAATTTATATAACTGTAGTCCCAATACAGTTTCTGTACTTGAAATGGCTTTAGGCCACCAGCTGATGCCTCTGAGGTCCAGACTATCTGGTCACAGTTTTCAAATGGCAATTCCATGTTCCTATGTCTGTTCAGATTCCAAGGGAGCTTAGGTTCAGCTCATAGTCTTTTGGAATGTTTTAGAGATTATTGCCACCACTCCATAGTCAAGCTGACCAATTTCTTTTGCTCACTTGTATCATTCTAGTCTTTAAAAAATATTTTTCCCATATACATGTGCAGTAATTCTAACAAAGGGGTTTGTTTTTTCCCCAATGTAGAGGTAACAGTAATGTAGACACCTGCATTAGAATCACAAACTATTCCTCGAAAAATATGTCAAACTACTAGAAAATGTCATTCAGGCATTGAATTTGAATAGCAAACTTGGGGAGGGAAGATTAACTGTGGAACAAAAATATATGAAACATTCAAATGCAGAGCAAAGGGCCTATGCTACTAAAAATGCCCATGACATTAAACACTCCACAACCCCCCCCCGTCTGTTGTTTAACCTAAAGATTCTATTAGCTAACTTATACAATAATTTTGATTAATAACCTGAGAAGTTAAAATCTTGAAAGTGGCAAAAGCAAACCGAGAGAGCATCCCTTGCTTATTGGTACACCATGTTTTCAAGTCACTTTTCCTGGGTTGCCCTGGTTATTAAGTCCCCAAATTCTAAATTATTCTAGCTCATCCTGTAGAAACCTATATGTACATCAGATTCAATGTTTTGGCTGTATTTCTCCAGCAGGGATCTCCAAATTTATCTTTGAAAACGCAGCCTTTGTTTAGTTTTAAATAACAATAATCATGTAAGTGCAACGGACTCAAAATCCCTCGCTACTGGGAGGAAAACCTAGGTTAACAAGTTAATAATGGATTCAGCCTCAAAAAGGATCATCACCGTGTCAAAGACTACCCGTTCCAGGAATTTTAAAAAAAAAATGATTTATGTTGTGTAGTCAAGTTTCACAGCATGCATGTATATATATACATACACACACACACACATATGCTTATGTATGCATGTATATTATACATACACATTTCTATTCAAATAGTAAGATCCCATAGTCAAAAGTTTATATCACAACATATGGAGAAGAGTTAAGTAAGCAGTGCAAAGCAATTTACTTCCTCCTAAAAATGTAATGTCATTTCTACATTTTAAGAAAGCTGATAAGTATTTTGCTTTTGTAACACTAGGTAGGAAATGCCTAGCAGCTTTATTAAAATAATAATGAAAATAAAATGTTAAGACTGACCACTACTCTTCTCCATATATTGGGGGGGGGAGGGGGAAGACAGGGTAGAGGAAATCAGTAACCTTTCAACTGATCATCTTTACCAGTTATCAGAAATAGACTGAATTTCATTACATTTTAGACTTGAATAGTTTTCAATAACAAATTACCAAGATGTTTAAAAGTAAAAGATTCACAATATGAAGTCTGAATAATGATGATATTGCAAAAACAAGTCAAGATTGTGGACAAAGCATCCAAAAATATCACTGTGGTTTTTACCTTGGACACAACCATGGTCTGTTACAAAAGTAGATCATACATACAAAGGTATAAAGAACATTAAGTTTTTAGCTGAAGGCAGCAGTCCTTTTAAAGGGACATCCCCGGCAATCCAATGAGTAGTAGAATTTAAGTATTATTAAGCTCATGACAATGCTGAAGAATGCGATGTCTTATTCAGTAGAGTCTTCCTCGACTACGATTTCCTCGTGCTCCCCAACCTCGGCCACCTCTACTTCCCCTGAAGGCTCCTCTCTGCTCTACGAAAAAGCGAACAAGGGTTTAGGTCTTGCTCAGGACCTCATAGTACAGCAAACACAGAAGAAGTGTAACTAGTAGCTTTGAGTGTGTAGCAGTAGGCTCTCTAAAAGCAGCACTGGCATTCTGTTAGTCTATAAATTCAATCTGTACATAAAAACAGGGCAGTATATATACTTAAGCACATATGGTAAGGTGTCAAATATATTCAGAGTAGGTACTCAATTAAATGTATCCCACTAACAAGGTATTTCAAGGTGAAAATGTTATAACTACATTTCTTCATTCTTTATTTTGATGGCTATCACTACTAAATTAAACTATAAAAATTTCTATACTTGATATGGAATTAACAAAAAGCCACTCGCCTTCAAAAGCTAGTGCCATGAATACAAAATATGCTAAATTATCATTGATCAATTTTGAAAAATTAAGCTACACTGAAAAGCATACCCTTCAGATGCAATGAATAGGCCATCTGTTTTGGTTACAATATTTCAAGCACCTGGACTCACAAAAATGCAGCATATAAATGCCAACAGCTTTTCTCACTGCTTTATCAGCTACGTGAGCTGCTCAGAGTACTGCCAAAAAGGTGATTATGTACACAGTGTTTAGATTAATGATGTAAATTAAGTATATCTTTTGCTGAAAAATCAAGTCACTTGTGTCATACAGTAGAATGAGTCTTTGATTCATTCACTGGTTACTATCTTTTATAGCTGCAAAGAAATAGTCCTTTAAGGAGTCTTTCCAGTGAAGCAAACTGATTGACGTTATCAGCCAAGTTGGACTTTTCATCATTCATAAATAAGAGCCTCAAACTTCTAATTCTAGAGATCAAATCTCTTCATTGAACTTTTAAACTTCCTCATTGCAGCAATCTTGTTAGGAGCAATAAAAACCACCTGGCGTTGCTGGATCCATAATGTTGAATGCTTGAAAAATTCCTATTAAGTCCATACTACAATCCTTTTTTTGCCATTGTGGCTAAAATATAATTACTTTATTTGGGTAATTTTTTATGTTTCTTTTTTCCCCTCCAGCAACCATGAGTTAGAAAACTAACTTGACCTTTCCCCAACTTAGCCAATATTTATGTTTAATAGAATGGGATCTGATTCAAAGTCCTCTTTCATGTCATGGCACATTTTTCTAAGTTGATCCGTTTGAAAGCTGTTTAAATGACATCACCTCGTTTATTACTCCTTGAACATATTCAGAAAATCAGAGGTGGTCTAAGGGTAAGATGCCCCCAGTAATTCTACAGTGACTGCAATGGGGAGTGCAACAACCCTTATGAAGGCTGTAACTCTTGCATTTTTGACTGTTCAAGACTTGGCCTCATCTATGCAGATGTCAGCGCATTTTCCCCCTCCTGTACTCATTATAAAACCTTCATTTTTCAGTTAACAACACATTTAAAAAATTTAACATTTTTTTCCAACAAATCAACATCTTCATAGGTATCAATATTACCTATAAGCTAACTGACTACTAAAATACACCCTACACCCTTTCAATTCTTTTTCTTTTTTTTAAAGATTTTACTTACTCATTTGAGACAGAGAGAGAGAGGGAGCGAGCGTGCACAAGCTGGGGGGAACGCTAGAGGCAGAGGGAGAAGCAGGCTCCCTGCTGAGCAGGGAGCCCAATTCAAGGCTCAATCCCAGGACCCTGGGATCATGACCTGAGCGAAGGCAGAACTGTTTCAGTCACCGAGGCGCCCCTCAACTGTTCAACTGTATCAGTGAGTATATTACATACACTGTATGAAGATATTGTTTGATATGGTTAACTTTTCTATAATGGCTATTTCTTTTTGCTCTGCAATGGATGCACCCGTTTCTACAGTTCGGGGAGTCTCCAGATTTTCTTTTTGAAGGGCTCCATCCTGAGGGACCATTCTGCAACTTTTGGATCTTTTCAGTGGTTTCAAGCTTACATTACTAACTTGAAAAACCACTGCTCCCAGTTAAAATTATACTTTTTTTTTAATATCCTAAAAAGGTAAAAGATGAAGGACACAAGTCACAACATGTAGCATGTTTAGTATTTCTGGGTTACTGGGCAATTCTGTATGTAGGAGGGAAAACTAAACATGAGTAGGTATTTGTAAATACTTTGACTGAAAATGCGCTAGGAGGCTGAACTGAGTTCATATATATATATAAAGCAAATAAAAGACCTTGGTTAGTAAAGTGATAAACTTGGATAAGGGAAAAAAAGTCTATATAAGCGACTCAAAAAACAATCACAAATTCTGGTTCCTCTTCTATGATGAATAAGTTCCAGCTTATGAAACTGGCACAGTCTATTTCTTTCACTGTAATAAGACAGTATAGTGATACTACCTGATTCTCTAATAACCACAGAGTCAACTTCCTAACCCCCTAGCATACATGACCTTTTTAAAAAAAAAAATCCAACCAGTTTTTGGAAATACAAAACAAAATGTGAGCTTGACTGACAAAGAAAAATGGAATTACAATGATTTTGCCAAATGTGGTTAAGAAAATCTATCTACAACATGACATTAAAACACAAAACATGTTCTCCTCTCCAATTTGAGGCAACACTGACATCCTAGGAAAAAAAAAAAGCAACGTGCTGCTTTCTTCTGGACACACTGTCCAGAAGGAAAGGACACAAAAAGATGGAAAAAACTTGATGTAGATAGGTCTTCCAAATCTCATCTGTAGTGTCAACAACTGTTTCCAAGGGAATGGGTGAAAGAAGGCCAAGAAAACTCTTGAAATTGCTACTGTGAGAATACCTATAACCTGTTAACATTCAACTCAAAAATGTAAAATGCTAGCAAAAATTTTGCTGCTACTTTCCAATAAAAAGAGTCATTTAGTTTGCTTTGTAATTCTGTTTATGACTAGCACCCCAATGACAAGGTTTACCCCTTTAGGAATATTAAAGTGCTGTAATATCAGACCCAAAAAGTAATTAACAGGCAAGCTTGTTCTGCCTTTGTTACTTTGAGGACTATAAACAACTGTAGTTATAAGGGACTCAGATTTTTTTCTACTGACAGTGAAAAACAATCACAATCTAAGGCTTTGCGTTTTTCATCTTTTTTCCACATGCATTATGTCTGATTATTATCTGATTCTCACCATCAGGCAGCCAATGAGTTTCACAGGGCAGAATCCTCATGGGAACTCAAGAGTAACTCACTTGCCCAAGTGACAACGAATACAATTCTCTATGTATTGCCATTGCTCTTCATTACTTTTCATTCAAGAAAAATGAAGACAGTCTTGGAAATAACAGTTGGGTTTTTATAGACACATTAAATCATACAAGTGACAGAAAACAATCTTTGTTGCAATCAGGTAGCAGAATTCTTTCAATTTTCAAAATGTTTTCACAAATTCTGTTTTTTTCCCCCTCTTATTTGAAATTTTTAAGAGCTCTGTGTTATCTCTATTTTTCAAGTAAGAAAAGAGGCTAAGAAATACACATTTACATAATAAGTAAAAGTTCAGTGCTCTTTCCTACACTAATTTGCCTCCAAGTCTGACTGGAGTAGAAGGGTCATTTCACAACCTAAAAACTGCCTTTCTACAATGTTTGCTCAGATATTAAAGGAATCTAGATATTGTAGGAAGACTTCAGTGTCACGATTATCTCACCCTTCAAATGATTATAGACAGTATATGTTTCAGAATGTGTTTTAAGAATAATTACTGAAGAATTAATTCTGACCAGTAAATAAGACCAGTCATAAGCATTTTTGGTTTCAAGTATTACTAAGTTTGTCTTTTTTTTTTTTTTTAAAGATCTTATTTATTTATTTGACAGAGAAAGACACAGCAAGAGAGGGAACAAGCATGGGGAGTGGGAGAGGGAGAAGCAGGCTTTCCTCTGGGCAGGGAGCCTGATGTGGGGCTCAATCCCAGGACCCTGGGACCATGACCTGAGCCGAAGGCAGATGCTTAACGACTGGGCCACCCAGATGCCCCTAAGCTTTGTCTTCTTAAATTTTTTTTTTTAATTTAAAAAAAATTTTTTTTTTTAAGATTTTATTTATTTGACAGAGAGAAACACAGCGAGAGAGGGAACACAAACAGAGGGGATGGTAGCGGGAGAAGCAGGCTTTCCGCAGAGCAGGGAACCCAATGCGGGGCTCGATCCCAGGACTCTAGGATCATGACCTGAGCTGAAGGCGGACGCTTAACGACTGAGCCACCCAGGCGCCCCTAAGCTTTGTCTTCTTAAGCAAGATTAAGGAACTGATTTAGTGATATTTCATCCTTTCTTCTTTGAAAGAATCCATCATACTATAAGTCAAACGAAACAAACTTCACTTCATCACAGCACTGGGAGAGAATGGACTAGTGGGAAGCTCCCCTGGCACCAATGGCTAACACTGACAGGGAGACTGCACTGCAGGCAGTGGAGAGACTGCAATGGGACACAACTTCCTTGCCAGATGACACGTTTAACATCTGATTCCACTTCTAGGACTTCTCCTTTTGAAATAGTTAAGAAGATGGAAGACAAGCAGGAGGCAGATAAGGTCCAAGATTACTGATATCATCACATCTGTCAGAAGCTATTAACTACTCCCGAGGGAGAATGCACAGAATGTCTTGCCTTGAAGTTACAACAGGGAAAACCAGGAATGGATGGTTCAGGCCAACTTCTTTGGTTTTGTTCCTTCCTCTGAATACAAGAGGCATATTCTTCTTTTCTAAGCATTGCATGCTCAATTCAGTGAGCCCACAAGAGTTAGAAAGGAATGGGGTAAGTTGTTTTCCCAACAGCCCTAGTTTCCCAAGCTAACTCAGAAGTCAGTGGAAAGAGGTATTATATATGTTACTATATATAATTAATAATTAATATCAAGTAAAACACAATTTCTGCCTAATTTCTCATATTGCTTGTACCCAAACGGAAACGCTCACCATAATTAAAGTTGCTCAAATTGCTGCTATATTTCCCACTAGGAGGATTATATATCTGCCTGGCATCCCTTTTTGGTCCCGCTGGAGATTTCTTGGGTGGTGAACCAGAAGTTGTATCTTCATTGGCTCTCTTTTGCCTATAATGGTAAGAAAGGTGGCAACAAAAAAATTCTATTACCAGAGG
>CM053613.1:13426143-13458828 GCA_028646535.1 Procyon lotor
TTTTAAAGATTTTCTTTATTTGACAGAGAGAAACACAGCGAGAGAGGGAACACAAGCAGAGGGAATGGTAGCGGGAGAAGCAGGCTTCCCGCCGAGCAGAGAGCCCGATGCGGGGCTCGATCCCAGGACCCTGGGATCTGACCTGGGCCGAAGGCAGACACTTAACGACTGAGCCACCCAGGCGCCCCAAGAATAATTATTGAAGCATTAATTCTGACCAGTAAATAAGACCAGTCATAAGCATTTTCGGTTTCAAGTATTATTAAGTTTGTTTGTTTGTTTTTTTAGACCTTATTTATTTGACAGAGACAAAAGACATCCTAAAGATGATAGTTACATCAGAAGATGTAACTTCTGATGTAAGTTAAAGAAAATAACGTTCTGAAGTCATCAAATTAACTGTGCCTTAGTTATACAGACAATGCCAGAAGGCATTTACAAGGCTTGAAAATAATCTGGAATATGTAGCTACAAAATTTTAAGGGCAAATAACTTAAGTTTGTAAAATCTGTCAAAAGTCTAGTTATGCTATAGAGGTACAGACAAGCTTGAAAATTCCAGGATTGTATTGTACCTATTTATTTGATAAATACTGCAATTAGACTTTATATTTTAAGTCATACTTCTAATACTCATATGTTAACATCTTATTAAGATTACTTAACTGGTAAGGTACCCTTTTGTATAGTAAATATACCATCTGAATTCATATTTTCATATTTATAAATCATAAATATTAGAACACTTAAATCTCTTTTAAATATATCTTACCCAATTTCAACCTTCTGTACAGGTTTCCAGGATAATGTTACTGTGCTTTTATAAGAAGGAGGAATGTGGAAGAGATCCTAAAAAGATAAAAGAAGACAAGATTTCTAACATATCTGGTGGTATGGAGAATGGTGGTAAGGGTAGGAAACATGGAGACATCTTCAAGTTTCAGGAGAGAGTAAGCTCTAATCCATCCTTCTTGGATAAAAAAAAAAGTTGCAAGAGAAAAAATAAACATAATTTTGTTTACAAATTATACATATTACACTTCATTAATGTCATTTTTTATGTATCACTTCAGAAACTGTAGCTAAGTTTTTTGTTTTTTTTTTTTTCATTTTATTTATTTATTTGAGGGAGAGAGAGAGAAAGAGTGCATGCAAGCTCCACCATGAGGTGGAGGGCAAAGAGAGAGAGGGAGAAGCAGACCCTCACCCGCTGAGCAGAAGCCTGACAGGAGGCTTGACCCCAGGACCCTGGAATCATGACCTGAGCCAAAGGCAGTTACTTAACCAACTGAGCCACCCAGGAGTCCCTAAATTTTTTCTAAATGATCATTTAGAATTCCAGAATAAAACATATCAACTGTAATACAACGAAGTCTTAAATAAATATTTCTTTTGCATAGATAAAGTCACTGAGAGGGGTTAAGGGAAAAAGAATGGTGCAAGCTACATTTGCTTTTGCAGATTTTTAAGTGGTTCAAAATTAGAACAAAATTAGAAAACTAAAGGCCTGGCTAATCATATTTTTCTTCTCCTTAAATATCTATAAATTACCAATAAGGGGAAAACCCACAAGATTTAAATACCAAGTTATTAGTATGTGGTAATGTAAATGTTTGCTGAATTTAAATGTTAAAGTAATCCAGAACTTAAATAATCTAACCTCATGATATCCTCAAAACTTGGATGGATTTCTAAACATATTTGTTCTTAGTTTTTTACCTAACATTTCTTTTCAGCTTTAATTCTGATTTTTAAAAAAGATTTTATGTACCTATTTGAGACAGAAAGAGTGAGCAGGAGGGATGGGGGGAGAGACTCTAAAGCAGACTCCATGCTGAGTGCAGAGCTGAAAATGGGGCTCAATCCCATGACTTTGAGTACATGACCTGAGCTGAAACCAAGAGTCAGTCACCCAACCGACTGAGACACTAAGGCAGCCCACTCTGATTTTTATATATAGGTAAAATTTGATTAAACTGTTCTTTCCACAGTTAAACATACTAATAAAAACCACCTACTGTATGAAACTTAAGTCTACTGTGCCATATAAATTCAGGGAATTAGCTGTAAAGTCCTTTGGATCAAAAATGCTTGAGGTTTCTAACTGGACTCATTTAACATATAATGTTATTAAAGAAAGGAATTTTACTCTATGAGAAAATGAATGTTGGCTGAATCTATTTGTGGTAATCATCTCATCATATATATATGTTAATCATATAAACTGATACAATAATATGTATAAATTATTTCTCAAAAACTCATTTTGATATATGAAATCACTGTTTGAAATTATTATTTTTTTTTAAAGATTTTATTTATTTATTTATTTATTTGACAGAGAGGAGAGAGATCACAAGTAGGCAGAGAGCGAGGAGGAAGCAGGCTCCCTGCTGAGCAGAGAGCCCGATGTGGGGCTCGATCCCAGGACCCTGAGATCACGACCTGAGCCGAAGGCAGAGGCTCTAACCCACTGAGCCACCCAGGTGCCCCCTATTATTATTATTATTTTTAAAGATTTTATTTATTTATTTGACAGAGAGAGATCACAAGTAGGCAGAGAGGCAGAGAGAGAGGAGGAGGAAGCAGGCTCCCTGCCGAGAAGAGAGCCCAACGCGGGAACGCGGGGCTCGATCCCAGGACCCTAAGATCATGACCCAAGCCGAAGGCAGAGGCTTTAACCCACTGAGCCACCCAGGCGCCCCTGAAATTATTATTTTTAAGGTTTGAAATAGGTGGTGGCTAAAATTATGGAAAGAGCCCAAATGTCCATCGACCAATGAATGGGTAAAGAAAATGTGGTGTGTGTTTGTGAGTGCATGTTTATACTCGTGTGTGTGTGTGTGTGTGTGTGTGTGTGTGTGTGTAAGAATATTACTCAGCCATCAAAAAGAATGAAATCTTGCCAAATCTTGCCAGTGTGGATAGAACAGAAGTGTATTATGATAAGTGAAATAAGTCAAAGAACTATCATGATTTCACTCATATGTGGAATTTAAGAAACAAAACAGATGAACACAGGGAAAGGGAAAGAGAAGCAAAATAAGATAAAAACAGAGGGAAGCAAACCATAAGAGACTCTATAGTTAAGACAACAGAGGGTTGGGGTGCCTGGGTAGCTCAGTGGTTAGGCCTCTACCTTCGGCTCAGGTCATGATCTCAGGGTCCTGGGATAGAGCCCCACATCGGGCTTTCTGCTCAGAAGAGACCTCCTTCCCCCTCTCTCTCTGCCTGCCTCTCTGCCTACTTGTGATCTCTCTCCTCTCTGTCAAAGAAATAAATAAAATCTTAAAAAAAAAAAAAGACAACAGAGGGTTGCCGGAGGGGGGGTGGGTTAAACAGGTAATGGGTATTAAATAAGGCACTTGTTGGAATGAGTACTAGGTGTTCTATGTAAGTGATGAGTCACTAAATTCTACTCCTGAAACCACTACTATATGTACGGTTAACTGACTTGAATTTAAATTAAAAAATAAATAAAAGGAGTAAAATTATAAAAATTTAATTAGGAGATGGAAGTACTCGTACCTCTTCTTTTTCCATGATACTCATTCCTTAATGTCTCACTGTTGTTTTCTCTGAAAAGTTTCCCTCTCTTCTGATAAAAAGTAATGATTCCATAGGATTTTTTGCCAGATCAGTGTTTGGGTATACCACCAGTCCTAATTTTGTTATTCTCAGGCTTTGTGCTCTAGGTGTTAGAAAAAGCATTGCTTTTTCCACCTGGCTCCCATACTGTTGACTTATCTTTGTTGTGATTTTTTTTCACCTCAGATTGTCTTTTGTTTAATGTTTACTTGGGGAGGGTAAAGAGAACTGAAGGGCATTTATGGTTTAATAGTAAGGTACATCTTAGTCTATAGTATAGAAAGCTCTAAATTTATTACATAGACAAGTTACCAGAAAAGACTACAGGGAAACATTTCAAGGGTCACACAGCCTTCTTCATCCTTAATGTAAGCAAAGCAGGGTTTTCCTGGCCATCTGAAAGGACCCAACAGACCACCAGAACTTAAGTCAGTAAAATTTGAGTCTAAATGTGTTTGTTCCAATGGTTTGGGTCAGAGAAAATCCGCATGCCTCCCTTTGCTTGCAGTATTTTCTGCAATTAGTTTTAAATAAATAAAACAATGTATGACTTTATGATAGCTACAGAAAGGGCACTTGGTAATATAAAAAGCATAAAGCCTTAAAAGGCCAAATGTCTGGGATACAATGGTATCTCCCCTTTAACAGTATCATTACAGATCTAAAGACACATGGATAACCTCTTGCACAAACTTTCTAGCTAGCTGGAAGGACTGGGTAAGAAAGGAATACTTACCTTGATTAAAACATTAATATTATTTGTTATTTTCAGTGCAACAACTTTAATCTTGTTCTGCAAAAGGAAAACAAAAAGTGCCAATAACTTTTATGATGCATATCCCATTCCCATGTAGAACTGGAATAATTACACTTCTCGTTCAGAATCATTTCTGCTTATTCCCACTTCTTGACTAAACTAGTGTAGAGATGGCAAAGAAAGCAAATGATCTTTAAGTTCCCTTGACAGGTTAAAATATTAAAGTGTTATCTACTACTTATCTGAAAAAATGAGTGAAAGACTGGTTGTATGTACATAGGAGTTGTTTTAAAAGTGATCAGCTTAAGCTACAGGAAGACATAATGAAAACTTAAAATATTTCATTAGGATTGTGATGAAGATTGATCAAAATAGGCGAGATCAAAGAAATTAAAAAATCCCAACACAAACACACAAAGTTTGGTTTAGAATTGGCAATTTAATTTTTTTTTCAATGTAAACTGATATTTTCCAAAAGGCAAAAATTAAAATATCACAATGTCAATCAAATATTTGAACAAAATGTGCTAATGAGACCCTAGTGAAAGACTGGTATATATCTAAGTTTGGTAACACTGTTCACAAACTTGGAAATATTCTAAATATTTCAACAAGGATAAAAATATAACTTAGCAAATAACTAGGCCGACAATCTTCTAACATCATATTGTATCTTTAACATAGACTTGTATTACCAGTTCAAATGAAGTCAAATGTTACCTTTCAATATATGAATTGAGCCTGAATTTGTACTACATTGCTGGCTGTTATAAAAAATTTCCTTACAAGATGTGACCCGTTATTCTTACCTCTTCTGTTTTTAAGGCCTCGCCTGTTTTACCCTGCAGAGCCAAGCGAAGTTGTCGGATATAAACCTGCAGTCCCCGTGCAAAGTACTGCAGCCTAAATAAAGTGAAGTATTGGTTAGTTAGCAAATCACCACTTCAACTTTGTTTTTAAATTCAGAGAATCTTCTACTATAGCTAAAAGTTCTTAACTAATAAAGGTCAATTTTTTTGAGGAACTTTTTCATTATCAATATATGATCCCAAGAGATACATAAATAAGTGAAATAAAAAGTTTTCCTTTCCCAAAAATGGGAATAAATCCATACTCACCCTGGCAAAGGGAAGATTTGTAACACTGTCCTTGTTATGTTAACCTGTAAGGCGTAGTCAGAGTGAACCATTCAGGAGCCATAGATCAGAATCAGATGGCCTGGGTCCTTCTCTTTCAATGGCCAACCAAAGGTCAAGTGACCTTAGACAAATCACTTAACCTCTATGTATTTATCTGCTAACAATGGATAGTGTTTGATCGTTAAGGTCTAGGTTAAAATAAAATTGGTGATCTGAGAATTTATTGTAAACTCATATAAATCTCAAAGGGCTCAAAGAAATACCCTTTTCAAGTTTGTTCCCAGATAATGTGTGAAGAAAGGCAGTATATAGCCTCATCCTATTGAGTTCTAGAACTCTGCTTAATAACCTGGCATCATTTTTTAATTTTTGCAGGAATTTCTTAACTTGTTGCTTCTTAACTTGCTTAACTTGTTGCTTTCTTAACTTGTTGATCAAATGTTTCACCAAGTATTAAACCACTGCCTTACCAAAGAATAGAGGACAGTAACAGATTATACAGTGGTCAAGCATTTCAAAATTTAAGATGTGAAGTTGTTAATAAAATGATTCAATACAAAGCATGTTCATGAAAACAACTTATGACTTCTCCAGTGCTGTTCCCCTAGAACACTTTAGACCTTAACATTAGCAGCTCCAACTTACAGAGTACCCATTATGTGCAGGCACTGTGCTCAAAGCTTTCTATTCACTGTCCAATTCTCACAACTCTATGAGGTAGCTGCTGTTACCATATAAAGTAACTGCTGTGGAAAATCAGGGGGTTAGAGAGATTGGGAAACTGCTCAAGATCATAAAGCAAGTGAGAAGAGTCTGTTTTTGAAAAAGTTCTCTCCCCCACATGGGTTTGTTAGGCCACAGGTTTATATACATTCCTGTTTTGTGGATTGTTCCTTTTGTCCCACCAGGTAAGGCAGGGTGGAGAGACAGCTCTCGTAAAAGGAATAGAAAACCAAGGGAGTATTAAGATAGCCATCATCTTTGCCAAGGACTGGAACACTTCAATCATACATCACCTAATTTTAAAATCCTTCAGTTTTTCTGCATTCAGTTTGGCCGTTAAGAAATCTGGAAGTTTTCGCCCCAACTGGTGAAAGCTGTACAACAAACATTCCACATAGCTGAACTGCAGCTTGGGTTCTTCATTTCCAGCATTCTCCCCATTTTCGGCTTCTTCTGGAGGAAGAGGCATGTACTCCTAAGAGATGAAAATATGGAGATATTTGCAATCTGCCATAAATGCCCTAATTATAAACAAACAGTGAAGTAACTACAGGGCAGGCTTTTAAGGCATGAAGCATTAAAAACTACCCAAATCAGAAATTTGGGTAAGATATCCCTTTTGCCCACTGGATCAATGACCTAGCCTGTCACCTCCTCCACACTGACCTATGTTGTAGCTGCCGCCGCCACCACCACCGCTGCTACTATTACCGACAGTGAAGTAGCTAGTGACATTCATTAGGTACACTTATGCAAATGAAGGAACTGAAATTCTGAGAACTTAGGTAATTTTTTTTTTTTTTTAAAGATTTTATTTATTTGACAGAGAGAAACACAGCAAGAGAGGGAACACAAGCAGAGGGAATGAATGGTAGCGGGAGAAGCAGGCCTCCTGCCGAGCAGGGAGCCCGATGCGGGGCTCGATCCCAGGACTCTGGGATCATGACCTGAGCCAAAGGCAGACACTTAACGACTGAGCCATTCAGGCGCCCCTTAGGTAATTTTTCTATGGTGAAAAAGTCAGTGATGAAGAATCAGGATTCAATCTTGGTTTGCCACCAAAAGCTGATGCTTTTAACCACTTCATTATGCTAATTCCAAAAATCTTTTCTGAACATTTTCCCACACTGTTTGACTCTATTTACATTTCAAGTATTGCCGAAGGCATTCAGTATGAGTGCTAGCACAACCCAGGGAAGGTGTACAGGTCTGGAAGGGCTCCAGATGTTGGATGACTCAATTTATATTATAGGGCTAATGCTTGTCACTCACTGTGTCAGTTATGCAAATGCCTACATCCAACAAGAAAACCACTTGATGATGCTGATAATGATTTTATCAGATGGCCTATTTTCTCCACAATTATGACTTAAATGATTTTATTTCCTGGCTGCTCTACCTACTTGGCCTTGGGCAGCAACCTGGATGGCGACCTGGAGCAAATGTGAAAAATATTTTGATAAAGGAATAGGAAAAAAACCTACTATAAAAATCCTGTATTATCTTTTATGCAAACCGTCAACAGAAGAATGCTAGAGATTTTCTTTTTTTTTTTTTAAGAGATTTTCTTTTAAAAGACAACATGTGGCCTGAACTAAAAACACTTGCTAGAATTATTCTATTAATTTGAATTTCTAAAGTTGGTTCTCTAAAAATGACACCAAATTGTTAGACTCTGGGATTACATACTGACTATGCCATAAGAAAAGAAAAAGTTCTTACCAATAATTTGTCAAATAGTTTCCTTAAATTTGTTTCTAGCTTTTCCATGTCACCACAAAATGAACTCATCTCTGCTAATAGTTTCAATACCTAAAACAAACAATTCACTGTTATTAGTATTATTTTTT
This sequence comes from Procyon lotor, assembly GCA_028646535.1. Taxonomy (NCBI): domain Eukaryota; kingdom Metazoa; phylum Chordata; class Mammalia; order Carnivora; family Procyonidae; genus Procyon; species Procyon lotor. The sequence goes on from CM053613.1 coordinate 13,434,200, forward strand.
TTGAATAGGCAAGGGCTGTAAAATAAGAATGATTCTAGATAACATCTTAAGGCTGCTTTCTGCTACAGCTTAATACTGTACTATGAAAAGATACTTAGGAAGAACTCTTAACAGCAAATAATTATTTGCTAATATTTAGAATGGGCTTTGTTATTAAATTTAGTCTCTGGACACTAACTCAAAGTATTCATAGTTGCTACTATTCGTGAGGTCCAACTCCCAACTCTCCTTTACTCAATCCCAGTCTAATAAGCCAAACCCAGGACATCTGAACCAAATGACAGCATCAGTACACAGTGGGACTCTTCTCTATCCCAAAAACCTATGAGGGAAATGGCATATACATTCCCACATTTCAGCTCAATTCAACAATCATTATTAAATGCCTTTCAGAATCAGGCTTTGCACTAGATTCTAGGTATATAGAGATGAATCAGTTAAATGTGGACAGATAAATGTTACAAGTGCTGTGAAAACATGTGTATGTACATTACAGCTGAGATACAAAGGAGAGAGTTGTCAATTATATTGAAGGATAAAGGATATTGTGTATTAACCCAGTTTAAATCTGGCTCTATCAATTACAAACAGAGATAGGAACAGTCATAAATTAAACCTTATTTAGAAGTATTAAGGCTACAAAGAGAGAGAGTATTATGAACACTATACAGTGCTTTCCCACTGCAGCAAACTTTCATCAAATTCATAAAGCATGTGATTAATCCTGGGACAGATTACCAGCTAGCCATCACACCTTTACTCTCTTAGAAACCAGATCTCTATGTTATTTATGTTAAAATATGGGAATGTCTTTTTAGACTAAAAGCAGATGTTTTTCACTTACCTCCAACTGTATATCAAGACCCTCCACTGGGGTAGTCAAGGAACTGAGGTTAGGGAGAACCTGCTCACAGAAGTAAGTCACAAACCTTGTGGAATGCACATTTTTCTGTAAAAATCCAAAGAACAATGAGTGTCAAAAAAAAAAAGGAGGGGCAATATTCTTTCAAATATAACAGAATGTCATTCAATAAATGCTGAGCATGACATCAAGTACTGTGGCTATAAATAAAATACAGTGCATACCCCAGGGTACCCCAGAAATAACCTTGGTATATAATATACACTTTGTTGCAAAGTAATCTGGAGCATTTGGACCTCTATAAATTTTTTTTATAGATTTTATTTATTTGACAGAGAGAGATCACAAGTAGGTAGAGAGGCAGGTGGGGGGGGCAGGCCCCCCACTGAGCAGAGAGCCCGATGTGGGGCTTGATCCCAGGACCCTGAGATCCTGACCTGACCCGAGCCAAAGGCAGAGGCTTCAACCCACTGAGCCACTCAGGCGCCCCTCTACAAATTTTTTCTTTTTTTTAAAGATTTTACTTATTTATTCGACAGAAAGAGAAAGACAGAGAGAGAGAGAGAGAGAGAGATCATAAGTAGGCAGAGAGGCAGGCAGAGAGAGAGGGGGAAGCAGGCTCCCTGTCGAGCAGAGAGCCTGATGTGAGGCTCAATCCCAGGACCCTGATATCATGACCTGGGCCAAAGGCAGAGGCCCTAACCCACTGAGCCACCTAGGCGCCCTGAAATTTTCAAACTCTTCCTCAAATCTCATGTCAAATTTCTGGGATATCTTAGTGTTGAATTTTGTACATTTTTCAAAAGGGATGAATCCTTTATACAGTGTTTTTCAAACTATTCTCTGCACATCCGAGATGACTCATGGCCAGAGAAATCACAAAGCCATAGGAAAAGAGGTTATTTACCTAAAACAACAATCTGCTAGAAAATTTAAGGAAAAAAACTAAATTACTGAACCAAATGGTTTAAATACTCAGCCAAAACCATCAAGTATAATGCAAAATTTTCTAGACTTTAAAAAAAAATCTCTAAGGAAGATTTTAAAAAGAAATTTCTTACTGCTTTGAGCTCTCACCAACCCCACCAAGGGGTTGTAAATATTCACTCCACTGTGTTACTTTTTATGCAAGTTTGAGGAGAATGAGTAAATGAGTATATATAGAAATATAAGCTTCAGTAGAATAATAAAATAGCAACTACATAAAACAAACAGCTCACAGAGAAGAGGGGTACCGCCTGCCGAGTGCATTGTAGGAGCCTGTCCACACAGTCGGGATCCGAGGGATTGAAGGTTTGTTCCAGGTCGGCCTGTTCAGCCACCAGTTCTACGAGTTGCTGCCTTCCACTCACTGTCTGCAAGCTTTTTAACCCAGAGAGTATCTTCATGAACAGGACAAATTCTTCACCAGTCACATCTTCTAGGACCTAGAAAGAAACAATTCAGAATTTGAGTATTATCACTTGAGTGAGAAAGAAAGAACAATATTGAAACAGTGTAACAAATTTATTTCCCTTATTAAAGTCAGATTGCTATTAATAGTTCTGAAATACTGATGAGAGGATAACTTCTGGCTTCAGTCATTTTAGCTTCAGAGTACACCATGCAGTCTCAGTGGGGTGCTATATGGTCTCCAAAGATGCAAAATCTGGTTCTTGTGAAATTTACTCTTTTTTTATGTATAGAGTACCGATAAACAAAGAGTGCATAAACAGATACAGTGTATCTGTGGCATTAAAATTTCATAGGAGAACAGCTAAGAAAAAATAGTCTAAAAAGGGTGGTAAGAGCAAAAAAAAAAAAAGTAGAATTCTATAGTTGACTGTCAAATCAGATTCAGTTTCCTATATTTTAAAAGCAGCTTGGGTGCCTGCCTGGCTCAGTCAGTATGGGATTCTTGACCTTGGGGTTGTAAATTCAAGCCCTGTGTGAGGTACAGAGATTACTTAAAAAAATATAACTTTAAAAATAAAAGCAACAATAAATTATTTAATTAATTCACATTATTTAGGCAATTGTATACAAAATAGGAGTCCATACAAGTCCACATTGAGTAGGTCTAAGCCTTTCTATTCACTGATCGAAGAAAGAAGCAATCATGACATATCCACCAGGTTACTAGTTGGAGTGTAAGTAAAATATGTTGATACTCCCAGCTGGAGAGCTGCTCCTTTCGCTCTCACTGAAGAAATCTCATCAGTAAGCAAGTGAGTGGTGGTGTTAGTACAATTCTGAAATTTCCTGAACATACATATAACAGCAATGATCTTCAAACTCTGGCACATTATGAGTGAAAAGTTAGCTGTGACAAACCTTGTGAATCTTAGCATCTCTAACTATGCTAGATGCTGGAAGCAGAGATAAGCATGGTCTCCTGAGCTAATAGTGATATGGGGTAAGATGAAAAAAAAAAAAGGATGCATTTCAATGTATTTCCTCATCATTTTGAGATGATCCAGAATACTATAATGAGAATATCTTTTTTTTTTTTTTTTTTTAGAGATTTTATTTATTTGACAGAGAGAAACACAGTGAGAGAGGGAACCCAATCAGAGGGAATGGTAGCGGGAGAAGCAGGCTTCCTGCCGAGCAGGGAGCCTGATGTGGGGCTTGATCCCAGGACGCTGGGATCATGACCTGAGCCGGAGGCAGACGCTTAACGACTGAGCCACCCAGGCGCCCCTATAATGAGAATATCTTAAACCGGGGAGAAGAGTGAAAATTAGGTAAAATCTCCTGAAGGAAATGATTTATACAGAGTCTTAAAGAATACATAAATTTTGAGGATAACAACACAAAGATTTAAATGTGATCACATCCCTTTAAATTATCATGCTGATTCATCATTACTGGTGACCAAAATGAAAATACCATGTAAGAAAAGCTTGACATTCTATGGTGGTTCTAATGGAATATATCATCTTATACATAGCTAATTCAATCTTTTTTAAAGGTTTTATTTACTTGAGAGCACACAAGCAAGAGAGAACATAAACTATGAGGAGAGGCAGAGGGAGAAGCAGACTCTGCGCTGAGTGGGGAGCCCAATGCGGGGTTCAATCCCATGACCCTGGGATCATGACCTGAGCCAAAGGCAGATGCTTAACCAACTGCGCCACCCAGGCGCCCCATATATACTGCTAATTTCAAATATGTTCTTCTGCTTTGGGGAAGTCCTGTTAAATGATGACTAACGCTTACCTTTTTGGATTCAGTTAGTATAAGTTCCTCTACTTCCTTTGTTAAGACTTCATCTGGTAAAGTCTTAAGTTTTGTAGAAAGGAATTTAATTGCTCGTTCTCTAACAATGTCCTCTCCTTGAAGTATTTGACTAAACAAGCCACCTAAAGTCCCTGCAAAACAAAACAGTTGTATGTAGCAAGTCAATTATATATCTTCATGAAGTTTTTCTGTTTAACTCATTTAACGCTATTTCTTTTCCAATGAGTTAATAAGCATCCTGAGTATCATTGATTCTGGCTAAATTAGTCTGAAATTTCTACAACCCCAACCATAACAGTTATCACATGCTTTGTTCATGGATTCAGAATGAATGTGAGCATGACTTTCCCCTTTTAATCATTATTAATAATAAATAAACCCAGGTATTTTGGAGAATTTCTTTAATGTGGCAAGGAGAGTCTTCCAACAGATTACTAATGGAAAAGTTTGATTGGTTTTTGCCATTACTTCTGGTTTTTTGAGTCAGAAATTTCTTGTGCTAAGCAGCCTTTTTTTTTTTTTTTAAAAGATTTTATTTATTTTACACAGAGAGAGAGTAGGCAGAGCACCAGGGAGAGGGAGGGAGAGAGAGAGAGGCAGACTCCCGTTGAGCAGGGAGCAGGGAGCCTGATGCAGGGCTTAATCCCTTGACCCTGGGATCATGCCCAGAGTCGAAGGCAGACACTTAACCAACTGAGCCACCCAGGAGACCTTGCTAAGCAGCTTTTTAAAAGAACACTTAGAACTTTTATGAAATAGATTTCTGGGTGAAACTGACTTTATCCTCAACGAATAATGCCAAGCTGCCCAATTTTTGTTTAACACATCAAGCACAATTCAGAACAAGAAACAGGCCTTACCTTTTGCATCCATCTTAAATATACTTAACAGGGCATTGTTCACTAAGTTAAATTCTGCAGAGTCATCTAGATAGAGAAAAAGTAGTACAATGTATAAAATGAATAAAAATATTTGGTTCATTTTCAAACCTAAAATTCAACTTAGTTTCTCATAGACTACACTGAAAGCAGATATAACTAAGCATTCTTCTCAAGTACCAACAAAATACACCTGCACTATGAAGGTAAAGAATCTGATCTGGCATACCAGGAAAGCTTTTGCATTAAAATGGTACAATTATAAAACTACAGAAAATTGGGGGGAAATCATGATACATCAAAATTCCCAAAAGAATCACTATGTCTTTATAAACAATTAAAAACAAAGCAAAACAACATTAGGAATTAGATAATCACAATCCAATAAGCCTCAAACTACTGAATGAAAAAAGAATTTTAATTTCGATTAGAAGTAGTACCTTCAGCCATAAATAAAAAAAAGCTAAAAAGAGTTACTTTTCCCAAGAGAAGTTATATTTAGATAAAAGAGTAATAATAAAATTCCTTACCTGTCTGCAGAAGTTGGGTTAGTATATCTGCCACTCGGGGAAGATTTTCTCCAGTGGCAAACTGAGGCAGCTCTTTAATTGCTTGCCGTCGAATCTGAATACAATTTGAAACAAAAAATTAATGAAATACTATCATCAACAGAAACAATAACCCCAACCTTTAAGGAAAACTAAAACCTCAGAGAAACCATAATAAGGAGCATATGAGTCACCAAAATATAAAACATGAGACTTCTAGCAGTTTTAGAAATAATTTGCTCCAATTTTAAAGTCAAGCTTAACAGAATAATTAAGTATGTGGTAGAAAGGGATGTTAAATACAATTACCTGACTGGAGTAGACAGATTTGAGATCATAAACAATAATTTATATACTGATTACATGTAACTGTTGGGTCTTTACTACCTTTGCGCATATACTACAGTAGCCCTTAAGAATGGGTAGTGTGGCAACGACCTATCTAGTAACTATATTTACTTTAGAATTTCCAATATTAACTATATAACATCTGTGAATATATTCTGTGTACTTAATTCCAAATTTGTGGGCATGGCTTATTTAGTTGAAAATAAAAATGGATATGACTTATATCTAATAAATTGTGTGTGAATGTTGGCGAGTCACTAATTTCATTTGAAAAGCCAGGAGGTGACAGTTTAAAGTTCTTAGGAACTTGAATCAGCAGCGAGAAATGCTGATAGTTAATTCTGTTCCAAGGAAAAACGATTTCTTCTTTTTCTAATAGTCACATGTAATGATTATAGAGACCAATTATTTTTTTGCTATACACAATATTTAGGGGTGTTGAAACTCTTAAGAACACTTCATATTTTAAATATCTAAGCAAGTACAAATTGATTGAAAACATTAGTCTAATTTCATGTTCACAATGTATAACCATCTATGAAAAAATGTTAGCCACAACACATTTTTACCAGTGGGTAATAGATAAGCAAAACATTTTGTGATTCCATGCATTTTTCACAGTTGAAAGGTGGTGAACGAGAGAATACATTTTCTCAAACACAGATTTAAGCCTCAGTATGGCATCACGCCAAACGACACTGCAGTATTTCATTGTGCACGGATACAACTGGTGCTTCAATTACATTAGCCGCACACAGGAAGTGTCTAAAAATGGCAAGTGAGACATCTAAAAGCTTGCTGAAAGCATCAATCATAAACTTACTGATACATCTTCATCCTCACAGAGGTCTAACTGTGCATTGATAGCAGAATCAGCCAATTCTGGAAAATGTTTAAAGAATTTCGGAATAAACTGGGCTGCTAATCTTTTTTCTTTTGTACCACCTTTCACACCATCTAGTATCACTTGATAGGCATCTTTATGCTGAAAGAAAGAATAAAGCAGAAAAGAAACAATTTTTAAGGATGGGAAGCCAAACAAACTTGAGTCTGCTTTAAATTAGAAAAGTTTTACATAGGCTAAAAAGTAGGGCTTATGTTTGGAGTTTTACTGTTTAAATTGGTCACCTATATTTCTACCATCTTCTCCCCTGCATGCCACCCTCACATTATGTCAGTTGGAGAAGAGAGAAGGACTTGAATTTTAAATGCAGAAAGCAAATTATGTTTGTTGACGCACCAATGCTTCCTTATACTATTGATTACTGACCCTGACCTTGTGACTGTATAATGGTTAAACATTATAATATCATAGCATTCTCAAAGAATTGTGTTACATCTACTTAATCTTATTTATCTGATTTCAACTAGTGCCTTGATGAAGGTGGAGAGAATACAATCTTGAAATTAGGCAGTAACAGGAAGGTTAGGAAGCTTTTTTGGTTTATTTTATGATACGAAAACAATAAATCTTTCTAGATAGTCAATTTTGGATTAAGATAGATTCTAATGTCACATATTATTTATTAGAATATATTCAAAACTCATTTGTTTCCTTTTACTTATTTATTTTTAAGAAAGAGAGAGAGCGCACATGAGGTGGGGGGAAAGGAAGATGGGAAAAGGGAGATAGAGGGAAAGAGAGCCTCTCCAGCAGACTCCATGCTCAGCGTGGAGCTCAACACAGGGCTTGACCTCATGACCCTGAGATCAGGACCTGAGCTGAAATCAAGAGCTGAATGCTTAACTGACTGAGCCACCCAGATGCCCCTCATTTGTTTCCTTTAAAAACAAAAAGCATGGAGCACTAGGTGTGGTACATGAACAATGAATCTTGGAACACTGAAAAAATAAAATAAATTGGAAAAAACATAAAAACAAAAAAATAAAAACAAAACAAAAATTAATTAACTAATTAATTTTAAAGACCTTCAGAAGTGCTCTCCCTCATATACTCATAATGTAAAGGGTCAATAAGATCCCAATCCCCCTTACACCCTTGCCTCCAAACCAGTCCTTTTCTTAAATGACAATAATCAAGCTGGCAAACAGGAATAATAAATCCTGAGACTGTAGATACACCTTCTGTTTGGACATATGGATAAAACTTCTAATTACTGAAAAACATGAAACATTATAATAATGATACCAAATGTGCACACAGCATAGTGTTTACTCTGTTCAAGGCAATGCTCTGCTTTAGATACTTCCATGCCATCAAAAGGAAAATAACCAATAAAAATCCAGTGGATTATAGAATTGCCGAAACTTTAGTTCCGTAATAACTCTTTCCAAGGACAATACTAAGTGGAAAAAATAAAGCAAAATACGAAGTTATTTAGGTACAGTAGGATCTCAATTAAGGATTTTATATCAGAAATAAAGTGTTCCGGGGCGCCTGAGTGGCTCAGTGGGTTAAAGCCTCTCTGCCTTCGGTTTGGGTCATGATCTCAGGGTCCTGGGATCGAGCCCCGCATCGGGGACTCTCTGCTCGGCAGGGAGCCTCCCCCCCCCCCCCCGCCTGCCACTTTGCCTACTTGTGATCTCTCTCTCTCTCTCTGTCAAATAAATAAATAAAATCTTTTAAAAAAAGAAAGAAAGTGTTCCAGTATCAAAAAGGCTACAGTCACAATTAGATCTTTTAAAGGTACAGGTTTTAATACATTCTTCAAAAATACTAGATTGAAAGTTCAAATACTGCCCACCTATCTAAAAAACAGAAATTCTAAAAGTTCGAAAAAAACTAAAATTCCACCAACTGATTGACAACTCCTTTTAATATCTTAAACATAACACCAACTCCTAAATAAGAAAAATGTCTCTGAATTAGGTTAGCTTCTTTGTGAAGTACAGAAACAAAATTAGTCTTCAGGAGTTATTACTTCAAAAGTGTATCACACACTTCTTAATGCAAAAGTTTGAAAACTTATGGCTAACTTCTCTACCACTGTACATTCCTGTGGTTTGCCTCATGTCTTCCAGACAGGCTTCATAAAATCAAAGTTTTAAATAGTTCTGACACCCTTACTTTTTGCAGGGTATCAAATTCAATTTCCTTTAAATCAAACAAAGCTTTACTTATAAAGTCTTTTGAAGAAATTCCTTACAGTGTCTAAAATTAAATGAAGGATCCCTACCTCAAACAATTCATTCTTGTCAAGAAAAAAATCTGAATTAAAAAAAATATATATCTGAACAGAATAAAAAGGGATCATTAGCAACATTTATTGAAAGCCTACCAGGACTGAGTAATGCTTTGTGTACATGCCTCACAGTAATCTTGTGAGTTAGGTGTTACTACTATCCCTATTTTCTATCTTATTATTTTAAAAATATTTTATTTTTTTATTTGAGAGAGACATAGAGTGAGAGAAAGAGAACACAAGAAGGGTGAGGGGCAGAGGGAGAAGCAAACACCCCACTGAGCAGGGAGTCTGATGTGGGGCTCAATTCCAGAACTCTGAGATCATGACCTGAGCCAAAGGCAGACACTTAACTGACTGAGCCACCCAGGCACCCCATCCTTATTTTTTAGATGAGAAAACCATGACTCAGAAAGTGAAATAATTTTTCCAGAGCTACACAGCTAGACAAGTAGCAGATCCAGACCTGAACATAGTTCTGATAGGCTCTAAAGTCAAGACCTGTGCCTAATACCAAGCCTCTTTAAGTTCTGAGATCTTTGTTAACAAAGGAAGAGAGAAAGAAAGCTTGCCAGATCTAGGACTGTCAAAGGGAAAATTTGTGTCCTAAATATAGGCTCCATACAGGCATGTACACTGAGATACAACACCCCAAATGCAGCAATTCCTTTGAAAAGTTTAACACTAACATATTCAAACTAGAAATCAAAGTTTCTACCATTGGTAAGCATCAATTTGTCAAAGAATTTCTATAAACATTACCAACAGACTTCACACTGATTACCCTTTCTATACTGCAAAATTATGCTCTTCTTTGCCAGTTCTTTGTCTTCTAACTAGGGGTTAGCATAGGGACAAGGCTTCTTATAGAATGTCCCTAAAATAGTTATTACTTCTGGTTTTCTAAGTAGGAAACAAAATATAAGTGATATTTTCAATGATCACAGTGATTTAGTGACAGGTAGACTGTAACCATTATAAAGTATTCCAAATATTACACAGCACTGCTTATTTTTTTCTCTTCCAACACAACAGTATATTTTAGCTAGATCAATAAATTTGTGATCCTAGTAATTTTTTTTTTTTTTTTTTTAAAGATTTTATTTGACAGAGAGAAACACAGCGAGAGAGGGAACACAAGCAGAGGGAATGGTAGCGGGAGAAGCAGGCCCCCCGTGGAGCAGAGAGCCCGATGCGGGGCTCGATCCCAGGCCCCTGAGATCTGACCTGGGCCGAAGGCAGACGCTTTAACGACTGAGCCACCCAGGCGCCCCAGTAAGTTTTAATTATAAATATTTTAATGCATTTCTGAAACTATGTATTTGTGTGTGCTTTTAATAGCTAATTAAAAAAGCAAACTCTAAAGAAATCACCAAAATATCTTCAAGTAAAAAGTCAAGCTACAATAAAATCCACATTCAACAGATACCTTCTACAGTAAGAAATTTGTGATAGTGAGTGTCAAAGCACAACCAATATATTTAAGTGATCAGCGACACGCCAGGTAAAGCCATGTTCGAGACCAGGATGCAGCTTCTAGGAAGTAAACAATTACTTTATTTTATTTATTAAGATTTATTTATTTATTTTAGAAATAGAGAGCAGCAGCGGGAAGGGCAGAAAGAGAGAGGGAGAAATTCAAGCAGACTGCCTGAGCACAGAACCCAACACAGAGCTCAATCTCATGACCCCAAGATCACAACCAGAGCCAAAACCAGAACCAAAACCAAGAGTCAGCCACTTAACTGCACCACCCAAGCGCCCTTGAACATTTTTTTTTTTTTTTTTTTAAGATTTTTATTTATTTGACAGAGAGAGAGAGATCACAAGTAGGCAGAGAGACAGGCAGAGAGAGGCGGGGGAAAGCAGGCTCCCTGTTGAGCAGAGAGCCTGATGCGGGGCTCGATCCCAGGACCCTGGGATCACGACCTGAGCCAAAGGCAGAGGCTTAACCCACTGAGCCACCCAGGCGCCCCTAAACATTTATTTTAGAGAAATGATATAGTTCCAATACACATATTTCTGAAGTATGACATAAAAAGGAAACAGATATGCTAAGCTATAGTACTACTTTCTTCCTCACTCAATAATCTAGTTTGTATGTAATACTGAATTAACACTTCATTGGTGAAGTATAGCTGACAGAGAGACCAGAGGGCTTTGAGCCATTAAATAATGCTTCACTTAGAATTTATCACTCGTGGGGCGCCTGGGTGGCTCAGTCGTTAAGCGTCTGCCTTCGGCCCAGGTCATGATCCTAGGGTCCTGGGATCAAGCCTCACATCGGGGTCCCTGCTCAGCAGGGAGCCTGCTTCTCCCGCTACCATTCCCTCTGCTTGTGTTCCCTCTCTCGCTGTGTTTCTCTCTATCAAATAAATAAAATCTTAAAAAAAAAAAAAAGCCTCTGCCTTTGGCTCGGGTCGTGATCTCGTGGTCCTGGGATCGAGCCCCACATCGGGTTCTCTACTCGGCGGGGAGCCTGTGCCTGCCTCTCTGCCTACTTGTGATATCTCTCTCTCTGCCAAATTAAAAAAAAAAAATCTTAGAATTTATCACTCGAAGTTTGCTTACTAGAAAACACACTCATGGTTTAAATATATGATGTGAGAGCATAAAGTTCTCATCTTCATTCACATATATATGCATGTATACACAGTAATTACATGTATATATCATTTATTATATAACATACTAACTAAATTAACTTTATTATTAATAAAATTACACCTGGCCTTTGAATGTATTTCTTCAAATTTAAAGAAAAAATGTCTACTGAAGGACAAGGCACAGTGCAAGGAAAGAAACAAAAAAATGAGTCTTAACCTCAAGACTTTATAATTTGGTAAGGGAATAAGAGAAGTCCTCACATGAAATAAAATATAAATGTGAAGTACTATAAATGAATACACAGTGTCAAGGAGATTCATCAAGAGAAACATCTGGTCTGAGGATTTTTTTTTTTTTTAAAGATGTATTTATTTATTTGACAGAGAGAGAGCACAAGCAGGGGGAGGAGTGGAGGGAGGAGAGCAAGCGCCCCACTGAGCAGGGAGCCTGATTCGAGGCTGGATCCTAGTACCCTGGGATCATGACCTGAGCCGACGGAAGATGCTTGACTGACTGAGCCACCCACATGCCCCTGATCAGAGGATTTTTTAATTTTTATTTGTTTTGATCTGAGGATCTTTTGAGGAATAATTTTGAGGAAAATTAGCTGAAAACCTCAGGGAACTTGTGTTTTTCCTAAAACATTCAGATAGCATTACTCTGAAAGAAGTACTGACAGTAGTGAAGAAGGCACTTCTGTCAATGGCGGCAGCAGGAACAACTGTGGTACTCCATTCTTTGACAAAGGATAAAAATAAAAATAAATGTTAGAAGGAAGTTCTAGACTAAAAACTCAAACATGGTCTCAGAAACGTCTAGATAGGTACCTGCCAGGAAACTCAACCCTTGACTATAAACCTTGTAAGTTAAAGGAAAATCAGGCTTTGCTACACTGAGAATGTAAACACTTTCTCACCTTGAAAAATTGTCAGCAGTGCTCCTTCCATTAAGTTGGCTCTTGCTTTTAGTTAAAATTCACAGGCAGTATCCTGAAACCTACTATCTTTTTTGGTGAGCAGTTTTAGGACCTTTCCCTAAAAGGGGAAAAGTTATTACACAATAGAGCAGAATGAGTAGCCATTGTGGATTACTGGAGCTTCAGACCTCCCAGAATTCACTGAGCCTGAGACAATCACTACACTTCATTATGCACAGGTCTTTTTGCCTCAAGTAGCTGCCTGCCAGCTGTCATCAGAGTGTCATGAAGGTATCGATCTCACATCATGTCAAGAAACTGTGCTAAAATTTTAGCAACTGGCAGTGTGTGGCATATGGTAGGTACTCAAAAAATGTACTGAATAAATGAAACTGTGGGCCCTCACGGAAGCCTGAATGAAAAAGCCCCTCTTCTGTTTTTCACTAACTTCTGTCTCCTAAGCGCTCTTTCCAAATTAAAAGCAGGTTTTTTGCCTTGAGAAAGACATTTTTGACCTCCTGAGGGAGAACTCTCAATCTTAACTGGTATTTAAGAATAAAGATGACATTAAGAGGAAAATGTGAGCAACTCTCAATTATTCACAACATATATGTAAATTCCAGTTTGGATTCTATTTGCCCTAATAGACTCTAAGCAGGTGGCTGTCAACCTTTTTGCTATCCAGTCAAGAATGAGGGTGGGGTATGGGACATGACTAGGTACACAGTTTCTAAGTTTCCCTAAAAAATTTTTGATCTACCTCTTTCGGAGCACCATCTACAAAGTGAGGATCACTCTTCTGGTTTCTACCCCATCTTGTCTGCTGATCGGCAACAAAGTCAATTTTAGGTAGAACAATTTGCTACAATATTCCTTAAATCTGTCACAATGAATGAGAATATCTTCACTATTAAATCTTTCTAGAAACAACAACAAAATAAAAATAGGACTGATCACAGTTTTTCCAATCTTGTCTTAATGGGGAGAAAATTTCTGCTTCAGTACCCACAGACCTAACACACACATTTATCTACAACAGACTGTCAGTATATTTCTTATTGATGATGTCAAAATTCTCTACTGAAATGGAAATATATTTGGAAGGAAAATAATCTGGTACTTTAAACTGGTATATTTACATTTCTAGGTTACGCTTTAAGGAAGGTCCTGACATCACAATTTTCCTGTTGTTGTTCAGCTGGGAAAGAATTTACCTGAATTACACATCCAGAAAAAGGGGCTAGGACGGGCCATGCCACACAGCCTTGCTAATATTAGTAGTACACTAGGGGATCTTCCACTTCCTACTCTATGCGAGAGACAAGCAGAAGAATCACATTAAGTTCTAAGCACTGAAATGATATGGCACAGAATTTCTAACAACAATGGTCAAGATTACCTGGGAGAGCCTGGTTCTTTTCCCAAGAAAACACATACACACACACCCCAACTCCTTAAGTTCAATTTCAGTACCTGAAAACTCACAAAGAAGCTGGTATGGTCAACTCAACACTGCTGAAACCATGGGTCTTTGGGTAAACACTGCGGAGAGCTCTTGCCAGACAACTCTATTTAAAGCTGCACTCTCTCCCTCCCCCTTGCCACTGCACGGTCCCGTTACGTTTTCTCCACAACACTTTCCAAGGCGGGTACCCAACTTTCTTACTTCTCACTAGTTTCCCTCACTAAGGGTACATTCGGGGAGAGCACGGGTAACTTTCTATCTTGTACCTTCAGGGCCCTGCACAGCGCTTGGTGTGGTAGTAGGTGCTCAAAACCGTAGTGAATAAATGAAATCGTAAGCCCTTGTTATAACCTGGGAAAAGGGCCCCTCTTCTGTTTTTCACAAACTTCTGCCTGCTGAACACTCTTCCTAAATTAATAGCAGATTTTTTGCCTCGACAAAGACATTTCTGACCTCTTGAGAACTCTGTTTAATCTTCCGACGGGGTGAGGTCCATTGGAAAGGAGAAAGACTTAAAAGCCATCTGCAGGGCAAGGCTCGGGATGTGAATTAACGGGGGTTGGGGGCGGGGGGGCTGACGAGGCTGAGTTAGGAAACACCACGGTGAGAAAAGGCAAGGGAGGCGGAGGAGCCTGGGACCAGGACCTGCGCTCTCCTTGGCGAAGCCAGATCTACACTCCCAGAGAAGCCCACCACGACGAAACAGTCAGGGAGGCTGGGAGGCCGCGGGAGGACGAAGCAGCAGCCCCCGCCCGGCCCGGGGAGCGCTTTCGAGAGGCCGGGGAGCGCTTTCGAGAGGCCGCGGAGCGCCGGGCCCTGCAGGCCGCTCCGGGACTTACCTGGCCCACTTGCTCCGTAGCATCGGCTAAGATGCCATAGTTGCGATAAAGCTCCTCTACGGTCGGCATGGTGAGCGACAAGCCCTGGGCCCGCTCCTGCTGTCGTCGTCGTCGCCGGCGCCACCGCCGCCTCCAAAGTTCTCCAAGCCCGCGACCCGCACTATTACGCCTCCAGCTGCCGCCACTGCCGCCGCCAGTCACCGCGCTCAGGACGGCTCCGCCCCCAACGTCTACGTAAGGACGCGCGCGTTGGGAGCGGCCTTTATTGACGGCCTGGCACCGCCCGGGGTTTTAGCGCCCTCTAATGCTTGGCTGTGCAAAAAGCTACGACGATGATTAAATTAGCTCAGGCTCCTTTGCAGGATTGCGCTTTCGGGGGAGCTGGGGCGGGGGCGGGGGTGCATGCGCAGATGACTGCGTTTCTGCTCTTAAAGGATCTCCCATTGGGGCGCCTGGGGGGCTCAGTTGTTAAGCGTCGGCCTTCGACTTAGGTCACATCCCTGGAGTCCTGGGATCGAGCCCAGTCTCGGGCTCTCTCTGCTCTGCGGGAAGCCAGCTTCTCGCTCTCCCAAGCCCCCTGCTTGTGTTCCCTTTCCCCATGTTTCTCTCTGTCAAAGAAATAAGGAAAATCTTAAAAACAAAACAAAACAAAACAAAAAACCCCCAAAACTCCCATTGTCCAGAAAAGTGATCTTAACCAGAGAAAAACAGAATGAGGGGTGGAAGAGTTTCAGGGTTGAAACGTTAAGCTATTATAGATGATAAATTTGAATGCCAGATCATTTTATGCCCGCTACGCACAGGCAATCGTCACAAAACGGTTCCCTGGCTCTTGTACTCCTCGGTCAGATTAAGCATATTAAAAAGGGTTAGAGAGCAGGAGAGGAATTGGTGATGTTTTGTTTTGTTTCTGAGAGAAATGTGCTTAGAACTGTGAATAACATAGGGCAGTAGCTATCTCCTTCCCTCAAGCCCGGGTCCATTCTGGAGTCCGAAATATGGTGCCTGTAGTTGGGAGACTACAAAAGACTGGTGCCTGATGTATGCTGAAGAAGTTTTGAGTCTCCTGTGGCAGGAGAGTGGAGGTGGCCATGTTGCAGGTCCCTACCTGCATTCCCAGATTTTGCTGGAGCAAAGGTGTTGGAGTGATTTCCTTGTGCCAGAGGTGGGCCATGCAACAGAAAGATGATAGATCCATTCAGAGTCCTGCTCCAGGGACCTTCTGCCTGAGAGTGAGAAAGCCCCATGACAAGAGTCAATGGCAGCAGGAACTAGGTGGTGATTGAGTACAACAAATCAGCATCTCAGGGGGCGTCTCATGTAAGATGACTCATGTGAAAGACTTGGTCTCCACCAGGCAATGTCTGGAAGGCTGCACAGTTCAAGACCCTTCTTATGTACTCATTTCTTCCCTCTTCTTGCTCCCCTTATGCCTAGGAGGGCTCAGAAACTGCCTTCCATGTTTAGTCAGGGATGAGAAGCAGAAGGGCAAGATAGCAAGGAGGGCCCAGTTGGAGCAGAGGAGATCTAATTGCAAATCAAATTTGCAATTTGGGTTCATGTCTTGGAATGGACATTTTATTTTATTTTTTCTAAAGGTTTTATTTATTTGACATAGAGATAGAGAGTACAAGTAGGCAGAACAGCAAGCAGAGGGAGAGGGAGAAGCAGGCTCTCTGCTGAGCAGGGAGCCCCATGTGGGACTCCATCCCAGGACCCTGGGATCATGACCCGAGCCGAAGACAGCCGCTTAACTGACTGAGCCACTCAGGCGCCCTGGAATGGACATTTTAATTTCTGAACTGTCTTTTAACTAAAAGTGAGCAGAAAAGTCATGGGTCTGCCAGAATTTCTATCTAGGGCCAGAATGAGATTACCTGAATAAATTTTAAAGATATCATAGAAGACAATAATAAAAGTGTATCTTGATGACATCCCCCGAGTTAGACATTCAATGAAGTGTTGGGTATATGTGTAAAAGTAGAGAAAGTAGAGAAATAATATTGTGTGTGTTCATGTTTTGCTTTGGCTTCGTGTTTTAATTCATTACAATAAGAGTATGCTAATATATACATGCTATGTGTTTGTATGTCTCCATATAATTTACATATCAAAAATTTTAAACAGAAATTTAAAAAGGAAAAAGAGTCAGTGTTCCTCTATTCTAAAATGTAAGTTAATCATACAAATTCCTCCCAACCTAATCTTATCTAACGTTCCAGGCAGTTTTATTCAGCATGATGTCCTTCCCTTCCTGGTGCCATCTATTAATTAGTAATTATTAATCTATTAATCTATTAATTAGTATTAATCTACTAATCTATTAATTAGTAAGCCACAGTCATCAGGCCCGTGAACTCTTCTTGTTTCCTTATTCTTTTCTGACTCTCACTCTTGGAGAATGCTTTAAATTGTTTATATTTTTCTCTATTTGCAGCTGGTCACCTAAGCTGAGGCCTAGGACTGGCTCTGATGGTAATGATGATAATGCTGCTGCGGTTGGTGGTGGTAGTAAAAGAAGTCATTCTAAGAATAACTAGCATAGACTAAGCAATGATGACGTTCTAAGCACTTCACATGAACGGATTCATAAAAGCTCTATGAGCTAGGAAATAATATTGCCTCTGTTTATAAATGGGCAAACTGAAACACAGAGGTATGAACTAAGTTGCCCAATGTCCCTTAACTGGTAAGTGGCTCAGTTGGGCTTTGAGTCCCGGTGGGTGAATTCCAAAGCCCATGCTATTTACTATGGAAGTGTATTGTCTCTCATCCCCTAACCGTGACCCCTCCATCCCACTACATTCAATCACAAGTCTCAACTCTACACCTGAAATCAATCACAAGTTTCAGGTCGACATCTGAAATCTATCACATGTTTATCTCTTTCTCACCATTCTTTCTGCCGCAGTTCGGGCCCCATTGCCTCACGTCTGAGGCAGACCCACAGCTTCTTTTTTTTTTTTTAAATGTTTTTTTTTTTAAAGATTTTATTTATTTGACAGAGAGAAACACAGCGAGAGAGGGAACACAAGCAGAGGGAATGGTAGCGGGAGAAGCAGGCTTCCTGCCGAGCAAGGAGCCCGATGTGGGGCTCCATCCCAGGACCCTGGGATCATGACCCGAGCCGAAGGCAGACGCTTAACGACTGAGCCCCCCAGGTGCCCCAGACCCACAGCTTCTTAAAAGGTTTCCTTGTCTCCCCCAGTTGACTCTACTTACTGAGTATCTTTTCATAATTGAAGTTTTTTCCCTTTTTTTTTTTAAATTATTTATTTATTTGAGAGACAGAGAGAGAGAGAGAGTAAGAGGGAGAGGGAGAGAGAGAACATCATGTTTACAAAGCCAGGGGAAAGACAGAAAGACAGACTACCTGCTGAGCAGGGATGCTGATGTGGGATTCAATCCCAGGACTCTGGGATAATGACCTGAGCCAAAAGCAGACACTTAACTGACTGAGCCACCCAGGTGCCCTGGAGGTTTTCCCTTTAATTAAACAAGATAATATAAGAATAGGGTACTGTCATAATACATTCAAATACTACAAAAATATTTCACATAAAACCTGAACATTCTTCCTCAAATCTCTCTTCTCTAGAGATAACTATGGTGACCAGTATGGTTTACATTCTCATGGACCTTTATATACAATATATAATTTTAAATATATATATGTAAATAGTAGCACATCACACATTTTGTTCTTTGCCTTGTTTTTGTTATTTAACATATGTTTTGTAGAATTTTCAATGACAGTGGTGCCTAGCATTGATGTACCATAGTTGATTTATCTATTTCTTTTGGGGCACGTAGGTTGTTTCCCATTTTTTCATTATTACAAACTCTGATAAATGGATGATTTTTATAACTTTCTTTTTGCTTTTCTATCTTGTCCAGCTTTTCCAAAAGAGGTTTTGTAGTTTTACGTATATTTACATATATTCTGGCTTTGCCATTGGATCTGTGAGTGGGTTCAGAGGTTATTTTGCAGAACTCCCTCTCTTTTTACAAAGGCAAAATTGAGTCCCAGAAAAGAGAATGGAATTGGCTCAGCTGAGGTCACGTATCTGCTTTGGTCCAATGTGTTAAGACCAAGAATGGGACACGTACAAAGGAAACACAACTTCCAGGGGCCCATGTCACAGATGGAGGAGCTTGGGCCAGAGATAGGAAAGGTGAGAAGGGTGTTGATTTCCTTTTGGAAGAGTTGCTACTGCATCCTCTACCTATGGGAATGTTTCAAGGTCATTTGAATTCCATTCTACCAAGCTGCATGGTTGAGTAAAGGTTATGGCTTTTTTGGTTGTTGTTTGTTTGTTTATTTTGGCTTACCGTTCCACAAGTATTTATTGAACACCTCCGATGAGCTAGGTACTGTTTTAGGACACAACCAGGCCAAGCAGGCATGAAGCTTACATTTTGGTAGGAGAGAAATGATAAACAAAATACTCAGATAAAATGTATTTGGTTTACAATAAAGCAATAAAATCAATACCTAGTACGAAAGGCCAAGAGAAAGTTCTCATAGGCTGACACTGTACTACGTGACTGATGACCCAGTCTGAAATTAGCTTTACTGGGACACGAAGAGCTTTGGACAGCTGTCGGATTTACCACTTTCCCCAGAAATTTGCAGTGAACATCTCTTTCCTTTTATTGTTCCACTACAACACTGAGTTCTTTCAAGCCTGGGTTGCAGTTGTTTGTATACACCACCACTAGCTAATAAAATTTGGAGCTATTTATTATTGGGCAATAAATGTTCAATAAATGAAGGAACGAGTTATAAAATAAACAAATGAATTCAAACTTTCCTGACCAGTTTATTACAGTATGGCACATGCTCCTACAGATTTCTTGGCAGTAGGAATTTTTTACTCTGCCTTTATGTTCATGATTTTCTTTTATTTTTAGGCCAACCATTCCTTCTGTCTCCTTACCTCCCTTTCCCTCACCTACCTACCAGTCAGCGGCGTTTGCCCTAGCAAATTGGGACATTTCCAGGGCTGTGACTACCTTTGAATCTACTTATTTTGTAATTTTGAGATTGGGTTTAATTCTCTACTAAATGTACGTTGAAAGGCTTAAAGGACCGCCCCCCCTCCCCTGCCATTACTTTATATGCCTTGTACTTTGGATCAGTCTGAGAGCCTACATTCTCAGCACTTTTATTTTAATCCAATTTCTATCTTCCAAGGAGGCCTTTTAAATTCTAGCAGAAGAAAAGATCATGGTTCCCTAGAAATATCAGAGTAAGATTAAGGTCTAGCTGGGTCTTAATTGAACTAATGGTGATAACAGTAGCAAATATCCATTGAGTGTTTATTGCGTGCTCAATAGCACGTGAGCTGCAGCAATAACTCAGTTGTACAGAGTGCCTGCGATCTGCTAGGCTTCATCCTAAATGCTTTATGTGCTTTCACTTACAACGACCTTATGTAAGGCAGCTTCCAGCATTATGCTCATTTAAGAGATAGAGATATCAGGACACCTAGGTGGCTCAGTCAGCTAAGTGTCTCCCTTTAGCTCAGGTCATGACCCCAGGGTCCTGGGATTGAGCCCCACATCAGGCTCCCTGCTCAGTGGGAAGTCTGCTCTCTCTCTCTCTCTCTCTCAAATAAATAAATAAAATATTAAAAAAAAGAGAGAGAGAGATGGAGAAACGAAAGCACAGAGAAGTTAAATACCTGCCCAGGGTAACATAGCTGGTGGGTTGAGGTTTTGGGGTTCATACCCATGCATTCTGGCTCTGATGACTGGACCCCTAATTACTACACCTCACTGCCTTCCTGGTAAAATGTGTTTATTTCTTCTAGGTGTTATGTCATGTCTAAGGGCCTGCAGTTCTTTATCAAGGCACATCCTCCGATTCCAGTTTGGGCCCAGTCAGGGAAGATTTACATGCTTATTAGTGAAACTCACTTTATAAGGTTCTGGAGAAGATTAAATGAAAGAGTAGATGGGCTGTTCCAGGCCCATAGTGAGTGCCCAGTCAACCTAAGCGCCCTTCCCTTGTACCACTGTAAGATCATTTATGTATATACATTTTAAAGATTTTATTTATTTATTTGACAGAGAGAGACAGCCAAAGAGGGAACACAAGCAGGGGGAGTGGGAGAGGGAGAAGCAGGCTTCATGCCGAGCAGGGAGCCCAATGCAGGCTGGATCTCAGGACTCTGGGATTATGACTTGAGCCAAAGGCAGATGCTTAATGACTGAGCCACCCAGGCACCCCTATTCATTTATATTTCAAGAACGAATAGTCTTTCGTCATGACAAATTGCTTGCCTGAAGGACATGCACAGGTTCTTGGGGTTAGGAAGTTGATGTCATTTTGGGGACCACCATTCAACCCGTAAGGGGTTAAGAAGAGAAGCTTGGGAGTCAGACAGCCTTGACTGAGGATCTGCTGTATGCTCCACGGGTAAGAGGTTCTTCAGGGCAGGGTGGATACAATGTCTTTTCTTCCTCCAAATCAAGGGTCAATGGTTCCTTTCCTCTCCATCCCAATGTGGGGAAGATGACAACCCAAGCTGACTTCCTTTTCCTAAAACAGCGGTGAGCTTGCATTCATCAGGGTTCTCCAGAGAAACAGGAACGATAGAGTACATACACATAGAAACACATTTGCTATAAGGAATTGGCTCATGCAGTTACGAAGGCTGGCAAATCTAACTCTGAGGCGTTGTCAGGTAGGTAGGGACTCAAGAAAGCTGGCGGTGCAGTTCCAGTCTGAAGGCAGTCTGCTGGAGAATGTTTCTTACCGGTGGCAGGATTTTTGTTGCTGTTGTTGTTCTGCTCAGGCCTTTAACTGATTAGATGAGGCCCACCCACGTGACAGAGGGCAATCTGCCTTATTCTGCTGGTTAAAATGTTGCTCTCATTCAAAAACACCCTTACAGATATACTGAGAATACTTGACCAAATATCTGGGCATCCCTTGGCCCAGTCAAGTGGACACATGAAAATAACCATCACAAGGCTTAACTATTTAATTCTGCAAGCACTGGTTGGTAGCCCATTGTGCCACAAAGCCCAGAAACTCAGACCCGGTTCCTAAGCACTAACCAGGAGCAGGAGAAACAGCTTTTTTACCTGGAAAAAACTGGCGCAACCTACCAAGGGTCAGCTAGCTCACATCTGCCCACTATCTGCCACCTGTTGGAACACAGTAGGCCCACATGTTATGTTGCCCAGAATGGTCCCTGCTACAGAGGGGCAATTGAGGGAGACGCTGCATGTGCTTAACAGCACTGGATTGGAAACCCAAGAGAGGCCAATCACATTTTTACCCTTGTGATTTTTAGCAGTTTACTAAGTTGTTCCAAACCTCACCCATCTTGAAATGGGAATCATAATTATTCCACATCAGAGGGTTGCTGTAATCTTAAAATGTGAGCACATTCCCCAGAGCCTGGCCCATAGTGATGGCCTATCATGATTAGTAACAATAATAACTGGTACCATGTTTTGACATGCCCCCTGGGCATCCCCAATTTACAGACAAAATGACTGAGGCTTCAGTAAGACCCGGAGAGGTTAACGGAAGCAGTCTGTATTATTAAATCTTCTTTGCCAATTACTCAGTTCATTTTACTCCCACAGCCTCCTTTTCTATCTTCAGATAAGAGTAATTCCTACATTAATGTGTTGCAAAGCTAGAAAGGATATAAAGTATTTGAGGTTGAGCCACTTGTTTTATTTTAAGGAATCTGGGCCCATGCCTCAGCTATTAACAGCTGGCATTGCTTGTTTCATACCTTTGAAAAAGCTTTACATTTGAATACTTTGTTTTGCAAAGTGCTAAAAGCTCTGGAAATTGGCTCTAGGTTTCTGAAATAAAGCGTTTGTAAAATTCAAAGAAACAATTGAGAATTCCTCCCTAGGCTAAAGAAAGTTCATTTTGTCTGAAGCAGTCACCTTCTATAAAAGGTTTTGTATGCACTTTATACGGGGCAAAATGTTTCATCGCGATTGTCTCTTTTTTGTTTGTTTTAAAAACTTTTTTTTTCATTTGAGTATAGTTGACACATAATGTTACATTACTTGCAAGTGTACAATCTAGTAATTGAACATCTCTCCACATTACCCACTCACCACATGCAGAGTTACCATCTGTCAGCCTATAATGCTATTACAATATGATGGACCATAGTCCCTCTGTTGTGCCCTTTATTCCCAGGACTTCTTCATTCTATAACTGGAGCCCTGTATCTCCTACTCCCATTCACCCACTTTGCTCATTGCCCCACCCCTTCCCTTCGGCAACCATCAGGTTTGATTCTGCTTTCTGTTTGCTTATTCATTTGTTTTGTTTTTTTAGATTTCACCTATTAGTGAAATCGCATAGTATTTGCCTTTCTCAGTCTGAACTTGCTTCACTAAGTACAATACCCTCCAGGTCCATCCATGTTGTCACAAATGGAAAGAGCTTACACATATATAAGTTCTGTACTATTATTATTCCCAATATATACATATATATTTTTTATGGCTGAGTAACATTCCATTATATATATATATATAGAGAGAGAGAGAGAGAGAGAGAGAGGGAGAGAGAGACACTTAGGGCTGCTTCCATATCTTGGCCCTTGTAAATAATGCTGCAATAAACAGAATGGTGCAGATACCTTTTTGAATTAGTGTTTTCGTTTTTTTTTTTTTTTTTTTGAGTAAATACCCCGTAATGGAATTATTGGATCGTATGGCATTTTTACTTTTGACCGTCAAGACATTTACCAGTTTGTGAGTTAACAGTGATAAAGGTGCAGTAGAGCCTGGGGCTGGTCCCACCTTTCTCGCTTGGATTGCTTGCCAGCCCTGTGGGGTCTCAGAGGGTGGACAGCATGTGAGAGAGCGAGGGAGTGTAGCTGAGCTGAGGCGACACCGTGGTTGCTGCCCACCATAACGGTAATCACCATTACAAAAATGACAGTCCACATATCAAGTATTTTCTGTGTGCCTTGTGCCTCTCCCATTTCCTTTCCTAGTTTGGGAAGTATAGGCTTAATTGTGTGCCATATCAAAGAAGTCAGGAGTGACGTGAACTTCCAAATTGACTCAGTTTGATTGGTGACAGAGGTGAGATTTGAACTCAGATCTCTGACTTCAGAGCCTGATCTCTGATTCTGCAGTTTTGTGTCTTCTCCACTTTTCACCATTGATGAAACTGACTGAAGCTGATGAGACATCTTCCCTCCACTTGCTTTCCCTTCCTAGAGAAGGAGTAGAGACTGTGCTTCTCTATTCTCTCCATGCTCTCCATTCATTAATCGAAACAGGCCTACTGGGTGCAAAGAGATGAAGGGAGGGAAAAAATTCATCAGTTAAAAATACCAAAAAAATTGCCATAGATCGTGACAGGTGCTGTGACACAGAATGACATAGACGGACGTGGGGCTTGGGATAGTCTCTGTGAGGACACAGCAGTTGCCGTAAGACCTGGAGGATGAGAAGGAGCTAGTCACTTGGAGAGTGGTCCAGAAGGGGGAGCCATTAGCATGGCTAACAGATTCAACTTTTCAGTGCTTCATTTTCTTCATCTGCGAAATGGGGATAATGATAGTACAGAACTTAAAGGCAAGATTATGAAGACTTAATGAACTCTATGTAAAATGCTCCTGTCATTGCCCGGAATGTGATGAGCACTTCGTAAGTATTAGCTAACATTGCTGTGGGGCGGGAGAGTTCTTCGAATTCCCAGGGGCTTGCACTTTTACTTGGTGGCCCTCTCTGCCTTTAGTTCCTGGGTAATCGGTGGCACAAGCTGTCTGTATTCCTCCGTCAACTTGTGTCTTGAAA
>CM053613.1:13459328-13518487 GCA_028646535.1 Procyon lotor
CTCCCATTCTGTGGGTTGCCTGTTTGTTTTGTTGATTGTTTCCTTCAGCGAAGCTTTTTATCTTGATAAAGTCCCAAAAGTTCAATTTCGCTTTTGCTCATTTGCTGCCTTTTGTCAAAGCAAACCAACAACAACAACAAAAAAACCCACGAGCAAACAAATGAACAATAAACAAAAGTATTTAATAAATGACAAAAACAATTTCATTCCTCTGAAGCATTCATAAATGTTTTTTAAAAACATTTTATTTATTTACTTGAGAGAGAGAGAGAGCACCAGAGAGAGGAGGGTCAGAAGAAGAAGCAGACTCCCCACTGAGCCGGGAGCCTGACATGGGGCTTGATCTCAGGACCCTGAGGTCATGACCTGAGCCAAACGCTGATGCTTAACTGACTGAGCCACCCAAGTGCCCTCCTTTATCAATGTTTAAAGTCCACTTTACTGACGACTTGGAGATCATAAGGGGGAGTGATATTAGCACTCAGAGGTCCATCATCTTGTGAGTTTCCTCTTTCTTTCCTGCGTCTCCCTTTCTAGGACAAGACTTTCTTTTCCTATCTCATGCATAGATGTTTAGCTTCTCTCTGTGGCTTGAGATGACATAAATGCTCCTTCTGTGCACCCAGAGCACATTGCCGTATTTTTCCTGAACAGAGGTGGTGCTGTTACTAAGAAACCTGGTTTTGTTAGGCTCGGTCATGCTATGCTGTAGTAACAGAGATCTCTGAGATCTCTGTGGCTTAAAAGAAGAAAGATTGATTTTGATTTTTTTTGCCCATCCTGTTGTCTTGCAGGTTTAGGTGACTTTTTGTTTCCTTTGGGTGTACCTGACTCACAATGTTACATTAGTTTCAGGTGTACAATGTAGCGACTCCCATCTCTATACATTGTGCTGTGTGTAGCTACCATCTGTCACCATGAATCTCTATTAGGCTGTCACTGGCTCTATCATCTAAGATGGAGATTTGGTGACTTTTTAGGGCAGACCCCTGCAGATGATGGCTCAGGGTTGCTACTCCTTATCTATGTGCACTGCCAAAATTCACATATGTACACCCTGCAGCAGGATAAGAGTGTAGTGGAATTGAGCCTTGCCAATTTAATACCTCCACTCCTATTCAACTTTTGAATTTGCAAGTGACACTAACTTCTTTTTGTATTTCATCGGCGAGAGCAAGTTGTATGGCTCTATCTAATGGTGAGGAACAGAGAAGTACAAGCTTTGCTTACGCCCAAAAAGAGAGGGAAGCAGGACATTGGCAAACCACATTCATGTCTGGTGAAAAGGCAATCTTGATTTCATTAAGATGAAGTGAGGGGCTGGTAGAGCAGGATCAGAATCTAGAACTCTGGCCGTCCAGTCTGGGACCCTTTCCCTTGGAGATAGCACTACCAGGAGGGGAACTAAATACCTATAGAGAGCTTGTGTTCTGAGATCAACTCCACCCAGACCACAACTCATGGAAGCAAGCAGAGAAACTCCCAGCTCCTTCGCCTTCAGTGTGGTTTCATTTTGCAAACTGGATGCAACAAAGGTACAATGATTTTGAATTCCTTTTTGGGGGGGGCATTTCATCTACATCGAACTGAATATTCATAGGGTACATTAAAATGCCTCCATGCCATGTAAAACATCAACGCTCAACATATTTTCACAACAGGAGAATCAGCACAAGTTTAGTTTTGTCAAAAGTATTATCAGCCGCTGACTTTGAGACAAATTGTCGGACAAATGCAATCACTCAGATCAGGTGTGGCCAATGGTCAGGGTCTATTGAATCTTTGTGGAATGAGTGGATGAATAACTCTATCCTCGGGTCAGCCGTGTTGCATATATTCATTCAACAACAACTAGCGAATGCCAATGTGATACGTGATTACCTTGGGGGTGCCTAGGGGAACGTCCCTCCCAGTATTCATATCCTGGGTAATGACCTTGCACGTTCAACCCTGGGCTCACTCATGTAACTAGTTTCGCCTGAGGGAACGTCAATGAGGATGATGCAAACAGAGGCTTAATAAACATTTGTGCACTGGGGCTGATGTCACCAGCATGAGGGGAGATGTGGTCCAGCCTTCTTGAGGATGAAAGACCACAGGGAGAGAGCTGTTCAGTTATCAGGACCGTCTCAGCTGAGCCCACCCCCCAGTCCGTCCTCGAGCTGAGTGAGCCCAGGAGAACGGCAGCAGAATGACAGAAACCATAGCATTGCGAGATGGAGAAAATTCTTAGCGTAGGTCAGTGGTCAGCAAGCCTTTCCTGGAAAAAGGGCCAGATAGTAAATATTTGAGGCTTTCATGCAATTTCTCTCGTGGTGACTCAACTCTGCCATTACAGTGTGAAAGCAGCCAACAGCGATATATAAAGAAATAGATGTGGCTGTCTTCCAAGAAAATTGTATTCTCAAAAATGTGCGGCAAGCTGAATTTGGCCGGTGGACCAGCGTTTACTGGCCCTGTTTTAGGCTGCTAAGTTTGGGACAATTCGTTTTGCTGCGGTAAATAACGGAAATAACCTGCCACCTTCTTCTTCTTCTTCTTCTCCCAGGTGTCCTCTTCCTGGGAACATTCCACTGCTATGACTTCATTCCTGATGGCTCCCTGGGGTGGAATGCCCTCATTTCTCAGGCCTGGCCCTAGGAAAATTAGAAACTCAGCAGCGTGTGTTTTTAGCCTTCCTGTCGAAAGGTTCTAAGGAGGCGAAAAGGAAATGGTTGAGGTGCCAGATCCCAAGTTCCAAATGAGTGGAGGAGACTCTCTTCCTGCCCCAGGACCCCCAGGCTCCACGAAGTCTGAGCGAAATGACTTCAAGCTGCGTCAGAGGCAGTTGAAGGTAATGTAATGGAAGTGTCCTAGCCTGATGGTCTCGTTATGTCATTAGAAAGACTCAGCTGTCCCCTTAAAATGGTGGCTTCTGACCCACAATCCGCAGATTGCTCAGAAGCCCTCAGATTTCCTGGCATTTCTACCAGAATTTCCAGAACTCTAAGTAATGGTCTTCAAAAATCAGAATTATTGCATAAGGAAGGGTTAATCATCAAGGAGATAGAGAAGCTGCCCTGTCATTATTTCTGTTCTAGTTGGCAGTATATCTGGGGATGAGAGTGCCGGTTCTGGAATCAGGCTGCCTAGAAGCAAATCCTGTCTCCCATCCACTTAATGACTACATGACCTTGGGCAAATCATTTAATACTCTAAGCCCAAGTTAACTCAGTTATAAAATGATAATAATAGCATTTACCTTTATGATTTTTGTGATGATTAAATGGTGTCATCCATGTAAAATATTTGTCACGGTGCCTGGCGTATACTAAATACTCAGTAAATGGTAGTTGCTTTTATAATTATTAACCCTCTGTCAGTCTGTGCAGCAGAGTTTCTGAATTCTGTAGAATTCTATAGAATATTTATTTGATTTCCTCAAGTGTTCTCACCTCCCTCACTCATTTATTTGCCTTAAAAAATTGAGTAGGTAGCTCAGTAACAATCTCAACTTAAGGGGGAGGTAAGTGAGTTTGAGGTGCTAGGTGTTCTTCTATTGTCCCGGTTATCTTTATTCTTGCCAAGAGAAGTGGTAAGAGACAAGTATCTTTGATACTTAAGAGACAAGTATCCTCAGTTTACAGGTCCGGAGGAAAGAGGCAGGGGCGTGGCAAATACAAGAAATAACTATCATTTAAGTACTGTGGGACAATTAATTTCTCAAGAAGCATACTGAGAAGATTTCTATGGAACAAGTCCTTGGAAAGTTCTCTCTGAGTCTACAGCAGTGGGGAAGGGAAGGAAGCAGGAGCAGACAGAAGGAAGAGTTGGGATGTGATTCAGATGCAACAAAGGTCTTGGTCATCCCACCAACTGACCAGTCACTGGGTGTGGGCCACCCCCAGTAAGGACTGTGACCTGGGGCAAGGCTGCATTCTTTGATTGAGAACAGGTTTCAGGACGGACTCAGCTGTGAGCTTTTAGCTGTCGCCACTCTGTGCTGAAGATTTTGGGGGTGATCTGGGTCTATGACACATCAATGTCCACAACATACAGCTTCTACTGTGTGCCAGGCAGAGTGCTGTGGACCATTGTGTAGATCACTTCATTCAAACCTTATAAAAAACATGCGGGGGGCACCTGGGTGGCTCAGTGGGTTAAAGCCTTTGCCTTCGGCTCAGGTCATGATCTCAGGGTCCTGGGATTGAGCCCCGCATCCGGCTCTCTGCTCAGCAGGGAGCCTGCTTCCCTCTCTCTCTCTGCCTGCCTCTCTGCCCACTTGTGTTGCCATTCTCTCTGTCAAATAAATAAATGGAATATTTGAAAAAAAAATGCGGAATAACTCATGAAGACAGCTATGCCTCGTGCCTCTTATGTCTGGAGGTCTACAAGCTCTTACTTCATGTAATTTTTTTTTAACAGCTCATCAAGGTTGGAATTGTTTTGTGTATCTGGTGGCAGAGAAGGTTCAGAAGAGAAAATTGGGTGTTCAGAAAAGCCAAGTTAGTGCTCAGTACACGAGCCGAGCTCTGTTTCATATTGGGGCCAGCACCTGTCCCACTGGCCAGCACTGACCCATTTTCCAGATGAGGAACTTGACGGTTAGTGAGATTAGATGACTTTCCTGAACTTCAGAGCTAGTCGAAGGCAGACTTGGGCTTGAACTCAGGTCTGTGGGGTGCTCTTTAGTAGGTACCAGCTGGTCTGGAGGGATGAGAAAGTTGTGTATCAGGAAAAAGGAGCAAAATCATGACATAGTGGGGAAAGGGCAGCTGAGATGCAGCATAAGTTCTCTTGAACTCTGTTAACTTCATCCTTGCTGCTTTGGGGGCTTTCAGATGCTTCCTGACAGTGACAGTTTATAGGCCTTGAGCATTTCACTAGGGCTGCTGAGAGGCTTTAGGAAACGACCTCTTTGTTTTGCTCCTCCCTCCACCCCCTGCTCCCCAACCCTGTATCAGCCCCTAGGACCTGGCCACGACTTTGAAGGGGTGGTGGGGAGACGCCAGAAGTTTTACCTGGGAATATTGAAATTACCAACGAAGTCTGGTGCTTTTGGCTGTGCTGGCTTTCAGTGGGCAGCCACTAGATGGCGCTCACCCTCCATTCCTGAGGCTTCCCTTGCCAGAGGGGCTTGGTCGCCTCCCTACCCTTCTTTCTTGTCCTTATTAACGGTATTAATAGCAAATAGTTATTGGGAAGTTCCTGTATGCCCAGTAAGTCACTCTGCTAAGTTATTTACATGAATCATCTCGTTTAGTACTTACCATAACCCTTTCAAGTAGGTATTGACAAATGCACCTCTAATTGACAAATGAGAATAAGCAACTTCCCTGGTAACAAGCTGATAGTGGCTGGGTGAGCCAGGGATTGAAATCAGCTTGTCTGACTTAGAGCTCTGACCTCCACCTTCTACTAGCTCCCTGGTCAGTATAGAATAATGACAACCGAGTGTTTACTGTGTGCCACAGTGTGCTGAGTGGTTTGTAAAGTCTGCTTCATTTAAAACTCAAAATTCTCTCTCTCTCTCTCTCTCTCTCTCTCACACACACACACACACAGACACAAAAGTGTGTGAGGTGATGGATGTGTTAATGAACTTGATGGGGATAATCCTTTCACAATATGTATGGGTATAAATGATCCCATCATAGGCTTTAAATATCTTGTCAATTACAACTCAGATTAAAAGAACTCCATAGAGTGAGAAAAGCACTACTATTCTCCCTTATTTAAAACCTAGGACAATGAAAGACAAAATCATGTGATTTCACTTATATGTGAAATCTAAAAAGTAAAGCTCATAGATATAGGTAACAGATTGGTGATTGTCAGAGGCAGGGAGTAGAAAGTGGGAGAAATAGAGGAAGAGGATCAGAAGGTATGAACTTCCAGCTAAGAAATAAATAAGTTCCGGAGATGTAATGTACAGCATGGTGACTATAGTTAATAATACAGTATTGCATATTGGAAATTGCTAAGAGAGTGGACCTTAAATGTTCTCATTATAAGAAAAAAATTTGTAACCATGTCTGATCACAGATGTTAAGTAGACTTAATGTGGTGATCATTTGTCAATATATACAAATAGATACCTTTTTTTTTTTTTTTAAAGAGAGATTAATGTGCGAGTCCTGATGGGAAAGGAGGGGCAGAGGGAGAGGAAGGGAGAGAGAGAATCCCCAAGCAGCTGGGCTTGATCCCAGGATCCTGAAATCATGACTGGAGCCCAAATCAAGAGTTGGACATTTAACAGACAAAGTCACTCAGGTGCCCTAAATCTATATACTTTTATTGAAGTATAGTTGACAAACGAGTTTACATTAGTTCCAAGTGTACAACACAGTGATTTGACAAGTCTATATGTCATGCTATGCAGCTACCATCTGTCACCATACAATGTTATTATAATACCATTTACTATTAAGTATTGATTTCTTATGTTGTACACCTATAACTAATATAATGTTATATATCAATTATACCTCACTAAAAACATTAAAAGAAAAGTGGGAAGACTGAGGGATAGAAAGGTTAATTGCTAAGTTACAGCTAATAAGTGAAGGGATCCAGATTAGAATTCAGATTTCTTAGGCTGTGAATCCCAAGAAGGTCTTTCTCTGAGGGATCACAAAAAATGAGAATATTGGAGAACTTGGATTCTGGGGTCACCCCAAGGTTCTCTCTGTATGTACCTTCTGCCTCTTCTCAGTGGGCTTACTCTGCTGGGAGGCAGCCCAGGCTTTGAGTGAAATTTATGTTCAAATCTTGGCTCCACTGTTTTCTGGCTCTGTGTGACTTCTCTCAGGTTTTGCTGCCTTGGTTGTCAACATACAGTCATTATGGTCCATTACTGTCGTGTTACTGTGAGCTCACAGGCCAGGTAGGGAAAGGGCAGTCAAGAAATGGTGTCTCCTTCTCCTCTCTCTCAGAGTCTCCATAGCTGAAGGAGGGCCAGGAGGAGCACTGGGCACAACTTTTCCTAAGTGGGTCAGAGGCCATTTAAGATTGATGCCACCTTTTCTGGAGATGCTGAGAGAAGCAATTATTTAATCCATTTATTTGTACATTTGCTCCACATCCCTCTCCTTTTCTAGTCCAGTGTCTACCAATAGAACTTTTCGCAACGATGGAAGTGTTCTATAACTGTACTGTCCAATATGGTAGCCAAGAGTCACTTGTGGTTTTTCAGTACATGAAATATGGCTTATGAAACTGAGGAACTAAATTTTAAAGTTTATTTGATTTTAACTACTTTAAATTGAAGTAGCCAATGTAGTTATTGACTACTTTATTAGAGAGTGGATCTCTAGATGGCTCAGTGTTCACTGCTGCCTCCTCAGAGCCTGGCATAGCATGTGTCTTGGAAAGGGCTGGATAAATATGTTTCAAATGAATGAACGTACCAGAAGGCTTATGCATATAGGAAGCTCTATATGGAGGAATATATAGGAAGCCTGGTCTGAGCCAGCCAGAGGTATGGTAGGTACAGGAAAGAAAGGAGAAGAGGAGACAATCAGATTTGTAGACATCATCTAAGAGAGGAAGTCAGTCTGAAACAAAAGACCATGGACTATGTCTGGGGTAATGTAGCAAGTTAAGGAACACTTGTCATCACCCCAGTTTGTTGTATTTTATTTATTTTATTTTTCCTTCAGTGGTTAAGAATCAACTCTTTTTTTTTTTTTTTTAAAGATTTTATTTATTTGACAGAGAGAAACACAGCGAGAGAGGGAACACAAGCAGAAGGAATGGTAGCGGGAGAAGCAGGCTTCCTGCTGAGCAGGGAGCCCGATGCTGGGCTCGATCCCAGGACCCTGGGATCATGACCTGAGCCGAAGGCAGACGCTCAACGACTGAGCCACCCAGGTGTCCCAAGAATCAACTCTTAAAGTGGGAAGGAAACTGGGCTTGATGGCAAGGACCCCAAGAAAGGGAGGAGCTGGAGAGACTTTATCACTCATTACACAAGCGAGAGAGAACCCAGGAGGTAGACCAGATGGCAGGAAGATGGCAGGGGTCTTGGGTTTGTATCAGAAGGAGAGGAACAAAGATGTCACCCTAGGAGGTTAACAGTCTGGAGGCTCAATCAGGCCACCAGGTGTAAACTCAGTTACATTCATAATCCCTACTTTTGAGTTAAAATCAGAGATCTGAGAATACTGGCTCTTTCCATTTTCCTATGGAGTCTATCTTCCCTCTTTCCTGTGGACCTAGGGTAAATTTTTCATCACTGTCATCATTATAATTATCATGGTTCATTGAGCATATACTGAATGAATGAATTATATAATTTAATCCTTCAAGAGAACTGAGGGAGATGATCTTAGGTCACATTTACTGAGCATGTATTATGTACCAAATATTCTAACTCTTTAAATGTTCATAACCTCTTCACTCTCCATGGGTAGGTGCAGTCATCTTCATCACCATCATCATCATCACTGAATTTACAAATGAGGACGCTCTGAATAGACAGGTTGAATAACTTGTCCAAGAGTATACAGTTAGTAAGCAGCAAAGCCAAGGTTTAAACGCTGGGCAATTGGGCTCTAGAAATTATATAATACTGTCAGGTTCTGAGAGTTACCATATATGTATTGACTCTTAATCTTCATAATAACCCTATGAGATGGAGATTATAATTATCAGACCCATTTTATAGGTGAGGAAACTGAGATTTAACAAGGTTAGGTAGCTTGTCCCCAGTTATACAGGTAGTTAGGACTAGAGCCAGTATTTGAACCCAGCTAGTGGACTTCAGTAGTCACCCTCAAAAACCACTAGGGTAGAAATACTGGGTTGAAGAGTGTTCCCCCATTCATGTCCTTCCCAGAACCCCAGAAT
Source organism: Procyon lotor (assembly GCA_028646535.1). Lineage (NCBI taxonomy): Eukaryota > Metazoa > Chordata > Mammalia > Carnivora > Procyonidae > Procyon > Procyon lotor. The sequence continues at coordinate 13,468,158 of CM053613.1, forward strand.
GTGATCTTATTTGGAAATAGAGCTGTTGCAGATGTAATTGGTCAAGATGAGGTTATAGTGGAGTGTGTGACTGCTGTCCTTTTAGAAGAGGAGAAGAGACACACAGATGCACAGGGAAGTATGTGAAGATGGAGGCAGACATCCAGGTGACAGATCTGTGAGCCAAAGAATGGCAATGGTTGCCGAGAGAAGGATGCTGCCCTACGGATTTCAGAAGGAAAATGGCCCTGCTGATGCCTTGATTTCAGACCTCTAGGCTCCAGAACTGAGCAAGAACAGCTCATCGGCACAAAGAAGCCTAAACCTTACAGTCATTTCTAGAGTTAAGGTTGAGGACATGTCTTGTGGATGGTAGGGGAACAGGCAAGTGGATAGAAGAGGTAACCTGACTGCCTCCTTCAATGACTTTATCTTTCTCACATGATCAGGAAGGCTGAGGGCTGGTTGGCTCTGTGCTGCCCTTAGCACAGCTGTTAAGGTTCACGCTCTGGAGGCAATAGACCTGGGTTTACTCCAGGCTCCTACTAGTACCTGGTGACGTTATACAAATTCCTCAATGTCGCCAAGCCTCAGTTTCCTCCTGTGCAGAAGTGATGATGACAATACTTTTTTATTTTTATTTTTGACAATACTCTTTAACTTGAGTGCTGTTGTGAGGATTAAATGAGATACTACGAAGAATGCCCCTGGACGCCCATATTAAGCCCTCACTGAATTATGGTTGTTTTTCTTCTGGGAGCTGACAGAGAGACTGAGGAAAGACAGGGCCTCCAGCCTACATGGTTTATGTTCTGGGGCTGAACTCAGTGATCAGAGGGTTGAATCTACAGTCCTCAAGGTCTTTTGCAGTTTTATGATCCACCCCTCTTTTTGGCCCTTTGCAGATTTAAGAGCTGGAATCAAGTATTTTGCTATACTCTTTTCTTTCCTAATCCAGTAGGTGGCAATAAGCCTCCATCCCTGTTCTTTAACCAGCCTTTCCTCTTTGGCCCTAGTGCAGGCTGCGAGAAGGGGGCCGCTGGGAGGGGTTCAAACAACTCAGACTCAGAGGCCTCCTTTGGGAAACATTAAGCACCCCTCAGGGCACAAACAGGCCTTCATCTGCATCCCAGAGGGACTTCCCTAGAGCTTTTCTGCGGATTTTTATGCCCAACACAGCAACCACAGATACAAAATTTATATTTGTAACAAGAGACCTTCTATTTTGTTACCAGAAAGAGGGTAAATTATCTTCCAGCGGACTCCTGGTCCTAATGGTTAAAAAGTAAACCCCATCTCACTGGCAAATCTCATGGTATTTTGCAAGGCATCTAAGTGTCTCAGTGAATTTTGGATCCACAGCGCGGCACCACCTGGGAGTTTCTTAGAAATACAGAATGTCAGGCCTCATCCCAGACCTGTCCAAATCGGAATCTGCATTTTAACAAGCAACGGAGGTGACTCATACACTCGTTCAAGCTTGAGAAGTTCAGGCTTACAGGATCTCAAAAGAAAACGTTTCCTCCTGCCAGCCCGTAATTAGTTCTCTTTAACTCAGCTGAGAATCTACAAAGGGTGTTTTTACTCCCAAAGAATATATATATATATATATATATATTCCTATTTGATGGCTTTACTTTTCCAAACAATGCTTCAGCTCACCATTCATAGCTGAGGAGAGGAGCCTTGGAGGGCTGGGCGCAAGGGAGAGTAAAACTGAGCGCAGGGTGGTAGGATTTCAAAGCCGGAGCAGACCCCGCTGGTCTGCGGTTTCGCTTTCCACAGATTCCCGCCCCCCGGGGTCAAACCGCAACCTAGAGCACGTGGTCCTCCTTCCGACCAATCCCCAGAAGGTCAATAGTAGCGTCACGCTGCGTCATGACGTCACAACGCCGCGCCCTCCCCCTCATTTCATCTCATCACGTAAGCATCTTGTCATCCCCTATCATCACAGGAAGGGTGAGTAAAGTGCAATAAGATATTCAGAGAGAGACCACATTTCCGTAACTTTTTTTACAATATAGTTGGCCCTTGAACAACACGAGTTTGAACTGTACGGGTCTACTTGCGTGCGGATTTTTTTTTTTTTTTTGATAAGTACAGTATTTTTCTGTTCCTTATGATTTTCTTACCATTTTCTCTTCTCTAGCTCACTTTATTGTAAGACTACGGTATATCCTACAGATAACATACAACAGAGGTGCCGAACGACTGTTTGTGGTATTGGTAAGGTTGCCCGTCAACAGTAGGGTATTACTAGTGAAGTTATATGTGGATTTTCAACTGTACAGGGGGTCGGTACCCCAACCCCCCCTCTGTTCAAGGGCCAACTGTATATTGTTATAATTATCCTTTTAAAAAATTAGTCATTGTTGTTCATCTCTTACTGTGCCCAATTTATAAAATAAAAGTTATCCTAGGTATGTATGTATATTATAGGTATAGCGTAGGAAAAAACAATATATATATATATAGATATATATAGATATATATAGATATATATAGGGTTTATTACTATCTGTGATTTCAGGCTTCCACTGAGGGTCTTGGAATGTATCTTCCATGGATAAGAGGGGACTACTCCAATAGAAATAAGACCTGACGCTCAGTCCTCACTATGTACCAGGTCATATGCTATGTTACACGCATTATTTCATATAATGCTCCTTACAATTCTTAGAAGAGAGTACTGTTATTGTCACCGTTTCACAAATGAACAAAGGGAAGAGTAGAGAGGTCGATACACTGGTCCGAGGCCATGCCGCTGCTAAATGTGTGACTGATCTAGAATTATAACCCAAGCCAGTAGGACTCCAAGCCCGAGAGCTTAACCACTACAGCTTAAGTTCTCCCCAAGGGTTGTTTGAATTCCTGGTATATATGCTATTTTAAAACATTTGCCTGTAATTTTAAAATACTTTTGAGCAAATCATTTTTAAGCTTAAAATTAATTATTATTAATAATTCAGGACTGTTTCTTCCCCAGTGTTTAGTCTCTTCTCTTGGTCTCTCTCTTATTTCCTATGGCGGCCATAGGTGCCACCAACCAGATGGCTTAAAACAATGGAAACTTGTTTTCTCCCAGTTCTGGAAGCTAGAAGTAGAAAATTGAGGCATCAGCAGGGCTCTGCTCCCTCTGAAACCTATAGAAGAGAATCTTTCTTCACTTTTTCCTTGCTTCTGGTGGTTTGCTGGTAATCCTTGACATTCCTTGGTTTGTAGCTGCACATTTCCAATGTCTGCCTCTGTCTTCAACTGAGCATTCTGCCTATATGCGTCTATGTTTTCTCTTCTTACAAAGGCACTGGTCATAAATAAAGGATATTAATTGGATAAAGGGCCCACCCTACTCTAGTATGATTTCATCCTAACTAATTACATCTGCAATGATCCTCTATCCATATAAGGTTACATTCTAAGGCACTGGGGTTAGGACTTCAACAGCTTTTTTTTGGGAGGGGGGAACACAGTTTAACCTACAAGAACCTTTCCTAAGGCATGTGGGTTCCAGAACCAAAGTGCCAGGGTTCCAATCCTGGCTCTGTCACATAAGCTGGGTGACTTAGAGCAAGTTACTTAGACTGAGCCTCACTTTTCTTCTCTGTCAAGTAGGAGAATCTCATGGGAATGTGTCATGAATTAATACACCCACGGCACACACCTAGAATGATGTCGTATTAGAAACTGTCAGTGTCTCTCCTAGGCCCCTTTACCAGCTGGGGCCCCCATTCCTATCCATTGTTAACAGCTTACCCCAATGGCCTTCTATGGAGACTGCTCCTTGGTTGCAGGACCACCTTGTTGGAGACGCCTGGGATGTTGATCTCTCCTGCCTGGTTCACTAACCAAGGCTACGCTTCATCTGAGACTTTATCTCTGCTGTTTTCCTAACGTTTACTCCCTTATCAGTCCTTCCTGAGAGCATGGCCTTAATGCATCATATGCATCTGAAGCCGCCCCCCCAGGTTCTGCTTCTCAGGGACCCTATTTGACATGAGTGCCCAGGATGGAAGCATTGGATTGATGTTGTTATCATTTTCAAGGAGTCAGGAATTTACTTCCCAGTCTACCTGCATTTTCCGTGATTTGGTACTGCCATTAGGTCTTATTTTTCCTGCCATCAATCTTGTAATGTCAAGAATGGTCAAGTTTTTCCCATACACAATGGTTCCTGGACTGAGATGCTTAGGGGAATCAGCTCCTTCATTGTTGCTGGCCACCTCTCAGAGTGTGTGCAGACCCCGAAAGCTTCAACCCACCTCCACTCTGGACTGCCACACTCTCTTCCTTGCTTCACAGTTTCCATTTTTGAGAAATGAGCCCATTTCTCAGTGCTTGCTCCTCAGTCATTTGTATAGAGAGCCAAGTCTGCTTTATAACAGGATCAGGGATTAGTAATTGTTTTTGTGTCAGCCTAACATAGTTCTACTTATCTGTCCCCAGTTGCAGATACCTTAGCCCCATCCCTATTACTATCATCATAATAGCTATACTTAGTGAAAGACTGAGGTGTGACAGACCATATATAGTCTATATAATAACATGGAAATTAGTTTTAAACTTTGAAAACTCTTTGAAAGGGAGTGACATCCTCATTTTTAAAAATAATTTATTTTTTTAATTAATATATAATGTATTATTTGCCCCAGTGTACATGTCTATAAATTGTCAGGCTTACACATTTCACAGCACTTCCATAGCACATACCCTCCCCGATGTCCATAACCCAGCCACCCTATCCCTACCCACCTACCTCCCAGCCACCCTCAGTTTGTTTCGTGAGTTTAGGAGTCTCTTGTGGTTTGGAGTGACATCCTCATTTTACTAAGAAAGTGCAGATGGTCAGAGAAGTTACATCACTTACTTGTGGTCATGCAATGGTTAAGTCAGTCTCTGAACCAGGATGATCTGGTGAGGAAGCAGTGTAACTTTCAGGTTCCTTGTTGAAAGCACATTCTCTAAAGCGCTCAAACCCAAACCACTGATTTTTCTCCCTGTGAGTAGCACTTTTAATAGCTGGGGTCCTATTCCCTGCCTAGCAAGGTGAATTGATACCTTAACTCCTTGAATTGTTTTTTTCCTTTTTTCTCCAGTCTGGGCTTAAAGTTTTCTCCTAACTTTTAACTTCTATCTGCCACCTGATGCTGCTTTGGGCTTCTGCCCCAGCATCCTTGTCCTAACCCCATTCCTCCAACCCCAGGCGAGCATATTCATGCATATTATTCACCCACTTCCTTTGTCCCTAAGATTTCATCTTCTCCAGCATTCCATTTACTTCTCTTAAGTTCCAATTAATCACAAAATTTGCATTTCACACCCACATTTAAATCAAGGCATATGCAATTTTTTTTAATGTTATGTTAGTCACCATACAGTACATCATTAGTTTTTGATGTAGTGTTCCATGACTCATTGTTTGTGAGTAACACCCAGTGCTCCATGCAATACATGCCCTCCTTAATACTCCTCACTGGGCTAACCCCTCCCCTCTAAAACCCTCAGTGTGTTTCCTGGAGCCCATAGTCTCTCATGGTTCATCTCCCCCTCTGATTCTCACCCCCCTTCATTTTCCCCTTCCTTCTCCTAATGTCCTCCATGCTATTCCTTATGTTCCACAAATAAGTGAAACTGTCTCTGCCTGCCTTATTTAACTTAGGATAATCTCCTCCAGTTCCATCCATGCTGATGTGAATGGTGGGTATTCATCCTTTCTGATGACTGAGTAATAATCCATTGTATATATGAACTGCATCTTCTTCATCCATTCATCTGTTGAAAGTCATCTCAGCTCTTTCCCCAGTTTGGCTATTGTGGACATTGCTGCTATAAATATAGGGGTGCATGTAGCCCTTCTTTTCACTGTATCTCTATCTTTGGGGTAAATATCCAGTAGTGCAATCACAGGGTCATAGGGCAGCTCTATTTTTAACTTTTTTAGGAAGCTCCACACTGTTTTCCAAAGTGGCTATACCAGCTTGCATTCCCACGAGCAGTGGAAGAGGGTTCCCCTTTCTCCACAGCCTCTCCAACATTTGTTGTTTCTTGCCTTGTCAATTTTTGCCATTCTAACTGGTTTAAGATGGTATCTCAGTGTGGTTTTGATTTGAATTTCTCTGGTGGCTAATGATGTTGAACATTTTTTTCATGTGTCTCTTAGCCATTTGTATGTCTTCTTTGGAGAAGTGCCTGTTCATGTCTTCTGCCCATTTTTTTTTACTGGATTATTTGTTTTCGAGTGCTGAGTTTGAGAAGTTCTTTATAGATCTTGGATATCAGCCCTTTATCTGTAGTGTCATTTGCAGATATCTTCTCCCATTCCATAGGTTTTAAGGCATATGTAGTTTTTAACTTGCCATAGACTTTGAGAAGGGGCTGTATTGGTTGTGTCATTTATCATAGTTTACCTATAATGATGCCTTTGGAAGATTTCATTGATTAAGTTCCCAAACAAAGCTGCCTCCTTTATTCCTGGTAGCCTGGCCATTCATTAGAATTAGATTATTGTGAAATCATCACTTGGTAACAATCTGTGGCAGATATCTGAGTTTCTTAAGAAATCATGGGGGTCCTATGAAATTGCATAGAGAAAGCTTTGCAAGTGAAAATATCCACTAACGAACTCACCACTTAAGCAGAGAGGCAGGCCAAGAGAGGGGGAAGCAGGCTCCCTGCTGAGCAGATAGCCTGATCATGACCTGAGCTGAAGGCAGAGGCTTTAACCCACGGAGCCACCCAGGCGCCCCATATCCCCTTATATTTGTGAGTGGCTGTCAGGCTCTTGATGATTTATGAAGGGTAAACATCTGATAACTGCAGTTCAATGTAAATCAATTGGAAAGTGAAACTGGGAATGCTGCAAAGGGGGTAGGGTTTCACGAAGTCAATGGAATTGATGTTGGAAGGCTCTCTGAATCACATGCGTGCTGTTTGGCAAAAAGGATTGGGAAGAACGCTTAAAAATTGAAGCAGTCGATGAGGATAAGGATGCCTGAGTTTCTTCAAGAGAGAATGCTTAGAATATCAAATGCTTAAGAGAGTCCCTTGGGAAAACTGAGGAATACTTTATATTTTCCAAAAATGCCTCTTTTTGTTCCTGCTGTGCAAGTTAAATATGAAATCAAGAATACACTATTGTGCAGTCATACAATTTGTGGAAAAATTATGCAAAAGGAATCAACACATGATTTATTCTTTGTTATGGAATAATAATGACCTGAATTATTTTAAGCAAAAATAAATCAATTTTTACAATTTTCAATTTTTAACAGAGAGCCCCTGACAAAGCTGTTTTTTCACTACTTACTATGACACTTTGCTCTCCATTTTATAAAAGTAGCTTCATTCTGTGGAGTTCAAAGTCAATTACCCTTGGAGATCAGATTATGGTCTTATGGGGAGGCTTTCCTAACACACCGGGGACAGGACAGTGATGAGTGGGAGGATCCCCTTTGGCAGGTTGCAAGTACAATTTAACTGCAGGAAAGAGAAGAGAAGGGCAGGAGGAAGTGTCTTCTGCTTTGCCAGATCTTTAGCCGGCCCTGGCCTGGCTTTCTTTGGCTTCCAAAAGGACTCTCTGCTACTACACAAACCTTTTGGCCCACTGTTGTCAGTAGTGTGTTGACAAGGCTCCTTTGTCGGCTTCCTGAGGGAGCTCATGAAAAGCGCGTTGGGAATTCAGCAAAACACCGGGGCTCTAACTGCTCCTGAATGAGACAGAATTAGAAAATGGTTTCAAATTGAAAACTTAATTTTCAATTAGTGTACATTCAGGCAGGAGTGGGAGGGATTAAGGGATGGCAGCTTGTTTGGTTAACATGCTTTTTAGAAGACATGCTTGCAAGCTATTAGTTAGCTTCCTCCTGCCTCCTCCCCCCTCCCCAGAGTGCTCCTCGCTCTGTGATTTGGCAGCGGCTGCTCAGGGACCCGCAGCGTGCTCAGTCCCGGACTAACTCTGATGCAGATGGCAGCGGCGGCAGCCACAGGAAGTGGGATGCAGCCTGTCACCTCTGAGACTGGCTAGTGTGTGTCATCCTCGCTGTGGACCCTGTGAGGCCACAGGTGAGCTTGTCACCTCTAAGGATGCATGCCCTCTGATGACTTTAAAAAACACATGCAGGAAAAAAAAAATTTTTCCCCTTCTCTCTGGCACATTTTATCATAGTTTGAGGCTCTCCACTGGGCAAACATACTCAGTATAACTTGAACATTTGGGATTTGTGATAAGGAGCACAGCTGAAGGTGGTCGAAGGGATGACGTTGATGTAGGAGGTGGAAGGGGCTGCCCACTGGGGACGTGGATGGCTTTATTCGTCCCCTAGTGTCTTCCCTCCTGGCTTTAGTTGGAGTTCCCATCCTCTTCCCTCTCTCCCCACTTTTCCCAATCAGAAATACTTTACGGGGTTAGAGTGTTGTGGCAACCACAGTGGGTTCTCCTTGGTTAGCCCTGTTTTCTCCTGTGATGAGTTCCCTGGGGAGTCAGTATCTCCAAACTGCTGCCTCAGTTCACACGTGAGCACTTTCAACACGGTGTGTTTACAAGCACTGGAAATGGAAATCATTAATTCAGTCAGCAGAGCAATAACTTCATTAGGAACTTCCTTCTGTCATTAGCAGGCTCAAGAAAGTAGGCTACAGTGACTAAACACACCATCTCAGACACTGCAGGCGAGGCTGCTAGCTGCGTGCCAGGCGCTTTTCATCTGCTCATCTGACTTCCAGCTCTTTTCCGATACGGCAGAGCTGGCAGCCAACGGTGGAGGGAAGCGTCCTGTCCTTACAACAGACATGGCCACTGGCTCCGCAGACCTGTCACTAGGTAGGGTTTTCCTGACTTCTTCTCTGACCTTGGCTTACATTTCAGCCCCAAGTTCTTGGTGACGCCTGCTCCCCACACAGTGGCCTGAACAGATTCCAAGTGCCTTTACTTAAGGCTCTCTCAGTGAGCGCAACCCTAGGCTAATTCCCACAACGCTTTCTCAAATGGACACGTGTCTTTAGCCACCGTTGGTGCCAGCCTCCCCAAGGTCAAACTGCTCTCCGCAGAAATGACCACTGCTTCTTTCTTTAGTCTTATCATGCCAATGAGCAGATATTCAGTCCTCTTTCTCCACCATCCAAACTGTAGCCTTCCAGCCCGGTTCTAAAAAGTGTTGGATTTCACTGAAGAAAGGATGAGAGAGAGACATATAGTGGCTCAAATGATAACAAAAGGAGAATGGGAAGGAGAGTTTTGAAAAACAACTTCTGCTAGACAAACACCAGTAAATCCTGACAGCTTAGATGCAATTAACTTAGAGAAACAAAATGGAAAACTCAGATTCTGGGGTTTGGATGGGGCTTAGAAGTCTTGTAATCCAACCATCTTTTTATAAGCGGGCGGCTCTGACTTAAAAAGGCTAACTGGCCAGCCCAAGTGACTAGGGAATGGTAGGGAACGGTCTCTAAAGCCTGTGACTCTTCCTGTCTCCTGTTTTATTCACTACATCACACAGCCTGTTTCTTCTTCTTCTTATTTTTTTTTTAAGATTTTATTTATTTATTTGACAGAGAGAGAGAGAATGACACCATAAGCAGGGAGAGGCAGGCAGAGAGAGAGGGGGAAGCAGGCTTCCCGCTGAGCAGAGAGCCTGGTGTGGGGCTCGATTCCAGGACCCTGAGATCATGACCTGAGCCGACAACCTGTCTCTTCTTTCCCTTTGTGAAAGCAATTGAGAAGGTTTTTGGTGAAGGTGTCAAAGCTCACCGACTTATGATTTTTAAAGATGCCAGTATGCTTTTTCCCAGGACTTAGGGACATGTCTGTCAGAACTCTTTTGGGTGCAAGAGACAGAAATACAACTTGTCATAAAGAAGAGATCATTAGCCCATGGAATCTAAGGGAGGTTGGCTGACCAGATCATAGAAATCTGGGACAGAGGAAGGACTAGAAGGAGGACCAGAACAGCACTAGCCCTTGCATTGTTTGTTTTTCCTACATTCTTTCCTGGAGACTGCTTCTTTGTCCTCTTTTTTTTTTCCCTACGTAGAGGGAAACCATTGTTACCAACAACTCTATGTTATGTCTTACAGCTGTTAACATTGGAGAGGACGGAATTATATAATCTCTGACCTCAATTTTTGGAAAGTGTCTGCTTGGTTGGGGTTGATATGAGACTCAGGTGGCCTCCCCTGAGCCAATCAGTTGTAGCCAAGTGGATGAGGTACTATTATTGTCCCCGCTTGAGTCCAGGACCAAATATTAGTGCTCATGGGGTTGGGATCTGCACGAATGTGGCTACTCCCATATAAACCTCATGGTTGGAGCTTTCATGTGGAGAGGGTAGGCAAGGAGTGACATTTCCACCAGGAAGCAGGGGCCAGGTAGACAAAATGACAATAATCTTACCATCAGGGCTAATCCTGTCTCCTCTCATTGAATGAATCCAATTTCACATGAATCTTCCCATTAGTGTCGATTCTGAGATGACGTAAGGCAAATTTCTGTTTTTTCAGTATTTCCCACCACCTTTTCAAATATAGGGCAGTAGAAGTCGACAAAAATATGTGGCAAAAAAAAAAAAAAAATTCCACTTGAAAGCATCTCACTGGAATCGTCAAATTTGAAAAAGAGAATTATAAATATGTACCCTGCTCAGCCTAACGAATCCAATCGTTGCATTTAAAAATAACAATATATTCTTTACTGTTGAATTTGTTCATCATTTGTGCCCATTCCACCCAGTTATGGTTGTGAGGTCCCCCATTGGTCTATCCTAGAGGACTCAGAGGTCTCTAAGTGATACTAACATCTTTACATCACTGATGGGATTTTAGAAAGCTTCTTTTTTCCCTTTTTATAACAACTCCTGGAGTACAGTGTGTTTCATAAAGTGAATATGAGTTACTGTTACTGTGAAACTCTGAACTTTCCATTCCTTCTCCAGGTTTACATTTGTAGCTCTCCTGATACAAAGGGATGTTCTTTTGGTTCCAGTGATTATTTTATCCCCTTCATCAATGGATGCACAATTAGATCAGCAGTCAATAGAATAATAATCATAATAACATCAGTACTTATTGAGTGCTTACAAGATGCCAGCTACTGTTAGTTTTATGTGTTTTAACGCACCTGATCCTTAGAACAACTCCAGGAGTTTAGTACAATTGATATTCCTCCTTTGTAGGTAGAAATAGTATAGTAGCACAGGTGAGTTAAGTCACTTGCCCAAGGTCACACAGCTAGAAATTGGCAGAGCTGGGATTTGAACCCAGGCCATCTGGGTTTGTGGTATGTGCATTGAGGCATCATGCTATTCCATTTCTTCTTCTTTTAAAAAAAAAAAAAGATTTTATTTATTTATTTGACAGAGAGAGAGATCACAAGTAGGCAGAGAGGCAGGCAGAGAGAGGAGGAAGCAGGCTCCCTGCTGAGCAGAGAGCCTGACGTGGGGCTCCATCCCAGGACCCTGAGATCATGACCTGAGCTGAAGGCAGAGGCTTAACCCACTGAGCCACCCAGGTGCCCCTATGCTACTCCATTTCTTAAGTGGCCAGATACTATTATGGGATTTAAGAAGTTTTGGAAAAACTTGTTCTACTTCCTAAAATACTTTACCTACCTGTTGAATAAATGACTGATCGATTTAATTTAAAGTATCTATTTTACCATAAAAAAGTAGAAATAATCCTGGAATAATATCCTATTAATTTTGACTAGTAAATTACCTTCAAATTCAACAAATATTTCTTAAGTGTCTGTTACATGCTCTAGCTTATTCACTCGATACAGGAGTACCATGAAGTGGTGGTATAGTCTCCATTTTATAGGTGAGGAAACTAAGACTTAGCTAGGTTACATGAATGCCAGGGTCATGTAGAAATAGATGGGCAAGCCAGGATTTGAACCAGGCCTGTTTCACGATGGATGAGCTTAGTGCTTGCTGTCATACTTGTTAATGAAATGAATCTGTGAGATGTTTGCCAGCTGGCAGAGCAGATTTTAATAGAGAAGGAAGGTGGAAGGTGTATGACATTGCCTCCTTGCAGGAGGAGAGGTGGGATCCCCTGAAAGGTCTGAGGGGACTAGTGTAGGAAGAAACCAAAGGGCAATGTGATAAGCTCCCCTAAGAGTCCCAGTTCTCTCCATTTGCTGCCTGGAGAGAAGGGAAGCATTTACTTAGCTCACATTTTTGGAAGGCTCTGGCAATTAGAGTGTTAATATTCTGCATAGTCACAATTATGCTGTAACTACCAATTATGGGAAAACTCATCATTTTACCGTAATGTAATTACATTAAATAGCACCAGTCATGTCAGTGCAAAGACTGGGGCAGCCTCTAATTATCCCCTGCACCCAGACACCTCAGCCTGGATCAGGAGTAATTGGTGTAACGCAGTTTTGCCTTTCGGGGTTGGCCTCAGTTTTCCTCAGAAAAGCTTTTCTTGTCTTCTGATCCTCCCTCCTGTGTGTGTGTGTGTGTGTGTGTGTGTGTGTGTGTGTGTGAGAGAGAGAGAGAGAGAGAGAGAGAGAGAGAGAGAAAGAAAGAGAGATTCAGCTGTGTTTATGATTTGGAAGCAGATGAGATGCTAACATCTAGGTGTGACTTAACTTAGTATTTCCCTCAGCGAGAAAGGATTGGGGAGGAAATTTCTCTTATATGTGGTGAGACCCCTGAGGGCCAGGACTGTCTTTATTTTTCTCTCACCATTGCAGGGGACAGAGAATGAGAATAGCTAACACATCCTGAGTGTCTAAGCACTTTACATATATTTTATTATTAATTCTCCAAACAGCTCTACAAAGGAGATACTAAAATTCCCATTTAATAGAAGAGGAAACTAAGATGAGAGATGAAGCAATTTGCCCAAAGCCAAAGAACTAACAAGTAGTAGAGCCCAGCTTCATTCTTTGGCCAATGCCCATGCTCTTTCCACGCCTTCCTGAAGGTGGCTGATAAATATTGATTGGATGCAGTTGGAGCTGGGCTACACATATTTGCATGTGAGGGCTGTCCTTTACTTTCTGGTCTATTTCATCAACTTTTTCAGAACTAGATCTCTAGTTTGGTTAATTTCTAAAAACTCCTCTTTTCTTTCCTACATGATAGGCCACATCCAATTCTTTTCAGTATTTGGAGAGGGCCTTCTCCTGATTGTGTGTATGTGTGATGTACATATTTTAAAGATCAATCAATTGTGAAGTTGATCTGAATGAATATCCTCAGGAAAGACCGAGGTCTTGGAAGGAAAAACCGAACTACTATGAGGCGAAGAGACCCAAAGGTACGATAACGCTAAAAATGGTCTTATTTTTAAAATTCCTTTGATATTTGGATTTGGCAGTGATCTGATCTAAAAATTAGGGGAGTGCAACAGATGTTGTGATTTGTATTCACTTATAAAAGGAACGATGTGGAGGCCCCATGGGTTTTCAAGTTGTAGTAGCTGGGATCACTTTGTTGTATTATGCGGACACATAGTGCTTTGGTCATCTTTGATCGATTTCTTCTCACCCTGGAGGCAGCAGAGGCAAGAATAGGCACCCTCATTTCAGAGATGGAGACACTGCCATGGGCCAGGTTGGGGTGTAGGGGGATGCTGAAAAACCAGATTTACCTTGGGAGGGCATCAGCATAGGTCACTGGTGTGAACTGAGATACTGAGAACCCATCCTGATGGAATTTAGTTCATCTTTAAACAGAAAGAAACAGATTTTATTGCAGTGGAGGTCGGCAGCTGACCTGTAATCGCCATGGGGTTTGGCGTTTCCTCCTACGGATGAGCCTCACCTTTCCAAATGAATTTTCTTTGCTTATATTAGGTCTCCTCAGAGAGGCTTTTATTGGTCTCTGTGAAATCAGAGCAATCTGGCTTTTTTGTTTGGATATGACTGTAGTTAGTGAAACTGCAGTAGGGCTTCTTAGTTAATTTGTATCTGAAAGAGAGAGCTATTAACTCTGGAAAATCCTTCAGGTGATTTCACAGAGAGGGTAAAGTGGGTCGCCCCTTCCAGCAGAAGGTAGGCAAGGCCAGAACCTGGGGGAGAGAGCACTTCAGGAAAATCCAAAGTGGAAAAGCAACCCCAGTGGGATGGCGTCCAGACTGCTGTGGGTAGTTATTATGGTAGTTATTGGAGTAACCAAACATCCAGAGATGGGCATGCAATTTTCAGGGTTAACAAAGTTTCCTCTATGTTTTGATCTGAATTCAGAGTTTTTGATCTCCTTTTTATCCTGAAAGTAATCAATGCTTCTGATAAAATTCAAATAGTTGGAAGAGAAATAAAACAGGAGACTACCTCCCTCTCCCTTAACCTTCCATCAATACCCTTTAGGACTAAGAACTGTAAAGGATTTCTTGTGTTACCCATCCAAGATCATTTTAAATAAACGCAAGCAGTTATTTATGTGCGTGTGAGTCATGCTTGTGCTATATTTCCACAGCTGTATCTTGGGCATTGTTCTATATCATTAACCATAGATTTGCCTTGTTTATTAAAAGGTTATTACAGATTGTTGCTATGCATGGATGCACCATTATTTCCATTTCTTTCTTTTTTTTTAAAGATTTTATTTATTTATTTGACACTGAGAGAGAGAGAGAGAGAGAGGGAGAGAGTGTGTGCACAAGCTGGGGAGAGAGTCAGAGGGAGAGGGAGAAGCAGACTTCCTGCTGAGTGGGACCCTGGGATCACAATCCGAGATGAAGGCAGACACTTAACTGACTGAGCTGTCCAGGTGCCCCTTTCTAAAAAAAATTTTTTTTTAAGATTTTTCTTAGAGAGCGAGAGAGAGACAGAGATATCAAAAAAGATACTGAGAGAGAGCACAAGTGGGGAGGAGAGGGAGAAGCAGGCTCTCTGCTCAGCAGGGAGCCTGATGCAGGGCTCCATCCAGGACCCTGGGATCATGACTTGAGCCGAAGGCAGATGCTTAACCTACTGAGGCAACCAGGCGCCCCTGTTATTTCCATTTCTTATTGGTGAGCATTTGGGTGGTGGTCATTTTTTTTTATCCTTTTTTAAAAATTGTTGTTGTCATTGCAAATAATGCTACCCTGCATGCTTTTTTAATGAATCCATTTCAGAAGCCCAAAGACCAGAGCTGGAAATAGCTTTAGAGATCATCGAATTCAAGTTCCTTTATTTGCAGGTGAGAAAATCGAATCAGACAAGGAAGAGAAGTGACTTTCTCAGGATTATGCATTCTATTATGGTTTAGCCATGTATAAATCCTGATTTCTTGACTCCACAACCTTCTGTGTCCTGGAATTTAGATAAAAGTGACTATCATGGGGCGCCCGGGTGGCTCAGTTATCTAAGCATCTGACTCTTGATTTCAGTTCAAGTGATGATCTGGGGGCTGTGAGATCAAGCCCTGTGTTGGGCTCCATGCTGAGTGTGGAACCTACTTGGGATTCTCTCTCTCTCTCCCTCTTATTCTGCCCTTCTCCCCCTCCCTCTTTAAAAAAAAATGACTTGAATATTCCTTGAAATAAATAGCCCGTAGGCTGGGTTTGCCTTTCTTCCATTATATAGTTTTCTGTTGGGGCTGCTGCATGCATATGGATGCATGTTGTACACTGCACAAAAGCACCTAGGCTAAGACATAAGTGAGGGCTGAAATCCACAGTGGGCTCTACTTGCTAAGCCCTGAAGTGGGCCTTTGTGCTACATCAAAATGATTTTCCCAAATTGGACACTTTTCTCAAAATTGCCCCCAAACACCTCATCAGCTAGCAACAATCCTCATTTCCGGGGTAAATATTTGACTCTAGAACAATCATGCAGCTAATTTTATCTTATGCAAGGATGCAATGCCATTTATTTTAGTAGAAGCAGATTTCCAGTGTTGTTCACATTTTCTCATCTGGTCTTCGTCATGGCTGACAGTTTACCTTGCTAGGTAATGGTATAGGAGTAGGGCTACAACCTACTATCATGGGTAGGTTAAATGTAATAGTTGAGTGTGGCAGACAAAGAGGTCTCTTATGGGCAGAAAGTCTCAATTTCTCTGTGGTTTGGTACTCAGCTTTTGGGAGCTATTCCTGTCTTGTGAAGTAATTTGTCTTAGTTGCCATCGTGAAGCAGATGAGCCTATTTTTCAGGGAAGTTGTAGGCTAAGCTGCCCCCTCCCCACCTGTTTCTGCTCAGCTCCCCGGCTTTGCCTCTGAGCTACTAGTCTTCAGTTCCATGTCACAAGGAAGCTGTTCAGCTAGAGACTACTTACCACAACAGCTCTTGGAAAGTTACTCTACTTTTTTGGACACTGATTCTTGTTTTTGGTATAATGACTCTTATTTTAAACCTCAAAAGACACTAACAGATGCTCTAAGGAGGGATCTTCCAGCATCACATTTATTGGCAAAGATGGACCAGTTCACCATTTTAACTAATATATTTATTCAGTCTGTGTTTGTTTGGGTATCATTGGTCAGAATGAAGTAGATTCAATTTTTTTCAAAATGAATAAAAATATTGTTTTATTTAATGACTCTTCATGTAGTGCAGGATTTTCAAGAGTGAATTGGAGTCATTAAACAAAGGGTAGGTGTAATGGATCATGGCCTGTTGAGGTCAGGGACCATGGCTTTTCATTTTTATGTCAATGGTACTGTATACAAGCATGTAATAAGCTTTCAGTAAAAGTCTGTAGGATGAATGAATAAATTCTTTTCACAGAAGTGCAGGGGAGATATTTTCCAATAGAGACTACTGGGATTGTGTAGCATAATCTTTCCTTTTCACACTGGGTATGGCTTTTGGCATTTCCTTATTTAAATTGGCCAGGAGCAATGGAGCAATCTTCCTAAAGTTGGAGGTCAGACGGACACATATTTACTTGGTACTGGAATGATTTAACACTGTTTTGCTCAGGCTTTTTGAGAAAGGCTAAGCCGTGGGTGCCCAGGTGGGTTACTCCGTGAGGTGGGTAAAGAAGGGAATAACGGAGTGGTTCTGCAGGAGCAGGAATGGAGGAAACCTGAGCCATCAGGAGGGGCGGATCAAGGTTGTAGGGGGCAATCATTATTAAAAGCTAGAAAGTGGTGGAGCAAGGGTGGTGAGGGTGCAAGGAAGAGGGGAGCTGGTTTTGGGAGATTTCCAGGGAGAAGGGGGAGGAGGGGCCAACAAGCATTAAATTATGGAGATGTCAGGGGCCAGGGGAAGGCAGCCCAGCAGGAAGGGGCAGCAAGTTGAGGGCTTTGATTACCACTTCTTTTTTTTTTTTTTTTTAAAGATTTTATTTATTTGACAGCGAGAAACACAGCGAGAGAGGGAATAAGAGCAGAGGGAATGGTAGCGGGAGAAGCAGGCCCCCTGCCGAGCAGGGAGCCCGATGCGGGGCTCGATCCCAGGACCTTGGGATCATGACCTGAGCCGAAGGCAGACGCCCAACGACTGAGCCACCCAGGCGCCCCTTGATTACCACTTCTTAAGAGAAGTGTGAGACAGGAAAATAGAGACACAGAGAGGGATAGAGAGAGGAAGAGAGATGGGCGATTTCACAGAGGAAGAGAGAGAAAGAGAGAAAGAGCAGGGAGAGGGAGCGAGGGAGGAAGGGAAAATGAGAATGAGAAAGACAGAACAGAAAACAACTAAGACTGAGTCAGACACACAGATGCAGAGAGTCAGAGAGCACTTTGGTTGCTCCGCTGAGAGACACATGTGGTGGAACCAGGAAGTACAGCATATTAAACACCTGTCTAAGGAGCGGGAGCCCTGCAGAATGTCACTTCCTAAAGGGGAACATGCCCTTGTCCTCCAGCTGCCTGTGGGGCTCGGGTCTCTGCACACTGTGGTTGCACGCTCTCATTCCCCAGCTGACTGGCTGCATACTCCTTGGGCTAAAGAGACACACGCCAAATAGAGGCCCTTGTAAGAGGTAAAAGAGTGTGAGAAGCCAGGGAACTAGGGCCTTGGTTATAATAGAGAAACACACACCCCAGCAAACATTTGTTCCTCAGATGGAAGTGACAGGAAGCCCACCACCTTGAAAATACCCCTCAGAGTCCTATGTGATGTGGCCTTGGGTCTTTGTTCTTTTTAATCAAAACCAATTACTAGCAGGGAAATTCCTTCTTTCTGGGTAGAGGTTGAGACGAGAATGGATAGTCCTGTTAAATTTTGGGGGCTCAGGTTCTTTCTTCTGCTTCAGCTACTGACTGATTGCCTTCTTTGCTACTTAGTAACATGGCAAATCAGGAATAACGTAAACAGGGAAAATCTAGTGCTTTCCTTCATTAAAATGGGGCGAGTACAAATGGGACATGGGAGATGTTTCTGCTCCCAGGTGTGGCGAGTGGGTAAGTTGTCCTGCCCCCGCTCTCCTGCTGGGGACCCCATGAAACCAGTGGGCAGCGCTGTCTTCCATCCTACCCGGAGGTGGAGCAGCCCTGAGGCTGAGGACAGGGCACCAACCCGCTCTCCAAATGGTTATGAGGAGCTGTATCCACCATTGCCTCCCTTCTTGTATCCGAGGAAGAATGGTGGATGTTTGTAGGAAAAGCTGTTTGTGGTCTTGTGGAAATGAGTACTTCAGATTTGAAAGCTCCGGTCGTTTATGTATATTCCTAAACATGGCTACAAACTGTTAGGTCTAATCTTTCATGGCCAGCAGACCCCAGAAGACCACCAAACGTGGATAAACAGAAAATAAATATTTATATTTTTGGCCCGAAAGTGGCAAAGGCTATTTTGTTTTCTATGGGTCAGAAATCAGCTAAAGAAAGGGGCCTTGCAGCCATTCACATTTTTGGATCTTCAATTTCCATTATCAATTAAAAGACAGTAAACTCTTACCCCGAATAGAAGTGCAATTAGATCCAATAATGAAATCATCAAGTACTATTGAGGTGGAACTTGGCAGTAATTAGTTTTTTGATACATAAATACAATTTCCAAATGCAATTTGTCCCTAAGCCCAGGCTGCTGATTCAATTCACCGTGTTTGCTATTACCAGGGAGTGTGCGGTGAGGTACATTCCAATTCATCAGGGCTGTGTCTCTCCACAGAGAATGAATTGAGTTGCTTGACATCTGAAATTACTAGTTGGACATGGAGAGGAGGTGTTATGTGACTCTTCTGGGAACTGGGAGCGGAGGGTGTGCCCCCCCACCCCAAATCTCATTGGCATGTAAATCACTCGCACAAGCTGATCCTGTCCTTTTTCTATGTCTGTCTATCTCTCTTCTCTTTCCTTCTCTTCCTGACACTGCCCCATCATTACTTATTTATGTCTTCATCCATTCAGTATTTGCTGTGGGTCTACTATACTGTGTAAGGTGCTGGGACAGAGCAGTAAAGAAAGTAGATGCATTTCCCACCCTCTAGGGACTGTTAATCTGGTATTCAACATTAACAAAGTACTTGTTCACTTATAATTGTGGTAGTGCTATGAAGGGTCCCATGAAAATGTAAAATGAGGTCTCTATCTTAGTCTCGGGTTTCAAGGAAAATTTCCCTGAGGAATGGACATTGCAGCTTTGATCTGAAGTATGAACAGGACTTAGGCAGATAATTAGAGAAGACCATCCAGGCACAGAAAAATCTAGAAGGAAATTTGGTACAATAGTCAGGGAAAATGCCAGTGAAATGGGAACAAAGGCAGGAAGCAAGAAAGGGGGCAGGTGGATGAGATGAGGCTGTGTGATAGCAAAGAGTCAGATCGCTCAGGACCTAGTAGCCCTTGTTCAAGATTTTACATTAGGAGTTATTTGAAGATTTTAAAAATAAAGGAACAATATGATCCTACTCGTTAGTTGCCAGGCTCCCCTCAAACTCAATAATGATGTACCTCTTAATTGGGAAGCTCTATTTGATCGCTCTTCAAGTCAGTTTCTGAGATTCCAGCTGGGAGGAAGGTATAGTGAGTGGCAGACTGTGGACTGGTGACTTATGATGTCAGAATTTCAATGCTCTAGGGCTATGAAGCCCTAGCAATCATAATAAAAAATACTTCAGGCAAAGGTTAAAGATCCATGTTATGGATTCATCAGATGAGGAAGATACCAGCTTCTGTATGAGTGGAGGTACTTATAAAGTTTTGGCAGAGATATTTTTCCCTTGCCACCTTCCTAACCCAAATCCACCTGAAAATTACTCAGATCATTTTTATTTTTTTCCTTACTTCTTGGGCCGTGGAGGGCCATAGGATTGACTTTGGGTTCTTTCTACAGAATACCAGAGTGAAGTGTCTGTGGACCCAGTTTTCTAAATGAATGGTGACTGTACTTTCAGTTGTCCCAGCGTGTTGGTTAGGAGAAGGTGGGCCACTGTGATAAAGAGATCCGACAGGAGAGCAATTAGAAGAACCAAAGAAGTCTATTTCTTTTTCATACAACAATCCTGATGTGAACAATTCAGGTCAGGGAGAAAGTTTTGCTTCTCTCAGTCATTTGAGAGCCCAAGCTCCTTGGCAGTCACTACTCCTTTATCCCCTAAGACATTGTTAATCAGCTACACAAATGATGCTGGGTTGTTTCTACATTGAGATTCCAGCTGATGAGAAGGTAGAATAGAGCTTCCCAGCAGACATTCCCAGATGTCTTAAGTGGCACATATCACTTCTGCTCATACTGCATTGGTGAAAACTCTGTCTATGGTAAGAACTTTTTCATCCATGGTACATCTAGCTGCAAAGTAGACTGTGAAATAGAATCTGCATGGCTGGCTGCAGTTCTATTACTATAGAATAATGGAGAGTGGATTTTGATGGATATGCTAAGATTCTCCACCATACCCAGTGAGGTAGATTAAGGGCCGAATGGCTCCAATTCTTCACATCTCCCTATGTCCACACTCTTTGTGATGAGACATTGAAGGTCCGCTCATCAAGAGATGGAGTCTGTTTTCCCATCCCTTGAATTCGGACTGGGCTTGTGCTTTGCTTTAGTCAATAGAATATGGTAGAAGTGACAGCATGTCGGTCCAAGTCTGGGCTTCAAGAGAGCTGTGTGTTCTCCTGGACCTCTGTTTCCACGACCAAAGTCATCCTTGACAAGTTCTGATAGCTGGTTGACTCCCAGCTGTGTGAGAGAAATTTCCACACAAGGTGTGAGAAGTCCAAGCCAAGATCTAAAGAACTGCGTACCCAACCCATAGCCATCCATGGATGCCATTAGTGTGTCCAGCTGGGGCCACACACTGATGCCATTAGTGTGTCAGCTGACCCATAGACCCATGAGCAATAATAAATGCTTACTGTTTTTAGCCACTGGTTTTGAATGTTTTGTTATCTCAGCAGGAGATAACTGATACAATTCTAGATATTTTTTTTACTATCATCCGGTAGCCTCTGGGGTTGATTAGAAAGGAAAGATAAAAGGCATAATACCAATATACAAGGATGTTAAACTGGAAGTCTTGATTGAAGTAATGAGATAAGATAGCCTTCTGCCACCAAAGTAGGTTGTATTATAGACCAAACAGTAAAAAGTTCAAGGTAGAAGTCCTAGAAGAGTAGAGATCACCAGATTGAAGGCATAAAAGGATTTTGAATAAAGATGGGGAACTAGTTTCTGAGGATTGTTCTCCAAAGTAGAGGCTACAGAGGAGTGTCTGCTTCTTCTTCCCTCTGATCTAGTGCAAGAGACTTCAGCTGGACCATTTGGAGAGCTTGGTATGTGTTCTCTGTGTTGGAGGGCACAGTGGATTAGTCTGCTTCAGTCTTACCCAGGAAATCCAGAGAACAAGAGGTTAAGTGGTGGAGGGCTTTGATAATGTATTTTGGAAACTTGCTGTGTTTTGTGACTGGCATATAATCCCAAAGCTTTCAAGGTAAAACCACGTAGGAGTGTTTAACCCATGGACTGAATGTGAATCTTGTATGCAAGATAGACAGTATGACAGGCAACCTAGATCTAGCCAAAGCAGGCCCCCTCAAGGGCAGCTCTACCTTGGTGGGAAGGAAGCTGGCAGTAGTTGCTGGATTCATGGGATAGCACAGGGAGTATTTCAGACTACTGGAATAGAATATATTTGCCCAGGTCAGTGATTCTCAACCAGGGGTGATTTGGCCCTCCAGTAGACATTCAGAAACGCCTGGAGACACCCTTATTTACAGCTGGGGGGAGATGCTCCTGGCATCTAGAAGCTGCTAAACATCCTTTGATACATGGAAAAGCTTTCCACAACAAAGAATTATTCAGACCCAAAGGTCAATAGTGCTGAGATTGAGAACTCTGGTTTAGATCAAGGTGATATTGGGTGGGGAGGTGGGGGTCTCTGAAAAATGAACAAAAGCACCTATGAGAGAAAGCCAGGTTTAAACACGTGCCAGGTTCTGAGAGCACAGAGCTATCTAGAACATGCTAGTCATGTGGAAACATTCCTAATCCCCTAACATCTCAGCTTCCTTGCTTCTACCCTCTAGCTCCCAGCCTCCCAGCACCACTGCGGGGGTTGTCAGAAACCTTGATGGTCAAGAAGAGGAAATAGGATGGAAGTGCAGGTAGAGAAGGTGATAAGAAGACCACAACCCCCTTTTCACTGAAAGTGGGTAGTTTGCAGTCAGCTCCAGCTGAGGAAGGGAGCTTTATCATTTCATTGGGTTTGGAGTTTGGAATATTCCACTTTAGAATTATTGAGTTGAGACCGTGTTTATAAACTTAATGTAGCCCTAGGACTCCCTGGAGTGAGCAGAAATGTCTTAGGATCTACTTGAAATTTTATCCAGAGCTTTCTAAAGGGATATTGGAATGAAAAATAAAATAAAGTTGCTGATTACGTTCCCTGGGTCCTGCCTATTTTATATGCCCATTACTTTAGCAGTTACTGAGCAGCCCCTATAAAAGCTGGGAACTGTCATAGATATTCCCTCATTTAACCATCAAGATCAAGGAGAGCAGCTATTATTCTCTTAGTGTTTGAAATGGCATTATTCGTACTTTATAGGGAGGAACCTGGGGCTTGGAGAGTTGAAGTAACTTGACCAGATTGTATGTCCAGGAAGGGTTGGATGGTGGGACTGGAGGCCCAAAATGCCAGATGTGGATTCAGTGATTTCCTTCTTGTGGGAACACATTCACTCCCAGAATCCTGGAATCCCACAAAGTTAGATTCAGGTGCATAGCAACATCTTACACTTCCGTGTTAGTGTGGTCAGCTAAGAGGGCAAGAGAAGGGTTTTCAATCCACTGCACACCCATTGTCTCGAAGAAGTGATTTAGAGCTGATCTTTCCAGGTTTGAGCTTGTGCAGAGAAGAGTGCAGAGCTGAGTTCTGATTTAAACAGGTCTCTGTGGAGCTGGTTGAATCAGACAGGTGCGTGTCCTTTCTTCCTGTAGGCTGACTGAAAGCCTTCTTCCTGGCATTTATAGGAACATTCATTATGGGCCATGTTACATTGTTTTATAGTAATTACTTTTCATGCCTTTTTTTTCTTTTTTTTTGCTAGTTAGGTAATCTCCTTCAATTTGAGGATTTTTGCTTTACTAATTTTTATATCTGTAGTAGCCCCTAAATATAATAGATATTTAATAAGTGTGGCATCAATAACTGACTGATCCCTGCCTTCAGGGAGTTTCCAGTGTACAGTGGGGAAACATGAAAAAGAAAGTTGTGGGCACACCTGGGTGGCTCAGTCGGTTAAGTATCTGCCTTTGGCTCAGGTCGTGATTCAGGCGTCCTGGGATTGAGCCCCATGTTGGGCTCCCTGCTCAGTGGGGAGCTGCTTCTCCCTCTGCCTGTTGCTCTCCCTTCTTGTGTGCGCTCTCTCTCTCTCTTTGACAAATAAATAAAATCTTAAAATATTTAAGACACAGAAGAAATTAAAAAAAAGAAAATTGTAATATAGTGTAAATGTTACTCTTTCTGTTTAAAAATACATGTATGTCAGCTTGTGGACCAAAAATAATATCAGAAGAACTCTGTGCCAAGTGGTGAGCAGTGGTTACCTTTGTGAAGTCAAATGACAGGGGCTTTTCTTTCTGTGTAATATATTTCTAGAAGATTTTATAGTAAGCAGAAGTATTTTAGTCATTTGGCATTTTAGCATTCAGTCAGGGAATGTAATAAGATACAAATAAGAGAAATGAAATACTATCTATAATGCAGTGTTGTGTGGGATTAGTTTTAAAATGAGTCAACATGCGGCAAAGCATAATAGACGTTCAGAAGGAACTTGAGACTGGACTGAGGGCAGTCGGGGAAGGCTCCAGGAGAAGGACTTTGAATTTTACTCATTATTCGGGACTTTGAAATAGATTTCCAAAAGGCATCCCAGTCCTGATCTTCTCATTTGATCTTGGGATCTTGTTGTTGCTTTTAGAAAAAGCCATTGCCATCTGTTTTTGGAAGCTGGTACTCACCTCCGGCTGCTAATTTGGACTTCTAAACCACTTGAAAAATTAATGGCTTTATAAAAAGTCTGCAACTCCCTCTTAAGAGTTTAATATCATATTTATAAACTCAGTCTGTGTTGAGTTCCAGCATATTGCAAATAATTTACAGTGTTGTCCTGCTCAGAGCATAACTAATGTGGATCCACAGCTGTGCAGATAACTTTTCCTATCAGCGGATGATAAACTGTAAGTGGCCCCATTTGGATGCGAGGAAACAGTCCAGATTTTAAAAGCTGCACTGGTGCAACCAGGAGGGAAATTGTATAGCAATGGCTTCTCCTCCCTGGAAGTATCTCAGTCGTAGTAAATATAATATTGTCAGCCTCACTGCTAGCAGTTGTACCTGGGAAGAGTGAGCTGATCGTGATGTTTATGGCCCTTTGGTCTGCTTGTGTGAACGCTTTCCTGAGCAGTCGCTAAATAGTTGAGAAAGTGGGTCAGCCAGCCCAGGGGCTCTGAGGTCAAAAGACAATATCTGGAATGGCGGAATGGTTGGGTTAAGATTTTGGCTCTGGGTTAGTTGCTTCATGAAATGCATAACAGGTATGTTTATGCTTTTTACTTGTGCTTCACCATCACTTTAGCGAATTGTCAGTGCATTTCAGAACCCTGGAAACCAGCTCTGCTCTTCCCTGACAAACTAGGTGTGAAGTTCTTGCCTTCCAGGTCATGGTTCCTGCGTAAGATTTAATCCACCTGTAACCTGCTCCTGCTTATGCAGACTCCCTTGACAGCCTGTGGGGTGAAGTACCAAGGGTGTTTGAGGCTAAATTTAAGTTGAAACCCAACTGAAAATTTTATACACTTTTCTGTTCAGCTAGGTTGAGTCTGTGTCTTCACTATGATTTTTATTCATTTTTGTCAAACATTCATTAATGAACACCTACCATGGGCTACGATTAGAAATTGGTACTAGGGACAAATGTTAACACACACACACACACACACACACACTAGCTGTCTTTTATCCTCTTGTCTCAGGCTAGAATTCCCTTTCCACTTATGAACCTGGTACTTTGGTACTTTGGTATCATTTCCTGGGTAAATATAAGCACTTGCTTTTATTTTAAAATTGTGTCCTGTAGAGTCCTGAGTCCTGATGAATTGCCTCAGAAACCACCACGAAAGGCAGGAGAGAGACACCAGGAGGAGAGAAGATACAGGCTGACCTGTCCTGACCATCAACTAGGGTAGCTGTAGCTGCTCCTGTTTTATTTTTGGAGTCTCTGATAGCTTAGATGATTTGGAGGGTGAGGTGGGTGAGTATTCATTCCCACTCTCTTTCTGCCTCTGGGGGAGAAGAAGACCTAGCCACACATGAAAGTTGAGCTTGGCTCTATGATTTACTTTGACCAATTAGATGTGAGTACAAGTAACAAGGTGTCATTTCTGAGCTGAGGTGAGGCATCACTCTTTCTGCTCACCCCACTGGGAGCTTTCAGAGTCAGCCACAGGAGGAATATGCCCCAGGCGGCTTCTGTTCCTCTAGCCAGGTCCCCGGAGTGAGACACACGAGACATAGCCAGACACATGTTAGTAATAAATGCTTAATTTTATGGCACTGATATGTTTGTGGTTGCTTATAATGCTGTAGTAACTGATACAAATGTCTAGCTGAGATCTCACTTAGAGTAAATGTTTGCCCATTTGTTCATTCATTCAAAAAAATATTGAGTGCCCTTATATATATCAGGCAGAACACCACTGGAAAAGGTGGTTTTTAAAACCTATTGGCTTTGTTCATCACCTTGACTTTTGCTCGTCACATTTGATATAAAGAGGTTTACATAAGAAATAAAATCAAGACGCACCCTCAAAGGAAAAATAGTATTGAAACATCAGTTTGAGAAGTGGCAAAGAGCTGACAATAAATTAATGTCAATTCGCAAAAAATAACCAAGCCATATGCAAATATATGTACCTCAAAGCACTCTTTTGCAAAAGAGATGCCCCATGATGAGAGGGCTGGCTACCAGGATTTACAGTTCCAGTTCTTGCTCTGGGCATTGTATGCCAAAGAAATCCAACAGGAGTCCCCTGACAAACTTAGAGGCAAAGTGGGGGACTGATATGACCAAGCTAGCTTTCCTCTGCCCTGTGTGAGTACAGCCTATCTTTCAGGCCTCAGGAAGGTGCCAGGGCTGATCTGAATGTATTTAGAATGAATCTTCTTAATGATCTGTCAAGTTCAGTGGAATTGCCAGACCCAGGCTTTAATAACTTCCTGGTTTTTAGTACCTGAGCCTATAAAGATGATATATAAGCCACAGAGGATATGAGAGTGGCCAGGGTGCAGTGAAAAGGCAGGTGCAGGGGAGTTGGAGCTGCCATTAGAATAGGGGGCACGTATAAACCCATCCATCTGGGTCTTTGGTGGTGCACCTGTTTTTGCAGCTAGAGATGGGACAGATAGAGGAAAGGTGAAGCAGCTAGGGACAAAATCATGAAATAGACAAAGCATGATGGTGAAGGCCATCTGGCCCTCCTTTTCACAAAGCCTTCCTGAATCCTGCCTTCTCTTGTCCCATATTCACTCTATCCCCATCCTCTTTTCAGTCTATCCTATTTTCTTCTCTCAAAGGCATTGCTCTTTAGTTGTCCTATAACTCACAGTGTTTTGAGACTTAGTAGTGTTTAGAGTTATAAGGAGCAGCAGTCTAGACCCTTCATTTTATAGACAAGGAATCTGAGACGCCAAAATGGACTGACTCCAAGTATATTGCCCAGCTGGTCAGTTGCAAACCCACAACTGGGTCTTTTGGCCCCAGATAGTGCTCTGTCCAGTACTGCAGTGGGAATTAATCTCTGCTAAAGGCTTGAGACATTATCATCACCGAGACTCTTGAAAAAAAATAAAATAGGGCACAAAAGGATGAAGGTATACTCAAGAAATTTTAGGTTTTAAATATAGCAAGTGGGAAGACATTTCTAAACTAAAGAGGCTTCCAATATCACTCAAGTTAAGCTCTGTCTGCTATCTCCTATTCTGGCTGGCAGGGGAGGGATCATTTAAAATGAGAGACCCTCCAAATTTGCCTGGTTTGAAAGAGGAGGCCGTCTTCTCAGAAGTTCAATATGCACAGACACTTTGAGAACTCTGAGCCACTGTAAAAGTCCCATATTGGCAAATTCTACCATAGCAAATGTGATTTGGCACTATTTTGAAATATTAAGGGAGATTTCTCCTTTCATCCCTCATTTCTTATATCCCTAGGTGCCTGCCCCTCCCCACCACCCTCCATCATTCAGATAAGGTATTTTATGCTTACTGTCTTAATGAAGGACTGACCCAACAGAATTCAGTTAGAACAAAGAATCTACGTCTTGAGGGGACTAAATAATGAGTGAAGGCAAAACTTTAAGCCACACCTGGATAAGACCTCTGTAAGTGGAGAGGAAGAAGGTTGGAGAGAAGAAGAAAATTTAGAAAAATGGCATTTTGGGGGGCTCTCCACCTTGTCCACCCTTTTCTGAGTTGTGGGGCAAAAAATAAACAACCCAGAAAACCCCCAAAACTTATAGGTAAGTTTAGAGCTCTGTCTGGAGAGGGAAAATCTGGTATTTGTTAACTAATGTTGTGACAATTTCCTCAAATAATGAGGATTTACCTAGCTCATGCATCTGTGGGTTGGCTGGGAAGTGGCTGAAATGGTTCTGCTAATCTCAGCTGGGCTTGTTTACTCACGTTTGGGTATTGGCTGGGATCAGATGATCTAACCTGGGCTCAGATAACAGGAGAAGCTTTGCTCTGCCTCCACATGTTTCTCTTCCTCCTCAGGCTAGTAGTCTAGCCTGGGTATATTCCTAGGGCTCTAGTAGAGGTGGTGTAAGGGAGTGAGTGGAAACATGCAAAGCCTCTGAAAGCCTACCCTTAGACTTGGCACAATGTCCCTTTTATCTCATTTAGTTATTCAAGAAAAATCATGTGACCAAATCATCATCAAGGTCAGAGAAATATAGTCTACTGGAAGAGCTGCAAAAGGTATGACTAGAGGGAGTTATGAAGAACTAAGCTAAATGTACAATTGGCCATTGTCTTTTCTGAGTAGAACCCAAAGAGAGAGCGAGACCTCAGTATCTCATGGGAGCAAATATGTGTATTATTTGTCTAGAAGATAGCTGGGCTTTAACTAGTCACACACTTTACTCACATCCCATGGGAATATTTCCTGTGGGCCATGGCATAAGATGTAACATAAAGAGATGGACCTGAAAGGGTGTCAAATGGTTATAACCCAGCTATGACCCATTGGTTTAAGCGTTGAGGACCACATGGAATGAAGGGCAGTTATACTGCATGCCTATATGATACATGATGACCAAAGACTGAATGTCCTCTTGTTCCAAAACCTTGGCACTATGAAAACTTTCTGGAACCCAGATGCAATCTCTAGAAAAGAAGATTAGTGTGTGTTAGCTGGGGAGTGGGGAGGAGCAGATCCTAAACTAGTTGGGGTTAAAGTTCATTTTTTTTAACCTTTGATACTTACTAACACATCTTACATTTTAAAACTCACTGAATAATTCATTTGAGTATGCCAACAACAAAGAACTCCAAATAATATAGACTAGCACTATCCAAAGAAATATAATCTGAGCCACATGTGTAATTTTGAGTTTTTCAATAGTCACATTAAAAAATGTAAAAAGAAACATGTGAAATGAATTTTAATATATTTTTATTTAACCCAATATTTAAAAAATATGAGCTTAAATTTTTACTGCTAACTGGAATGGGGCATTGAAATAGAAATTAGGTTCTAAAAGGACATTTCTAGCACACCTGATTTTCTGATTTATAACTGATACCAGCTTTCCCTACTTATAAAGTTGCTCACAGGTTCTGTTTTGACTCATTCATTGCCTTCCTTAGCCTCCATATTTCCAACACCAACACTAGTAGTTGGTTTTCTTGTCACCAAACAATATTTTTTCTTTTTTAACTCCATCAGAGTCACTGAATACAGAAAAGAGATGGTGGCCTTGAGATGCAGAGGCTAGATGAGCAATTAAGCTCACCCACTGAATGACTTGGTCTAGAACACCAGCCTTGTGACACATGATTCAAATTCTGACTGAAGGGCCATAAGAGTTATTTCACATTCAGGACCTTCTGTGTTGCCCTTAAATATTAAATCCAGGAATATTCAGAGTCCACTGTGCATTTTTGCTCATTTGAGCCATCCTCCAAACTCCTATACTTCCCCCACCCCTTCATAATGAAGAAAGTCAAGAGTAGGTTGGGAAGATTTCTTTTTTTTTTTAAAGGTTTTTTTTTTTCCCAAGATTTTATTTATTTATTTATTTGACACACAGAGAGAGAGAGAGAGAGAGAGAGAGAGAGAGAGAGATCACAAGTAGGCAGAGAGGCAGGCAGAGAGAGAGGGGAAAGCAGGCTCCCCACCGAGCAGAGAGCCCGATGTGGGGCTCGATCCCAGGACCCTGAGATCATGACCTGAGCCAAAGGCAGAGGTTTTAACCCAGGCGCCCCATAGATTTCAATGAATATTTAAACATAGCTCCAGTTTTTCCTCCTTAAGGATGCTCTCATTGCTAACACCAACACAGTTTCAAGTGGTGCTAATATATTCTAGTGAATTGAAAAATGAAAAAAAATTCTTGGACATACTTTACTTTCAACTCTGTAGACAAACTATGCTAGAGTTTTATTCCTGAGATTACCAGGGTTGTTTTTTTCTCCAACGAAAGAGAAAGAAGATATTGGTTTATTTATAGATGACATTACTTACTGTTGTGGGGGGTAGATCTATTGAATTTAAGAGTTTCTTTGGCCATGGAAAAACTCAGGGTAGATAATGGGCAGATAAAAAGAAATATAGAACCATCAAACAGATCTTGTACACTTTGTCCAAATAGTTTATTTAAATTTTAAAAAGACCCTGTGAGGCATTTGGCATTATCACGTTGTAGTAATGTTGTTTCCTAACCATTCTCATAACCCAGGGGAAGTTTCTTCTTTATATGCTCGGCTCTACTAGAACTTTGTGGGGAGCCATCTACCTGCAGAGGATATGTGGATGCCTATAGAAGAAATTCTGGTAGAAATGGTCATCTGTCATTCCTGTTGGGTGGTCACCAGGCAAGGGGCTGCTAGAGGATGCAACAAAGTAAAGTTTCTTCTCTTTAGAGGCTGGCTTTGATGGTAGGACTCATGTGCATGTAATGAGAAACTCTCTGTTGAGTAGAAGTGAGGCAGTTAGCTGGCAAATACTCAGTCCAACATGGCTTCTGGGCTCTCAGGCACAAGCTCCCCTTGTTTGTGTTTTGGGATAGGTAGTGGGAATGCAGGAGAGGCTTTTTAGAAAACCTTCAGTATCAAATCTGGCCCCAGTAAACCACCCACATCTGGTGTGTTTCCTTTCTTACCCACCTCCAAGTGCCCACCATCCCTCAACAGGAAAAACATGCACATTTTCTCTTTCCCAATTTCACGCACAACTGTGAGCATCTGATTGAAATGGGTTGGGTGATCATATCCTGCTGTGCTCCTTTTATGGAAGTAAAATCAAAGCTCACTCAGGTTCATTGTTTACACAAGATCCCACAAGGAGTGAGTGGCAAAATGTGTATTAAAATTTTGGTTTTTTTTTCTGATTCTAGCAGTCATGATATTTCTACTGTACCAGACAGAGCATGTAGCTTTTAGATCTTGCCCTAACTAATAAACATACATCGTGAGCAAAAGGGGGAAAAAAAGCCATTTAAATTTAATGCTGAGATTGACAGTTTACATGGCGTGGACTGTGCTCTACAGGAGAAAATAAGTCTGCATCCCCTCCTCCCGTGTGAATGCTCAGCCCATGGCTCAGGCAGTGGTCGGATTTGAGGGAGTTCAGTAAGGGGTATTAATTAATATGACTAAAGCAGAAATGAATTCCAGATCCATTAGAACTCAGCCTATAAACACTTTCCTTTCTTGGAGGGATGCAGAAATCAATAAGTGAAAGGCAGTTGCCAGACTCTTTCCTGTCTCCTGGAATCTAAAGGGCCAGGAGGGGAGGAATGTTCTTGCAACTCAGGATGCAGCCAAAGAGGGCACTCTTAAACTGCTGCCTGGGGATTACAAACGTCTCTTTCTTTTAAAACACAGTTTGTCCACGTGACCACCTCAGGGCTTTCAGAAGCCGGTTCCACCCTTTTCTTTCAGATTCATCTAGATGCAGGTATGGGACTGATTGATTGATTCATTTAATGAACAATTATTAATTAGCTCAGGAAGGAATTTCAGTGGCCAATCTGAGACCCTCCATCTTGGAGCTGGGTTCTTTATTAGAGTCAACTCAGAGGTGATGGATTGATTTATTCATTTATTTATTCACCTGTTTTCCAGTTGGCAAATCCGTGTGCTTGGCAATGTACTAGGTTAATGTTTCCAAATATGTGTTTTTTTCTAATTCTCTTTCTTTTTAACACAGCACAAAGCTGAACACTATTTATTAACAGGGTGTTAAATGTGTTAGAAAAATGTATAGCTATCATATCAAACTCATAATTTCATGATTAGCATTTCTTAGCATGTAGCTAAAATAGAAAGCTAAAAGAGGGTAAATTGAAAAATTAAGTCAACAATAGTAGGGGTGTCTGCTCACCAAATGTGAGCCGTAGCCATGTCTGTATTGTCCACAGCACTTAGCACAGTGCCCTGCACAGTAGGTTCCCAGTAAATGTTTCTTGAATGGACTGAGTTCCTGTGCCTGGCAAACAGAGAACTGGGCTGGAGGGTCTCTTTGGTAGACAGGACTTTTCCCTCTGGCTTGCCACTGCTCTCAAAGTCGGAGCTGGAGCATTTTCTGAAATTTAAAGATGAGTAATAATAATGGAATTGATGATAACAGCTACCTTTGAATGTTTCCTGTTTTCTAGGCATGGTTTTAGGTGAGAACACACATCATCTTTCATTTTTAATCTTCACTAGGACTCTGGGCATAAATTTCAATACTCCCTTTTTACCAATAAGAAAATACAGGTTTAGCAAGATTAAGATCACTTGGCTACTTGTGCCCGAGCAAGAAAAGGAGTCCTTGTGTACCTGACGTCAAAGGCATTTGACACTCTGTTCCTATGTATGATACTGTCCATTAAGAATTTTTTTTAATATGGTTAATAAAGCCATCCAATTTCTAATTCCTATATCACTTATCTGATTACCATTCAGGGCTGACTACATTAGAATGGCAGTTCAAAATGGCTGAATTATCTCCCTGCCATAATTGGGAAGATAAGAAATTGTACCCATGCCACCATTGAGCCTTCCAATTATATTTTTCATTTCATCATACTGAAATGAACACACACACACACACGCTGACCAGCCAGCTTTGATCTCTCTTGAGAAATCTTTGAACTGTGTATTTTACATTAAGGCTGTATCTTATAGCTTTAGTGGGGAGCAATGGGAAGAGGAAGAAGTAAGGGAAGTCAGCAGAGATTTGGTGAAATGGGATCAGGTGACAATCTCTCTGACTTCAAGACAAGAAACAGATGTAATGTAGAACTCTGTCCTCCAAATTGTATGGACTATGCTTGCCTTCCTTTCTTATCCCAAGAGAGGGATAATAAAGTCCACCATCTTTCAGTGGGGTTCTACAGGACATTCCCTGTGTACTAACCACCTAACATCATCCCAGGTCTTTTCTTCCAGCCACTGTGTGTCAACAAGTTCTGTGCAGGCTCAGACCAGGTTAGGTAGGGGCAACTCAAGCACTCCCCCCTCTCACTTCTTGCCTATTCCTAGCTCTATTCCTAGCTCTATTCTAGTAGCTAATTATCTAGCTCTATTCTCTAGTATTCTACTACTAGCTCTTTTCCTCTC
Source organism: Procyon lotor (assembly GCA_028646535.1). Lineage (NCBI taxonomy): Eukaryota > Metazoa > Chordata > Mammalia > Carnivora > Procyonidae > Procyon > Procyon lotor. The sequence goes on from CM053613.1 coordinate 13,501,286, forward strand.
TGACATTACGATAGTGGCCACCCATCAAAATAGATGCAGCCAGCATGCATGGAGTAGTCAGTGCCCTATGGCAGCTCCCATGAGCAGTGGGAGAGAGAAATGGGTAAATAAAGTGCTCCCCCTTTATTTTCCTGGTGGATGTTTCTGAGATGTACTTTGGTAGGTGTCCAGGAAGGTGCTGGTGGCTCCAGTAACCAGTTGCCCATGGTGGTGGTCAACTCAGTAACACAACCTTATGTTGGTCTTCCTTTTTATTTGACTTCACTTCCCCCATCCATTATCTCTTCCTGTTCCCAGGCATAATCTTTCCAAGTAAACCGTGCACACATAATAAGCCTTTGCTTTAGGCTTTTAAAGGGGACAGAGGAGGCAAAGAAGGATTCTAAGAGTAATAATGATGAGTAACTCAAATTTGCATAACATTTTACAACACACTAAGCTTTTTTTACACAATACCCCTTTTATCTGCACAACAACAAAGTTAGAGATACATGTATGTAGATACACAGTATATAGTACTTGGATTATTATTATTTTCAGGTCCTAGATGAGACAGCTGAGATTGTAGGCAGTAAAGCAGTTTATTCAAGGGTATGAAGAAGATAGTGGTGGAGCTAGAATAAGAATATTGGTCTTTGAGCTCTTAGTCCAGTATTCCTTCTACTTTGACCACATTTATTATTTTTTTAAAAGATTTTATTTATTTATTTGTTAGAGAGAGAGAGAGAGAGAAAGAGTGAGCACAAGCAGGGAGAAGCAGGCAGAGGGAGAAGCAGGCTCCCCACTGGGCAAGGAGCCCAATGTGGGCTCAATTCCAGGACCCTGGGATTATGACTTGAGCTGAAGGCAGATGTTTAACTGACTGAGTCACCCAGGTGCCCCTACTCTGACCACTTTTAGAGTCCTGGAACCACTTGCCTAGAATTTTGCCTTTTCTAGGTTTCAATAGGCAGTATGTTAAAGTCCATGATATATATCAATGAAATTATTCAAATGACTAAATGTGTCCACTTAAATGCAGCTTATATTTCCTGAAACTTTCTTTTTGTTTTTTTTAATGGACTTTATAAAGTTTACTTTTTCTTTTTTTTTTAATTAACATATAATGTATTATTTGCCCCAGGGGTACTGGTCTGTGCATCATCAGGCTTACACATTTCACAGCACTCACCATTGCACATACCCTCCCCAATGTCCATAACCCAGCCACCCTATCCCTAAACCCCCTACCACCTAGCAACCCTCAGTTTGTTTCATGAGATTGAGAGTCTCTTATGGTTTGTCTCCCTCCCTATCCCATCTTGTTTCATTCCCCCTCCACCCCCCATAACCCCCTGCCCTGCCTCTCAAATTCTTCATATCAGAGAGATCATATGATAATTATTTCTGATTGAGTTATTTCGCTTAGCATAATACCCTCTAGTTCCATCCACGTCGTTGCAAATGGCCAGATTTCGTTTCTCTTGATGGCTGCATAGTATTCCATTGTATATATATACCACATCTTCTTTATCCATTCATCTGTTGATGGACGTCTAGGTTCTTTCCATAGTTTGGCTATTGTGGACATTGCTGCTATGAACATTTGGGTGCATGTGCCCCTTCGGATCACTACATTTGTATCTTTAGGGAAAATACCCAGTAGTGTGATTGCTGGGCCATAGGGTCACTCTATTTTCAACTTTTTGAGGAACCTCCATACAATTTTCCAGAGTGGCTATACCAGCTTAAATTCCCATCAACAGTGTAGGAGGGTTCCCCTTTCTCCGCATCCTTACCAACATCTGTTGTTTCCTGACTTGTTAATTTTAGTCATCCTGAAACTTTTCTTTTTTTAAAAGATTTTATTTAATTATTTGACAGAGAGAGAGAGATCAGAAGCAGGCAGAGAGGCAGGCAGAGAGAGAGGAGGAAGCAGGCTCCCTGCTGAGCAGAGAACCTGATGTGGGGCTCTATCCCAGGACCCTGAGATCATGACCTGAGCCAACGGCAGAGGCTTTAACCCACTGAGCCACCCAGGCGCCCCCTGAAACTTTTCTTAAGCAAGTATTTCTTTTACTTTTGTGGGGTCTGATTTGAGGCCAGCCTGCTTCATAAGTACCGCACCTCAGAAAAATATGAGGAATAATGTATGGATAATAAAAATAGCTACCATTTATTGAAAATAGGCCACTGCCCTGCTTTTTGTGTTTTTCCTGATTAATCCTTAAAGATCCTTACATATATCTTTATTTTGAGATACTGAAGCACAGGGACATTAAGTAATTTACCGAGGGCCACACAGCAAGTAATCGATGTAGTCAGCATTTGAACTCAGGCTGCTCACTCCAGAGCCTGGGCTCTTAAACATTATGCTATACTGTCTGGGCGAAAAAGTATATTTACTATTGCTCATTTTGTCATTTTATTTTATTTTTTTATTTAAAAAGATTTTATTTTTTTCTTTTGACAGAGAGAGACACAGTGAGAGAGGGAACAAAAGCAGGGGAGTGGGAAGAGGAGAAGCAGGCTTCCTGCTGAGTAGGGAGCCCCATGTAGGGTTTGGTCCCAGGGATCATGACCTGAGCCGAAGGCAGCCACTTAACTGACGGAGCCGCTCAGGCGCCCCTTATTTTGTCATTTTATGTTAAATGATAACTTTGCTGTTCAGATCCCCTGAGTCTGGGAGAGGATGGTGAAAGACTATTTCTTCTGCCACTTTTATCGACTCTGTTTTATAAAATACAGCAAGTCATGACTATATCGAAGTTACTGCTCTGTGTATAACACTAACATTCAACAAAGAACCAAAGAAGTGGGTTATTTGGGGACTTGATCAAATGTCTAGGGTCTTTTTACAGGCAATGTTATGAGAAAATGTAGGCCATTGTATTGAAAAATTAGTTTCTCTATTAGAATCTTTGTTAATATGTATTAGAAGTTATTTCTAAAATGTTAATCATTCTTAGGTTTAAAAATTAAACATTAAACTGCTAAGGAACTAAGGTTTAAAAGTTAAATGTAATTTTAGACTACACTTGTAATCCAATTTTGGATTAAAGTTTGGATCATCAAATGGTAATCCAGTACACATAGGATTATAGAAGACCTCCACGTACCTTCTAAGTGTTGAAGATGAGTGATTCTTAAACAGATGTGGGAAGAGATAGATTGGAATCACAGGGGGAGAGTTACTCTTCAAGGTGATTACACGAATGTATACTTTTTTTTAGCTATGTAAGGGGTTTCCATTTTCCCACATCTTCCACCATGCTGGTGTTACCAAAACACTGAAATTTTGCAAATCTGACAAATATGAAATGGATCTTATTTCTGTTCTATATAGAATTTCTTAAATGAAGGAGGTTGCTTATGAAGTACCCTTTGATCTTGATAGCCTTATCAGTAAGTCTGCTTCTTTCACTACATCCTGTCTGCCATTTAGGCTAAGCCATATGAGTTGGTGTCACACAAGAGAAGTACTGTCTAGAACAGCAATGTCCACAAAGTAAGGATAAAGGAAGGTATGATACACAGGTAATTTCTGCCCGAGAAATTGAAGCCCTTTAGCAGAGATTAAAGGGGTGAAAGCAGGGGTGACAGACACTCCTGCAGTATTATTTCCTCAATCATTAATGGCCTGGGGTCACCTGAGATGAGGCTACTTAATACCAATAAAGGAAAGCAAACTAATTTTTTTTTCCTGTGCATCTGATTTACTTTATGTAAAAATATTGCCCCATAACCCCAAAACAAAAATACTTGACTGCATCTACCAAACCTTAGTGTCAGGTGCTATCTCAGCTAAGCACCTCATCTGTGTTGTTTCCTTCAATCACCCAAACTGTCCTTTCAGAAGGTGGGGCAATGTGTTTGTTCCCTGTCCCTAGGAGGAGTCTGAGAGAAGCGAGATAAAAGGAGCCTGCCCCAAGCTGCATGAGTATATGGTGGCATTTCTGTGCTAATCCAGAAAAGACTGGCCCCAGACAGGCACACCTGACCACTGAACAATCCAGATTCCAATTGGAACACCCATTGGTAGTGGTCTCATAGGAGAGTCATGGACATTAGGAAGATCAGACACATTTGAATTCGGTTCCCAGACTCAGGGCCAGAGTAGCTTTGGACTTTGGACTTTGGGCAAGAGGTAATACCTTTCAACAAGTGCTGCCATCATGTTTTCCTGGGATGACAGTAACCAGTCATGACAGAAGCAGGTGGTAGGCACTGGAAGTCTTCAGGGATAGGGTAGATTCAATTAGCAGGTGAATGACAAAGGATGATAGAGCACAGACATTGAGAACTTGGCTCTGGATCCAGGTAGACAAGGTTTTGAGTCCTGACCTCTGTTACTTCTTATTCTTAAAACCTTAGGCGAGCCACTTATCCTTTCTCAGCTCTTTTGTGAAAAGCAGATGGTTATGTGGATTATAATGATTTGTGGATTAGATGAGATATTACAAATAAAGCCTTAGTGCACTACCGGATATACAGTAGATGCTGCATGATGGGAGCTGTTGGATGGAGAGAGCATCAGGGAGGTCTGGTAATATGCAACAGACAGGGAGTAGTACTTAAGAAAATTGGGGCTGACTTTTGCAATATGAAATCACAGAGGGAAAGTTAAGACCAGTAACCAATGGATCTGTGGCTTTTAGAAAAAGAGCTCCAAGCACATATCCATACTCATACCTGGGCACTGAGTGCTATTACCCTACCCATGTGGCTTATGTTGGAAGGCAGCGGTCTGAGGTTCAACTTCATTTCTGAGAGAATATCCCTGAGGAGGACTGTTTCCATGGGCCTTTCATGTGGGATTCAGAAAAAATTTCAGGCGAGACCAGTTTTGCTGTTCTGAAGGTTTGCTGTTTGTAGTGACAAATTCTCAAGGTTTCTAGGGGAATTTTCCAGAAAATAATAGGTAGAAGGAAACCAGAACTCCGATTGGGTAGTCTTATGACTTTCTCAGGGGTGGAGAAGGGTTTGATTTCTGAAAAAGGGAAGAATATGATACTGTATAACAGCAAGCTATTCTTTAAGTGGATGACACACCTGGCTTGCTGTCCCTGGGACATGTTGCTTGATTCATCTCCTCACTGTTAGGTTGGGTGAGCACTGAGTTTGCTAAGGTGAGTGCTGGGGAGATGGTGTGTGAGAGCCCGTCTGGAGGACCACCCTCTAGCTCTCGGCCTTGTTAGTCCTGGGGTTTAACCGCAGAGATAACCTAATCAACTGAGCTAACTGGTCATGGTATGTGTCGTGTTGCCCTGGGGTTCTGTGGAGGGATTCCCGTAAAATGGCAAGTTCTCCCTTCAGGCCCTAAAAATGAAACTCTAGTGCCTGGAGGGAGCAGCAGGGGAGAGAATACCGACAGAAGAGCCCAAGGTAGAAAGAATGCTGTCAGAGGAGATGACTGTTTTCATTCTGTCTTTCCCGAGCAGAGAGCTGTTCTGATTAACCCTGAGAGAGCAGGTGCGACCTGGTGTGGCTGAGGGAGGTGCTGTGGGGCAGCCCCCCCGAAGGTCAGACAGAAAGGTCACACACTCCTTGTTCTTGTGTCTCCGGGAGCCTGATTCCCAGAACACAGCTCCCTTGCTGTTTCCCCCTTTCCATCAAACTGCTTCTAGCCAAGAACCATTAGCCTTATGCTCTTTCTGTCCGGGTGGGGCCAGGACCACAGTGGGCTGGAGGTTGCAGGAACCCTTGGAAACGGTGGCTTTGGTGTCTATTGCCTCTGGAGTGTAAGGACCCGAGAGAGGGGAGCAAAGCCCTAACTGCTGTCATGGGTGAGGGGAAATGGGTAGAGGGCCTTTTTTTTAAGGACTGAAAGAGTAAGGGTTTTACTTGTTCCTTCAGCTGAACAGTTTTTTTTTTCTCTATGTATTAATCTGCAGAGCAGAAAGAACCAAGCCAGAACTTCTGTCTGAACTGAATTTTGTTCCAAGAACTGAGCTTTCATCCTACATGTTCCTATGTTCTCTTTGTCTTCTCTAAGCTGATCTTCTTGGGCAGTTGCTATAGTCAGTACTTTTCCCCAAACTTCTGTCTCCTCCTCCCCCCACCAAGGATCACTTCTAAACCAGAGTGAATCCTCTTTCCTCCCAGGACTCTGCTAACTGGTACCCCCATTTCAGGCATCCGCTTATTTTTGCCCTGGTTCTCTGATACTGAACATTAAGCTCCACATTCTCTATGGATCCAGAGTAATTTGCTTGCTTGCTTTATTTATTTATCTATATATCTATTTATTTATTTGTTTATTATTTTTAAAAAAGATTTTATTTATTTATTTGACAGAGAGAGAGAGATCACAAATAGGCAGAGAGGCAGGCAGAGAGAGAAGGGGAAGCAGGCTCCCCACTGAGCCGAGAGCCCGATGTAGGGCTCGATCCCAGGACCCTGAGATCATGACCTGAACTGAAGGCAGAGGCTTTAACCCACTGAGCCACCCAGGTGCCCCAGTAATTTGCTTTTTAAAGAAACAGAAACCATGTCCTGTACCTGTGTGGTCTGCTGCCTATAAGAGGCGGTGAAGGCTTGTGCTGGTCTCTGATGGTTCTTTTTTAATTGGAACTTATAAGACACATAAATTGCTGTAACAAAGTGTTTTGTGGAATGCCACTACTGTCAAACTCAATTTCATTTCCTTGAGGGAATCTACAGATGAGGATTTAAGTAAAGATGAAAGCAATTTGGTCATTTCAGATCAATTCCTAAAGGTAATCCTGGGTCTTCTCATAGTTCCTGACAGTTGTTGCCCTTGAATCTAAAGAGTGAGGAAATTATTCCCAGTATGAGAGAGACTGACGTGAGACAGACCCAAAGGCCCTCAGGGTTTTTTTTTAAATTTTATTGCATTTTAATTTTAATTCCGGTATAGTTAACATACAATGTTATATTAGTTTCAGATTCAACAATTCTAGATACTACCCCATGCTCATCATGATAAGTATACTCTTAGTCCTCTTCACCCATTTCACCCATCCCTCCCACCTCCCCTCTGGTGACCATTAGTTTATTCTCTGTATTTAAGAGTCTGTTTCTTGCTTTGTGCCTCTTGTTTTTTTCTTTGTTCATTTGTTTCATTTCTTAAATTCTACATATGAGCGAAATGATATGGTATTTGTCTTTTCCTGACTAGCTTCACTTAACATAATACTCTCCAGCTCCTTCCATGTTGTTGCAAATGGCAAGATTTCATTCTTTTAATGGCTGAATAATATTTCATTGTGTATGTATATATACATATATATACACATATATACATACAATATATACATATTCCATATATGTATATATATGTACATATATACATATATACATATTCTCATTATATACATACACACACACACACACACACACCACTTCTTTATCCGTTCATCTATCTATGGACACCTGGACTGTTTTCTTAATTTAGATATAGTAAATATGCTGCAGTAAACATAAGGGTGCATATACCCTTTTGAATTATTGTTTTCATATTTTTTGAATAATTACCCAGTAGTGCAATTACTGAATCATAAGGTAGTTCTATTTTAGTTTTTGAAGAACCTCCATACTGTTTTCCATAGTGGCTGCACCATTTTGCATTCCTATCAACAGTGCACAAGTGTTCCTTTTTCTACATCCTCTCTAATAGTTGTTTCTTGTGCTGTTGATTTTAGCGATTCTGACAGGTTTGAGATGATACCTCATTGTAGTTTTTTTGTTTGTTTGTTTTTCATTGTAGTTTTGATTTGTATTTCCCTAATGATGAGTGATGTTGAGTATCTTTTCATGTGTCTGTTGACCATCTGTATTTCTACTTTGGAGAAATGTCTATTCATGTCTTCTGCCCATTTTTAAGTTAGATTATTTGTTTTTTTGGGTATTGAGTTGTATAAGTTCTTTATATATTTTGGATACTAACCCTTTATCAGATATGTCATTTGGAAATATCTTCTCCCATTCCATAATTATTTTTTAGATTTTTTTTTTAAGATTTTATTTATTATTTGACAGAGAGAGACACAGTGAGAGAGGGAACACAAGCAGGGGGAGTGGGAGAGGGAGAAGCAGGCTTCCTGCTGGGCGGGGAGCCTGATGTGGGGCTCGATCCTCGATCCTTGTACCCTGAGATCATGACCTGAGCTGAAGGCAGACACTTAATGACTGAGCTATCTAGGCCCCCCACTTTTTAGTTTTGTTGAGTGTTTCCTTCAGTGTGCAGAAGCTTTCTCCTTTGATGTAGTCCCAATAGTTTATTTTTGTTTTTATTTCCCTTGTCTCAGGAGACATCTAGAAAGAAGTTACTACAGCTGATGTCAAAGAAGTTACTGCCTGTGTTCTCTTCTAGGATTTCTATGTTTTCAGGTCTCACATTTAGGTCTTTAATTCAATTTTGAATTTATTTTTGTGTATGGTATAAAGAAGTGGCCCAATTTTGCACGTTGCTGTCTAGTTCTCTCAACACCATTTGTTGAAGAGACTCTTTTTCCCATCAGATATTCTTTCCTGCTTTGTCAAAGAATAATTGACCATAAAGTTGTGGGTTCATTTCTGGGTTTTCTCTTCTGTTCTATTGATCTATGTATCAATTTTGTGCCAGTACCATTCTGGTACTGTACCAAGCTGTTTTGTAATGTAATTTGAAACCTGAAATTGTCATATCCCCAGCTTTGCATTTATTTTTCTAGATTGTTTTGACTATTTGTGGTCTGTTGTGATTCCCTACAAGTTTTAGGTTTGTTTTTTCTAGCTCTGTGAAAAATGTTGTTGGTATTTTGATAGGGATTGTATTGACTTCTGTGACTTTACTGAGTTCATTTACCAATTCTAGTAGTTTTTTGGTGGAGTTTTAAGGCTTCTATATATGGTATCACATCATCTGCATCTTTACTTCTTCCTTACCAGTTTGGATGCCTTTTATTTCCTTTTGTTGTCTGACTGTTATGGCTAGGACTTCTAGTACTATTGAATGAAAGTAGTGAGAGTAGACATTCTTGTCTTGTTCCTGATCTTGTTCCTGATCTTAGCTTTTCACCGTTGAGTGTGAGGTTTACTGTGGGTCAGTCAGGTCTTTCTACAGTAATTTCTACAAACCTGTGAAGTATTTTGAACTGGGAGAAGCCACTTTTCTGGAGATGACAGAATTTGAACTTTATCTCTAAAAAGTAATAGCACAATAGTTGTCCACTGTAGCCATTTAATGAATGTAGGAAAACTGTGAAAATCCGGTCCCCTATGATGATTATTATGTTATGAGGCAAAGTGCTACATGGAGGCTCAGAAGGTGATGCCGGGCCTTGGTGTTACTCTTCCCATCTTCAGAACTCCCTATGTCAAGGGCCAGTCCTTCACTCAGAAATCCTCCTCCAGATCTGGTCATTCAGGTTACATGTTGAAGCTTATTTTTCAAACATCTATCCTAGGGTTGGTATTAGTTAGCTTTTTCTGTTTAACAGATCACCCCAAGACATAGTGGCTTAAAACAACAACCATTTATTGCCTCATTGTTCTGTTGGTCGGAAATGTGGCCCGGGTCTAGCCATGTGGCTTTTCTGTTCTCTGCGGGGCTCACTCATTTATCTTAACTAACTTCCAGACTCTTCTGTGGCTGGTTAATTAGCTTGGCCTCAGTGGGGATAGGTTATCTCTACTCCTTGAAGAGTGTCATCCTACAGCAGGCTAGCCCAGGCTTGTTCACATGGCCAGTGGGCAAGATTTTGAGACCGCATGGAAGCTGCAAGGCTTCTTATGGTTTAAGCTCTGGAACTTGTATGTAGTCTCTTCTGCTACATTCTTTTGCTCAAAGCAAGTCACAAGGACATTCTTGATTGGAGGGTGAGAAAATAAATTCCACCCTTTGATAGGAGGATCTACAAAGTCACATTGCACAAGAAATGTGAATACGGGGAAGGGAATAATTGAGACCATATTTTAAAAAACAATATTCTATAGCCTGAAGAAGGCTTGTGTTTTACTTGGGATAGATTTTTTGGCCAGTGGAGTCTTAGTTTCTGCAAGCCTGAGGAAAACATTAGATTGCATTTTTTAAAAAATGTAAAATCAGTTAGTTAACATATAATGTATTATTAGTTTCAGAGGTAGGGTTTAGTGATTCATCAGTTGCATATAACACCCAGTGCTCATTACATCAAGTGCCCTCCTTAATGCCCATCACCCGGTTACCCCATCCATCCCCTCACCCACACCTCTCCAGCAATCTCAGTTTAGACTGCATTTTTTTGGAATTTCAAAATATAAACCTAGAATTTAGAGATCTCCATGGGATTGACTGAAATATCTTCTTTATCTCCAGTTACCAATGCATTGCCCAACACAAGTACTTTATGGGACTGTGTTCTCATGGATATTCTCCCTGGTTCTTAGACCATACTAACATCATTTCTGTTGCTAGGCCTTTTGTCATTGCAAAACTAATACTACGAATTATCACCAAATGACAACATACCCAAATCTTCACTATCTATGTTTTAATTAGGTATGTTTTGATTTATCTGAGGTGATCCAATCAGTTGCTCTGTTGATATTTTCATATTCACTCCATTTGTACCTTTCGTGCATGTAGATTTTACCCAAGGCATGAAGCTATCTCTGTTGTTGGGAGAGTTTGAATGAGCGAAGATTGGCTTACACTGCTCTTTTATTATTTTTTTAAATTAATTTCTTTATTAATATATAATGTATTATTTGCCTCAGGGGTACAGGTCTGTGAATCCTCAGTCTTACACAATTCACATCCCTCACCATAGCACATACCCTCCCCAATGTCCATAACCAGCAACCCTATCTCCCCCCCACCCCAGGCCAGCAACCTTCAGTTTGTTTCCTGAGATTAAGAGTCTCTTATGGTTTATCTCCCTCCCCACCCATCTTGTTCCATTTTTTCCCTCCCTATCCCCCACGATCCCCTGCCCTGGTTCTCAAATTCCTCATGAATCAGCTTCACTTAGGGTCTGCTGGGTCTGTTTCATGTGGGAGGTGACATAGGAAAGGGCCATGGTCAGGCTGATTGTACAAAGTCCAGTTTTTATATGGAAGATAATTAAAAATCCTTTTCCCTGTTTATCACATACAACTGAATTCAATGCAAATGTCAAGACAAACCTGAGTTTTTTTCGATTATTCACTCTTTTGGACTGTCCCCATCTGTTTCCTTCCTTCCTTCCTTATGTAAAAAACTTGGAATTGACTGCATAATACAAGCATGGTGGCTTATTTATGGTTTTTGATAGAGCCTCTTACATGCTTCATTGTGCTTTATGAAACTCTAATCTATTCAGATTATAAATCTTCTCTTCTGCTTTTTGGAGGCAGCTTCTTGCAGTCCCCCAAAGGTAGTAAATATTAAGATGGTAAAGCTTTAAAAGTATACTGTGGAATTTAAAAGTTAATCTTCTAATAAGAGCCTACTATGAGACAGATACTGCATAGGCACTTTATAAATACACAAGTAAATAATTCTCACTGTACTCCTTCCATATAGGTTTTGTCATCCTTATTTCATATGCGAGGAAACTAATGCTCAGAGCAATTAAGTGACTTACTTGGTATAGGTGCTGCCAAAGCGAGCACAAGTAACTTACTTAGAAGAGCACAGAATTAGTTTGTCGCTAAGCTGGTATGGGACCAAGGTCAGCCTGATTCTAGAACCAGTTCTTTTTATACTACAGTGGGATTCTTTATGTGATAATGGCCTCTCACTGCTGAGGCATTGCTACCATCATTTTGTAGGCATGTTCTTACTTTTTCCTGAAAGAGGTGGGGGAATTGATTCTCTCTCCATCTTTATGATTTCATGGCATAGCTACAAGATAGAAGTAATTTTTAAAAAACTTACATAAGTTTGGAATTGTAGACCTTTCACAAGCCTAGGGGAAAGACACTGACATATCTTAAACTTGAATTTCAAGATGTAACAATGCACATTAGTCTAAGATTTCTCACTATCAGTGTTTTTTTTTTTTTTTTTTTTTTTTAAACTCTCAGTATAGAGTGGTGGCAGGGCTGCTCGCTTCTTCTCTCTTGACCCAGAATTAGATCTTGATGGTCTTCTAAATCCTTGGTGATGTTCACAAATGAAAGCATTGCATCAGATTCCAATTTCCTCTTCCTAATACCTCTCATTATTATTATTATTATTATTATTATTAATTATTGTTGTAAACTGAAGTTAGGTTACATCACAGCTGTTCCTGTAAATTGCATCATCAGCCCTGTGTAAGTAGTTAAGCCTCCTCCTTCTTCGTGGATTCCATTCCAGGGCTGTGTATTTGGCTTCAGTGGTTTGGTTCTAGTGGAAAACCATAGGTTTTGCTTCAAAACTGTTTGGTTCCATAACAGCATCTCTTGGGAGTGTTGTAGAACACCATTTCTCAAATACATTCCCAAGTCATTAACAACACACTCTAGTTTATGAGAAGTTCAGAAAAAATACTGCATTTAACATGTCCACTTAACTGTTTAATGCTGGACAGAAATCAGGAGCTCCATTTTGGATCTGTTACATTTAAGTTGCTTATTTCATATCTGAGTGGAGATGTCCAGGGAACAAGTAGATATGAACCAGGCATTCACGGGGAGAGATTAGATTTAGAGATAAATGTTAGGGAATTAATCAGCATATGGATATAATCTTAAAAAAAAACTTTTTATGGTGATAAAATGGGACCTATCCTCTTAACAAACATTAAGTGTACATTCTTGTTGACTCTAGGTATAGTGTTATACAGCAGATTTCTAAATCTGACTCATCTTACTCAACTGAAACTTTATGCCTGTTGATTAATAACTCCCCGTTTTCCCTTCCCCCTTTGCCCCTGATAGCCACCATTCCAGCCTTTGTTAGCACATAGATGTTTTCTAATACTATGGGATGCTCTCAAGTATAAATAAAGAGAAGAGGACTGAGCTTGGCCCTGGAACACCTATGGGAAACATATGACTTTAAGGGGTAATAAAATCACAACAAATAACATGGAAAGCTTTAGAAGACACACATAAGGGGAATATATTAATCAGCATTTTAAAACTTGAAAATGTACCTAAATAATGTTAACTTACATAAAACCATAGTTAATATTCAGTGCTTTTAAATGTAATTTGGGACCCACACATGTCAAAACAGTGACAGCTTTGCTGAAAATAATGTCTTGGATTAAAGGGTTCTTATGCTCCTAACAGACTCTCTTCTCAAGAGTCTATGAATAGAATACACAGACTTCTTTTATTTATGGGCACTTCTGTTTGTGCTCTCTATAGAAACTCCTTAATTTTAGGTCTGGATAGTGGCTTTGGCTGGAGAGGTGAAGGGAAGACAGGAAGGTAGAGGGAAGAAATGAAAATGCAACCTTAAATGAGCAAGGGGACACATTCACAGTCACACATACAATTATAGAGGAAGTAGTAGGGAGATAAAATGATTAATACTTGTATCACTGAAGGAAAGAGTATTAAAATAACATTCAGTGGGGCCTATTCTTGATGGGAGACAATTCCGTTATAATGGCTCATGTCTTTTGAAGGTAGTCCTGTCTTTCCCCTGATTTATAGAAACTGATTTTTTTTTTCCGGGTGGTCCTATAAAATGTTGGGGGAAAAAAACCTCACAAAAGATGAGAGTAGGGCTTCTTAGTTCTCTTTTCTATTTTTCAAATTATTTCTCAGATTATTTCTCCTAGGTTTGCCGACTCCTATCCTGCCTGGTCTTTTCTATTAAAAAAAGTTCTCAGACCAATATATACCAAATACATCATTTTCTTATTTATTCACTGATAGACGATTAATTTATTAATTCAAAAAAGACTCATTGAACATTTACTGTGTCATAAGTACTATTCTAGCTTTGGATATACAGGCATTATTAAAATATATTAAAAATTCTTCTTCCATAGAATTTATATTCAAGTGGGAAGGGGAGGGAGGAGTTAGAAAATAAAGAAATATAAAAATAAGGTACCCATGTCAGATGGTGGTACATACTACATAAAAATCAGGGAAGGTAGCACTGACATTCGAGCAATGATCAGGTGGTAAAGAAGAGAGCTGTATATGTATCTGGGGAAATGTATTCTATTATCTTTGTTAGAGTACTGGGGAGAAGGAAATGTTCAACTCAAGAAAATAAAAAGTTACTAATGACATTTTAGATGTCATTAAGGATTTAGATGTCACCAAGGAGTTGGTTTTGGTGCAAAGACCTTCTTGAAGTCCTGCAGACCAGACTGTGTAAGTCACTGCCAGCACTCCAGTGGGAAAGACCAACCTGGGAGAGGGGTTTTGAGTAATTCCATACAGAGGTAAAATCTCCGGGTGCCTGGGTGGTTCAATCATTTGAGTGTTTGACTCTTTATTTTGACTCAGGTCATGATCTCAGGGTCTTGAGATAGATCCCTGAGTTGGGCTCTGTGTTGCTCATGGACCCTGCTTAAGATTCTCTCTCTCTCTCCCTCTGGTCCTCACCCCCTCCTTCTCTAGAAAAACAGAAAACAAAAAACAAATAAGAACAAAAACAGAAAACCCAAATGTGAAGGCTTTGCTATCTGGTGGGTGACAGCCAACTAATTGATCTATTTTAGAAAAGTTGAAGACTCCCAGGACATGATAGGATACGAGAAGACATTTGAACATCATCAAGAAGAGAGATAAAAATAAACAACATAGATTCATTTTTTAAAAAAATTTTTTCATTTTTTTTTTCAGTATTACAAGATTTATTGTTCATGTGTGGTACATTTTTTTTTTTTTCAAAATTATTCTTCTGACTCTTAGCTTCCATCAGCAATGCCTCTTTGGATCTTTGAATTTGTATCGGGTCTGCGCATTATTTGGTTCTTTGGTCTAATAATGATCCTAAGTCCCTATGAATTAACCTTCATGATAAATGTTAGAAGTATAACTGAGGAGGTTTCTCTGAGTTAGTGGAAGAAGTCAGAGAGAACTGGTAGTGGCTTTTAATATTTCTCATGCGATATCTTGACTTCTGAATCTCTAGCCTTTTCTTCATGAACTCTAGGTAATTAAGTCTCCAGCACCAAGGTAAAGTATTTAGGGCTGGCAAAATTATTTGTCCTATGTAGTGCTTATGTCTCTTATGGTCTCTTTGTCAACCCTCATCATCTAAATGTCCCTATTGTTTCCCTAGGATGTCATGTCATTTGCTTAGTTAGTTAAGTCTTTCTTCCTCATGTTTTCAGGATTAGATGTCCCCAGTTGGGATCACCATTTATGCTGTGTAGATTGTGTCATATACAAGGGCACCTAGTCAAGGGTGTGAACAGGAGCTAAATTCCATCCATGGTTTGCTTACCAAGCTGTGTACCCTGTCATGGATCAGTACCCATCTGGAGAAAGAGGTATCCCTTTCTTGGTTATCCAGAAGCAATCTGTTAGTTAAGCCATGTTCTCTTGTAGCTGCAGTCACCCCAAAGTGGTGCCTTTTTAAATTTACACAATGGAAACCTGGGGGCAAGCGGTGACCCAGTTCCACTTTTCAATGGCATGTCTTCAAAGACCCTTTCCCCCCTCTGTCTTTTTACATGTACAAGCAGACATACCCATCAAATCTTGTGCATTTATGTGGTTACATGCATGTACATATCCCTCGTCTCTGGTTAAGAAAAACTTCTTCGGTTTCTCAGCTTCTGTTTCATCAGAACTGTGGGCTATAATTATACTGGGAACCAGCCAAGGTTATTTTCCACCTAATCACTTCACAATGAGTGACTATCACTGAAATAAAACCAGGCCTGGTTCATAGTCCCCTTTTTAGTGTCTGACTAAAGCTTAGGAATATAGTAATAAAGAGGAACTTGCCAGGCCATCCTACCAATAGGAAATGCTTTACTTGAATTATTTCAATCAGGGTTAGTTACTTTGTATAGGATCAGAAAAAACGGTTTGGAGTGAGAAATCGTGGTTGAGTCTGAAGGCCAAATTCTGAGTGGGAGACAAGGGGCAGGTTTGTGATGGAAACATTTGGACCTGCTCCCAAAACAGTGAAAGTAGGCTGTTCTTTCAGTTTGTGTGAGCCAGGAATTCTATTTAGAGCATCGTTTGGGGCCTAAGAGTGAGAGCTTTGGAGCCAGATTTCTAAGATTTGAATTTAAATTCTACCCCTTATCTGCTGTATAAATATGAGTATTTCTTTTAACTGCTTTGTGATTCAGTTTTCTTACCACCACTACCACCATCATAATCTAATTCTGGCCCCTGTTCCTTTAGTGGCTTTTCCCTACAGCTGGATACTCTGCTCCTTTTGTCTGTAGTTCTCTTCTTCCCTGTATATTATCGCCTGCCAAGTGATTCTTTTCCTCCCTCTGTATATTGCCTGCCAGATTATTCCCAAGCACCAGATTGGGCTTTCCTCAGTGTCTGGGTTCCTCCTGAGTAGATATCCTGGATACAGGCTGTTTCAATTCAATTGGATCCAAAATTAACAGACTGTGTTCCCTACAGGAGGAGAGAGTTAGGGGTTTAATGTGTTCAGAAAAATAAACCCATAAATAGGATAAAAAGAAAATACTAGTGTTAACGATCTTTGTGAACTTATTTGGGTTGGGTTTAAAGAAAATATATAGGCATTATATGCATCATAAAAATTATAGCTATCATTTTTTGAGCATATACTATGCACTAGGTATAAGGTTGGATTTTAAATCTTAGCAATGCAGCTAGACAAAGAGGCTGATGAGCAAATACAAGGAAGCTGAAATGCACAGTGTAATGATAACTTTGTAAAGGATAGTGTTAATTCAGGCTCCTTCTCTGTAACAGTTTTCTTCTATATATTGGTTTGATTGTTTTGCCTGACCTCTGGATGCCCTATATATGTGTATAAAGCATAATTTACCATAGATGATAAAGGCAGCTTTTTCCCCCAGTAAACATATTTGTTTATTACTATGAAAGTAACACATAATCAATATATAAAATTTTGAAACAATAGATAAGTAAATTGGTCATGCTGATCTGATAAGTGGCAGAGTCAAGAGTCAGCCTTCCTTGGGAATCTCAATCAGTTTTGTATGATACCATTACCCTACGTTGGCTGACTCACACACAGGGTCAACTTCATTATTATTTAATGTACTGACACATCTCAGCTCAGGTCCAGCTGTCTCTAATAGGTTAACAGTATGGGACTTTTCTTGGCCCAAAATATGGTTAATTTTGGGGATAGTAACATCCTCATGATAGCAAATGTAACTGGAAAGGCCAGTC
>CM053613.1:13518587-13542646 GCA_028646535.1 Procyon lotor
TTCCTTCCTTCCTTCCTTCCTTCCTTCCTTCCTTCCTTCCTTCCTTCCTTCCATCCATCCATCCATTATACTTTTAGATGATGCTAGATAAATACATCATCACATTTAGTTTTCTTGGTAAATATTGGTTTACTTCTCTTTTTAGTCATAATTAAATTCAGTGTAAGCCCTGTAAAGACTTCTTTTGATTCTTGGTGATGTGTGAGCTTAGTCATATTATTTAATTTCTTTGAGCCTATGTTTTCTCACCTATAAAATGGAAATAAATAGAATGTTCCTAAGAGGTTCATTGTAAATATTAAATTTTAATGCATCAGTAATGCCTAATGCTCAACAAATCCAGGTCCAAAGTCTCATATTCAAATTTTGAAACCCAGAAGTTGTGAAAATTGTTTTCTTTAAACCCTCTTGGTAGCAAAACCTCAACTGTCTGTTCTGATTTTCCTTGGCAGAAAAGTTTTACCCGATCATGTGAAGTTATTTATGGTCTTTATCTGACTCCATGTGAATATTTGTAGGATTTTGCTGCATAAATATAAGTATTTGAGGATTTATGCTGTTTCAGGCCCTTGTAGAGGAGCTACACAATATACAATTGACTTTCTAAACCGTAAAAGTCCCTGAATTCTGAAATTTAACATGGCTCCAAGGATTTCTTTCTTTTTTTTTTTTCCAAGGATTTCTTATAAGAGATTTTAGACCTATAGTTCTTTCCTGGTTTCAGAGTGAATGAACATAAAAAAAACTTTCTTTTGCTATTGGCTTATTCTAGTTAATATTGCCTGTGGTCATTTTGATAAAATAATCTTTAAGATTTTTTCTATTTTTTTTTGAAGGGATATTTTCATATTGTCTGAACTAAGATTTATGATTATGACCTCATAGCTATCTTAGAGTTCAGACTTGACAAGGACCCTAAGACCTGGAACCCAGTGAGACTTACAGTAAGAAAAAAACACTCCAAATTCTGCTTTAGTTTGACTGATTTAAAAGAGGTCCTTTCTCATTAGCTTTAGTAGTCACTTAATAAATACCTGTTGAGAAGAGTTGAAATCTCAAGAAATATGCATGAATGTTAATGATGGTATGACAGTAGATGGAAGAATGAAATTTAATAGGGTCTTAGCTTCTATGAAGATAACTTCAATTGGACATCTTTTCAAGAAAGTACAGTTCTTGCAGGACTGTAACATTCTTGGCTCAGCTTTTGGTCTCTTTTCTAAAAAAGTTGCATTTATTATTTAAAAAGGCAAATCAACTACTCTCCTTCTTACACTTAAATATTATTATTCTTATACTTAGTATTGAGTTTCTGTATTTATTGCTAGGAGTTGTGGAGGTCTAAAGAAGTTGTAAATACAGAGATATAGCCAAAGGTGGGAGCCAGGCTCTATCCATGGTACTGAAACAATCTTGTTCTGCTGCCAAGAGCAGAAGCCACTTGCTGAAGTGTAACAAAACCGAATGATCAATTGCCTGAAGTGCCTATAGCTCATTTAAAACAAATTCCAGGTTTAATTGAGCCTGTATCAAATAGATCATCCTGTATCGAGAGGATGTTTTTGTAGTTTAAGACTTGCAAGAGAGACTATCAGTAGTACTCCATATATGTTGTGAACAGACCGGTATAATTCACAAGCGACTGAAGAGAAATTATTTTGTAGGCTGCCGAGTCATTGAGTAAAAACTAAAGTAATTTATTTAATTATCCTTTGGAGGGCTCTCTACATTATTTTTATGAATGCAATAGAAACACTGAAAAGCGAAAGGAAAAATAGGAAATTAACTTACATGAAAGTTGGCTTATTAATTTTCCCTTCATGTAGAGATGTATTTTATTGTGTTTGGAACAATGTAATTTTAGAAGCAGTGAAAGTATCTTAACTCATAAAAGGAGGCAAATGGAAATGAGATCAGAGAAAACATATTCTGAGCCTTTGAAGAGATGAGGGATTTGATATGTCAAGGTGCTTGATTTTGGTTCTGAGACCATTGTTGGTGCAATTCTGTTCTAAGACAGAGACATGTATATGGTTAAAAGCACCAGGGTGGGTCTTAGGTAAAAATGGGACGTAGTAGAAGTGTAGTTTATTCACCTTCCCCTCCCTCTGTCCTGTGGAGCACTGTCACCTTCCTCAATCCCCTTCCCTCTCCTTTATCAAACCAGCCCTCCTAGGAATGTTTGAGTTTGAAAGTTTTCCTTAAATTTTAGAGTGAAAATCCTTTTTATGTTTAAAAGATTACAGAAGCTACACATTAGGAGATTTTCTAGGCAAGAAGACTATGTTGCTGCTCACGAAATCATGCAGTGTGCTTGCTAAGAGCCTGTCCAGTTATGGCATAGAACTTTTTGAGCTGATCTTCTGTAAAAAAAATCTAGTAATATTAAGGAGGGCATGTGATGTGATGGACACTAGGTGTTATATGCAACTGTTGAATTATTTTATTTTATTTTAAAAAGATTTTATTTATTTATTTAACAGAGAGAGATCACAAGTAGATAGAGAGGCAGGCAGAGAGAGAGGAGGAAGCAGGCTCCCCACTGAGCAGAGAGCCCAGTGTGGGGCTCGATCCCAGGACCCTGAGATCATGACCTAAGCCGAAGGCAGAGGCTTTAACCCATTGAGCCACTGAGGCACCCCAGTTGTTGAATTATTGAACGCTACATCTGAAACTAATAATGTACTATATGTTGGCTAATTGGATTTAAATAAAAAATAGAATAAAAGCTTTCTCCAAAAGGAAAGGAAGAAAACTCTAGTAATGATTGGAATTTTGCCTCCTCTTTTCCCTTCTACCAGTCCATTTTTCACCATGAGTCAGATGGAATTTTTAAAACTACAAATCCTGTCTAATTCTCTCACCTATTTAAGACTGTTCAATGGATTTCCTTTTTATTCTCAGAAAAGAGACAGAGGGTTACAACATGACCTTATAGGTTCTCTAATAATATGGTTTCTGTGTATTCTCTCTAATCTCTGCAGTCCAGAAACCCTTGCTTTGTTTTAATTCTTTGAAAATTCCAGGGTGGTAGAGAGTAATTTTATTTACTGCTCTCTTTTTAGTGCCTAACCCAGTGCCATGATGAACAAATATTTCTTAAATGAATAAATGAAAGAGCGAATTAAATGTTGGTGTCATTCTAGTTAGTTTTGGTAAAACTATCCCCATGTATGGTATTGTCCTTCATTCCACAAATATATGTTGAGTACCTGCCATGTGCTGGGCATTGTGTGAGGTGCTGCTAAACAGTAATTACAATGTGTAATAACTGGTGAGAAGTCAGGGTAGCCTCTTAGGGTGGTTATAATTACAGACAGATTTAGAGATCTAAATGTGCAGAAATGGTGGAGAGTAAAACTCTACCTTTTAGCTGCTTTCAGACTGCACAAAAGATTTAATCTCCAGGGAGACAGAAATGCTTTTCAAAACAGAAGCAAAATACAATGTTTCTTTCCAAGATGAAGAAATTACTTTGGCCACTAGTTGGCCAAAGTTATGTTTAAATAGTGACATGTGAGGAGATAGGTATGTCTCTCCTACTTTGGAGTTCATAAGTGAAGAGACCTGAGGCTACATTGATTCATTTCCTCCCACCTGTTTCATCCTGAGCATAGCAGGAATGAGATCATGGGTTGTTCTGAAAGCCCATTCTAAGTCTGAAGGCATTAGATGCTTTTTTGTGTCATTTTATAAATGAAGTGCTCAAGTGTTCACAACTTCTTTGGCATGTAGTGGCAGAATTACTATCTTTTCTGGAGAGAGTTGGATGTAGCAGAGAGGGGGTGTGTTAGGGAGAAGCTAAATTAGAACTGATATACTTCTACAGAGGGATTCTCATTGAAGAAAATGTAATGTTTCTTTTGGATTCATAGGAGATTTCTATCTATTGCCTGGCTTGATCCAAATTGGCTTTTGCAGAAAGTTTTCATCCCTCTCTTTTGGACTCTTTTTTTTTTTTTCATCCCTCTCTTTTGTATTAAGACCATGTAAGTGCAATAGATAAATATTTGGAGGAATGATATGTATATATATGTGTGTGTCCATATGATTTGTTTCTTTTTTTCTAAAAGACAGCTAATTTGAGTGTGACTGTCTTGAATACTTGGTTATTTTCTGCTAGTAATGGTACTGAATTGGCATAGTGCTGGTTATGTATATGGTCAAGCCAGACATAACTTTATAACCTCAATTTAGAAGGAGAATTTTGAAATTTTAGGGACAAAAAGTAGGAATTAGGATATGATTTTTTTCAGAAAGGATAATTTGTATAAAAGTAACTTTATGGTAAATCATCTCTTTTGTCTAATTTTGGGACTACACGCAGTAGTATCTCCTCAAAGAGACCTTCATTCTAGTGAGTTTTACAAAAGGTAACTGCTGTTCCTTATTTGTAGTAAGGACTGTCATCGTCTCTATCTTTTAGTCAGTCTCCTTTAATTTTACATTATAGTCACAGTCTTCTGTTTAAATATTATCATATCTCCACTTGACACAACAACAAACATTATCAGAGTCACAGAAATCATAGGTATGAAAGCCTCTTTGCTCCCATCTTGGTTTGTTTGTTTTCTCAATGAAGATACCTTTTATCATCTGGTTATTTTATCTATGGCTAAGTGCAAGCTTCAAGACAATAATATTCTCTCTGGATCAAGTACAGTCATTTCCCAGTGTAGGACATAGTCTAGAAATTTGCTCCATTTTAAAAGAATTTCCAAATGGGGACTTTTTTTTTTTAAAAGATTTAATTTTTTATTAGAGAGAGAGAGAGATGGTAAGAGAGAGGGAACACAAGCAGGGGGAGTGGGAGAAGGAGATGCAGGCTTCTAGCTTCAGCAGGGAGCCCTATGCGGGGCTCAATCCCAGGACCCTGGGATCATGACCTGAGCCTAAGGCAGACGCTTATCGACTGAGCCACCCAGGCGCCCTGCAAACGGGGACTTTTTATTTTTATAATTCTGCATAATATACCACCCATCTGGGAAACCTACAATGTGGATGAATAGGTTAAAGTCTCTGGGAAGTGCTTTGGTAAAATTTGTTTTTTATTTCTTCAACTTAGCATTTCCCAAACCTAGTTGATTTTTGAACCCCTTCCTGTAATACCAGTTAGCATCCAGCTATGGAAAGCTGCTCTTTTGTTTCAAACTGCTGAGTGTAGGTTCTTCTGACTCTCATAAATCAATTTGGGATTTAATTCTGGGAATGAGGGTGTATGTCAGCTTGTGAAATCTGTCACCCTGTGGATGACTACCACAGTGGTTCATTTGGTTGATTTGGCTGGTGTGATGGCATTGGTAGATATTCTGTTCTTTCTATTCCACCGAGGAGGACAACTTTCTCAAGCAGAAGACCAGATGTCTTTGGAAAAGAGTATAAAAGTAGTTCTCTTTTCCTACTAAAATCCAAACATGAAATTAGGCTCATTTGGGGGGAACTTTGATTCTGACATTTGTTCATATGTTTGTTAGGGGCGTGAAAGTTGTGGGAATACAGATCAAAGAATAGTATAATATAATATTATAATAGTATAGTAATATACTATACACAATACAGATCAAGGAATTGTATAATATAATAGTATAATAGTATAGTAGTATACTATAGTATTATAATACAGTAGTATATTTATATAGTATCATAATATGTAAAGTATATATAATATATAAAGTATAGTATAGTAGTATAAAAGTATGATATATCATAAATATAGTATAATAGTATATTATGATAATAGTATAATTATAGTATAATAATAGTATAATTATGAGAGAATAGTATAAACATAGGGCATGTTGGCCCAATAAAGGTCATAGAGTGGGGCTGGTCATGGTGGAGTTGGGGATCCATTAACTTAGGAACACTAGAGAAACTCTTTAAGACTGGTCTGGGTATATTTATATAAATGCGCAGCTTGGCTTAACAATAGGTTGAATGTCTTTGGTGAATTCATATAATGCACTATTCCATTCCAGAAATTTTGTCTTTGTCTTTAGTGTGTATTCCTAAGCAACCTCCGTCACTGCCTGTCTTTACAGTATACTTCTATTTCACTCCATTTTGTTCCCAACATCCCTTCCTCAAGCCTGATGACCACTCCAGGGATGTTTTTGTAGTTTAGGGAAGAATGTAGAGTCACAACCAGCTTCTTACCGGAGTCTCCACTTCCTTAGATTTAACGTGCTCCCTGTGGTATTAGTAAAATGGAAACAATTTTTGCTTGCATAACTAATACAGAGGAGTCTGGTGCCACATCCTGTCTGTTCTTAGGTGTTCCTTGACCTCTTACCGGAAGAGAAAGTGGTCAGCCCCCATTTCATGCTCTGTGAAATGCTTCCTAGAAGGGTGGTTGATACCTGTGTCAGCAAAGCCACATCTGAACCAGTTAAACAAACTGGTTTGGGCCTCTTGGAGGAAGTAATTTGCACTGTCAGGTACGAGAGAGAATGGCTTTTCTGCAGGAGAGAGCTTGGATGGCATAAGGGAGATAAATGGCCCTGAATGAAAGGGTGAATAAAACTCTCGACAGTTTGAAATTCCTTTGGAGGAACCTGGGAGTTAAGCATTTTCTTTCTTCTCCCTTTATCTCTTGTCTGTCTCATATTTCAGTTTTATTGCCCCTCTTTTGCTGCCTATGGTGCTGAATTATGATGAGCCCCAGACTTAGTTTAACCTTAGCTATTTCCTGACCCACACTTTCTTTTAAGGTAGAAAATGATGCAGTTTTCTTCTTTCTCTGCAGTCATGACTATTAATAAACCTTTTACAATAGTCATATCTAATTTCTTATTATGCTTCCCCCCTCACCAACGCACGGGGCAGTGTGTCTGGCAGAAACAGCACAGGCACCATGGCTGGCTAAAATATAACATCAAAGTCTAGAGCCAAGACTCAGCTAGTGTACTTATTTAATCGGAGAAGGATGCTGGAGCAATTCAGAGTACTCATGGATCGCCGTCCTCTCTGTAGAGATCAGCTCAGCTGGACATGGGTTCCAATTCTCACTCTAAATTTACTAGTTGTATTGCCTAAAGGCCGTTACTTAACATTACTTCCATTTCCTCATCTATCCACTGAGGGACTAGCAATACCTATCTTATAGGATAATTGTATAGGATAATAATGTGAGATTACATAAAAAGTTTAACACAGAGCCTGGCACAGATGCTCAGTTAATGCTAGTTTCCTTTCCTTATTTGAATAGCAATGAGTGCTGTCTTTATGCTTCACAGGGACATTGGTACTTCTTTTTTTTCCCCCTGGTATTTAGTCAATTATTTTAATTTTATTTATTTTATCATGTTTGGTTAGCCACAATATAATACATGATTAGTTTTTGAGGTAGTGTTCAATGATTCATTAGTTGCATATAATACCCAGTGCTCATCATGACATCTGCCCTCATTAATACCCATCACCTAGCTACCCTATCCCCCCATCCCTCACCCTTCCACAACCCTCAATTTGTTTCCCAGAGTCCAGAGTCTCTCATGGTTTGTCTTCCTCTCTGATTTCTTCCCCTTCAGTTTTCCCTCCCTTCCCATATGGTCTTCCATGCTATTCCTTATGCTCTAATTATGAGCGAAACCATACGATAATTGTCTTTCTTTGCTTGACTTATTTGACTCAGCATAATCCCCTCCAGTTCCATCCATGTCAATGTCAATGGTGGGTATTCATCCTTTCTGATGGCTGAGTAATTCCATTGTATATATGAACCACATCTTCTTTATTCATTCATCTGTTGAAAGGCATCTCAGCTCCTTCCACAATTTGGCTATTGTGGGCATTGCTTCTATGAACATTGGGGTGCATGTGCCTCCTCTTTTCACTACATCTCTATCTTTGGGGTAAATACCTAGTAGTACAATTGCTAGGTCATAGGGTAGCTCTATCTTTAACATTGGTAATTTTTGATGACAAGGTTTAAGGCCTAGGCTCTTTTCCTCTATTACTTCTTCCTGATATTGTTTCAAGTGACAGCAACTCTAAGACTTGATATTTGGGTTTTCTAAAGAAAAGATGTGGGGCACCTGGGTGGCTCAAGCATTTAAGCAACTGCTTTCAGCTCAGGTCCTGATCTTAGGGTCCTGGGATCGAGCCCCATATTGGGCCCCCTGCTCAGTGGGGAGCCTGCTTCTCCCTCTCCCACTTCCCTTGCTTGTGCATGTGCTCTCTTTTCTTATTAAATAAAAACAAACAAACAAACAAACAAACAAATAAATAAATAAAATCTTTAAAGAAAGCATGTAGTGTGGAGCTAAATATCTTATTTGGGAAAGAGCTCTGGATTATCTGAGTTGAGGGACAATATAGGAACTAGCACGACATTCAAACAATGGTGGCAGATACAGGCTGAATGATACCTGCACGCATAGGCTAAAAAATGTAAGTACGTCTGAGATGGTAATGATCAGTCCTTGGTGGTGGTATTGGTGGTGGTTCTAAGAGGTAGCCATTCTAGTGACTGAGAGAGTCGAGATGGGGCTTGTACTTTGAACTGAGCCTCGTTATCAAGAGCTAAATCAGTTTCTGGCTCTACAAGAAGGCTAATTTCTGGATGAGCTCACGTAGTTGGGAATATGAGTGCTTGCTTGGGAGGAAGAAGACAAATGAAAGGCTGGGTTTCATTGGCTTAGACAAAAGCAGGTGGATGTGTGTGGTTGGTTGGGAGAGAGAGGCAGAAGTGTGATGGCTGTGCCTCAGACTCACAAGAAATAGTGTGTCATGTAAAGGCTTCAGCATTGGACATGGATTTTAGGGTAAGCCTATTTATTGTCTTAAAAATCAATAAATACTGAAGCAAGATAGGCTGTGGGCTGACTATGCCAGGGCTCTAGCTCCATTTCTTTGTGATTCTCTTGGTTCTGCCCTTTCCAGGCAGTTGGCTTAACTTCAAGTGGGTAGAAAAATGGCAGCAGCAGTTCTGGCTACCATAGCTAGGCATGGGCATCTCCAGAGGAATAAGGGAGACTAGTTTATTTTTGTGTCTCTTCTGTAGGAGTGAACAACTTTTCTGGAAAGCTCCATAGCAAACGTCTCCCCATTTTTCATTGGACAGAATAGGTTTGCATACTTACATGACCGTTTTAAAACCAGTCATGAAAGGGGAACGAGATTATAATGATTAACTCAAACTAAGATTTCTCTGGGAGCTTGAGATTTGGGTCAACCTGAATAATATGAAAGAGAAGGGGATACCTGAACAAAACTGGCACTCTGTTAGAATAGAAGGGGTAGACAGCCAACAGCATTTGCTGCAACTTGCTACCTCCTTTGAGCCTCAGATTTTCTACTGGTATCGTGTGCATATGTCACTTGCCTAGAGAATATTAAATGAAGTAATATATGTAAAGCACTCAGCACAATACCTGTCACAGAATCAACATTTAGTAAAGTGGCAAGTGCACTTGGCAGTTGAGCTGTCACATTTATTGGCTGCAAGCCTGATTCAAAGCTCTTACTGCTTTGTGTGACTCTGTGTTCTTGAGAAATGTTCTGAATTTGTCCTAACTGGCTAAGAAACCAGAATAATATTGGGATTCTAATATAAGTATTTTAATGACTCCTCTTTGGAGGGCTGAATCCAAATGGTAATGTCACTAAAGATGGCCTCTGGTCCATTTCTTATGTAGATAGACTGAGTTTCCAATTTACAAGTGGGGAAAGGCTTAAACACAATCACTGTGCCATTGTGGTCATGGGGATGTGTGTGGGTGTGTGTGCATATGCACGCCCACATACATTGTACATTGTGCATGAATATGTTTAGCTTTTATTTTGCTTCCAAAGTACTTGGCCGAGCACTTTAGTTATTTTCAAAGTACCAGTAGAGTCTGAGGACTATGGTGAGAAAGCAAGATTGAACAAGGGAGCTGCCAGCAGGGCTGCTACACTCTGTAGCTCTAGGCTGTGCCATTCACAGAAGCTACAATGTGAATGGCGGCCCCCAGTGCTGTGTGAGGGCCCTGCGCACTGGTGATTTTCAGAACAGCTTACGAACTTTGCACAGATAGCATGGGAAAACAGGGCACATGGTTTATACGCATTCAATTAGTTCTCTTTGAGTTAATTACTCCTTCATGAAATGTGTGCGGGTGGATTCTTTGCTGCTTCATAACAGGCAGGATAATTCACACTTAACCATTTTATCCAAAGCCATTTTATCAGTACATAATGGGGACTACAATGCTCTGATATTAACTGTCTCTGGGAGGAGTTAGTTATTCTTAGAATTAGAAGTTAATTCTTGTTGTTTTATAGAAAATAAGTAGAACAAGTAGGTTTTTTTTTTTTTTAAGACCAGCTTTGCAGAAGGGAAGTAGAGGGTGGTGACTGAGTCTGTCATGTCTGCTTAAGATTGCCTGGGTTCAGATACCAGCAACTGACTCTCTGTGCAACATTTGCTGCCTGTGTGTCACTCTCCTCCACTATAAAACAGACGTAATCATAGAGTAAGTCTTATGGGGTTGTTTGGAAGACTAAATGAATATGTGGAGACCTTAGATCAGGGCTTGCAAGAGTTAGTTGTGAAGATTAAGTGAGGATCAAGTGTTAGAAGTCTTGTATACTGTGGGGGGGTATGCAAAACGGTGCAGCCACTGTGCAAATGGTATGGAGGTTACTCAAAAGATAGAAATACCATTTAATCCACAAGCTACTTCTGGTATGGATCCAAAAGAATTGAAATCAGGATCTCGAAGGATATTAGCACTCCCATGTTCACTGCAGCACTGTTCACAATAGCTAAGATGTAGAAACAACCTAAATGTTCATTAGCAGACAAATGGACAATGTGACATATGCATACAATGCATTTTGTAAGTGAAATAAGCCAGACACAGAAAGACTGGCACTATGATTCCACTTAAGTGAAATATCTAAACTTGTTAACTTATAAAGTCAAAAACTAGACCGGCAGTTACCTGGGCCTGAGGGCAATGGGGAGACATAAAGGTTCAGTTAAGGAAGACAATTAAGCTCTAGAGATTTGCTGTACAACATTATATCTATAGTCAACAATAATGTATTATGTACTTAAAATTGTTAAGAGATAGGTCCTATGATAAGTGTTGATTTTTTTAAAAAGATTTTATTTATTTAAGAGAGAGAAAGAGAGAGAGAGAGAGAGAATACATGAGCTGGGGGAGGAGCAGAGGGTGAGAGAGAGAGAGAGAGAGAGCACGCTGTGAAGTGGCAGAGCTGGGATTCAATCTCCAACAGACTCCCTACTGAGTGCAGGGCCTGACACAGAGCTGGATCCCACGACCCTGAGATCATGACCTGAGCTGAATTCAAGAGTTGGATGCTTAACCAACCAAGCCACCCAGACATTCCCCAGCCCATGTTAAGTGTACTTAACACACACACACTTATCTCAAACGCTGTATGTCAAATACAGTAACAATGAAGCATTCAAGGGAAGGGAGAGATATCCATTAAATGCACTTACTTTTAAAAAACACCATCAGAAAAAAAAAAACAAAACACCATCAGAAAAACCAGTGTTAATATCCTCCATCATAGAGGGAAAATAATTTCTACGAAGCATTTTCAAAAATTCTGATTAACTCCACCTCATTGTTATTTTTATTGTCACAAATACAGATATCCTCTAAATAAAAGAGTTAGCTGTGATCATTATTATTATTATACTTCTCTGTTACAGGATTTTGGCATTTCTAGATATTTGATGCAATTCATATTTTAATACCAGTTTATCTCTTACATTGGGCTGCATGCTTTTTTCCTTGGGGTTTTCATACCTGTTTTCTTCTTTGTCCTTACAGCAACCTGTCAGCTAGGTAAAACAGAAATAATTATCTCTACCTACATTAGAGCAATTATTTAACTCCACAGCATTTTTCTAATGATTTGTCCATCTCCTCTACCAATAGAAAACTCACATGAATGCAGTGTATCGAATATGAATGCAGTTATCTATAAGTAAGAAATATACAAGTAACAGGAGCTTAAATCATAATGTACGTTATTTATTTAATAAAAATTGTGAAGGAATATTCAGTGCCTTATTCATAGTATTAAAGACTCAAGATTTTTCCATCATCCTAAATGAATTGATTCATTTTCCTTGTGTTTGTATCCTCATGGTCACAAGGTGATTGCCATAGTTTTAGGCATTGTATCCCTAACATCCTAAGCAGGCAGGCAGAGTATGTACGAAAGAGGTCTCCTTCTATTAGTGAAGAGAATTTATTCCAAAAGTTCACTTCACGTTTGCTTTACTTACCAGAACTGGACTGCATAGCCACTCCTGGATGCGAGGGAGGTTGGAGAAGAGAATACTTGGTGGGGTGCCTGGGTGGTTCAGTTGGTTAAGTGTCTTGACTTTCACTCTGATCATTATTTCGGGTTCCTGAGATCAAGCCCTGTGTTGAGCCTTGAACCCTGTTTTGAGCCCTGCATTGGGCCCTTCATTGGGTTCTGTGCTTACTGGGGAATCTGCCCCTGCCCCTGCCCCTGCCCCCACCTGCGCTTGTGCACTCATGCTTTCTCTCTCAAATAAATAAATAAAATATATTTTTTTTAGAGAAGAATATTTGGCAAAGGGAGTAATTGTCATGATTTAACTCTTGGAGCTGGGCACAATGAAGCTTGAACAAAATAGGATTCTCTTCTCTTCCCTCTCCTCCCCCTGCTCCTCTCCTCTCCTCTCCTCTCTCCTTTCTTCTCTTCCCCTCCCTCCCTCTCTCTCTTTCCTTCCCTCCCTCCCTCCCTTCCTTCTTTCTTTCTTAAATCTGGGAAAATTGTGGGGGCAGAAGAGCCAATGGCTATAGGAAAGGAAGCTAATAGTGTCAGCCACAGGCAAGGATTGTCCCTGATTTATTTTTTAAAAATGCCTGAGCCTGACACAAAAAAAATCCATAAATATTAGAATAAATGAAACTTTCTTTGACAGATAAATGGAGGCCCTACGAACAGGAAGTATATGATCTTCCCAAGACCACACAGCTAATTAGAAGAATAAATGGAACTGTAACTCACTTGTGCTAATTTCTGGCCTGGAATTTTTTCTATTAGCAAAGCCACATACTGGTTTTTGTCTTATTACTTATGGAAAAGATAATGTAAGATGTTTTCTTTCTTTTTTTTGGATGTTTGATAGAATGGCTCAACTTCTATAACACATGTGTTTCTCCTGGAATTTAAGTAAGGGGAAGCACATGAATCCCTCCCACCAAGGTCAATCAACCATAACCTCTTTGAATGACCTATAGTTATGAAGGAAGATGACTGGTATCTAATAAACTGTAGTTCAAAGCCACACTGACCTTTATGCTTTTGTCTACTTACTAAGATTTTAAACTGAAGTAAAAAGACTTCAGAACTTAAAGAACTAATATTGAAAACTAATATGTGCCAGACCTAGTGCTGGCCATTTTGAATATAACTTAGATATGATTCTATTCATTTTGCAGGTGACAAAACCTAGACTCTAGAAGTTGTGGTTTGCTAATGGGCATAAAGCTGTGAAGTTGGAGAGCTGGGATTTAAACCTGACGAAGTTAGGATTCAACACTTGTGCTTTTCCCACTGTCTTACACTCTGATCCTGTGCTCAGACACTGCCATAATCATATTTTAATGAGCACCTGCTATGGACTAAGAAACCCTTAGTAGTTAGACTGGTACATGGTATATGTCTGAACACTTTTTTTTTTTTGCTTCTAAGTTGCTTGAGAATCAGCATTTTAGTATTTTGCATGTAAAAATGCTTTATGTCTTTTATAGACTGAGAAGTTTTATATAACTATACATTATCATTTTTCTTATGTCAAAATTCAGGTTGACTTCTTTGGAATTTCAATGTAGGCCTTTAAAAAACTTTGTAAATGGTATTTTGAATATTTTTATATTAACATAAAGAAGTAAAACATACATTATGAGTTGTTTAAAGATTCCAGCAGCTATTATGCATCATAATGTGTACTGAAGTTAATTCTAAAGCATATCTATAGCTCATCTTATTTTATGCCATAGCACCTTGTTTATGGTTCTGCATATTTGTGGGTTAGAATACCTTTAAATATTCTGGTCTTATATAGTTTTTTTCTTTCCTGATAAAATTTTAAAGTGACATTTAATATTTTAAGAAACATTGTATTTGAGGTACAAAGCTGTTTTATTATTTGATATCTTTGATATAAAGATATCTTTATTCATAATCATTAGTATCATACTGATCTGGCTTGTGTTAAAATTCTTCTGTTTTTATGATCTCCTGCTTGTAGAGGTTTGTAGTTAGAACAAGCCCAGTACTGTATTACATTTTAAAACTTTAAGTATGGGTCCTTAATACATGTAATAATTAGTCCTATGTTATTCCTATTACAGTGGAATATGTCTTCACATATTGCAAGTATACTGTTAGGAGATAATTCTCTATAGGTCACTTGTGTTTCTGAAAATTTTATGAGCAAAGTGATTGGCTGTTTTCATCCTGGGTTGTCTTTTCAGGGATGCTTGTATAGCAATCAGTATTGGAAGATAAAATCTCTGGCTGGAGCGAAGGGCAGATTTGCCCACAGCCATAGAAGAGAGACATAGTGTCTAGAGTGCAGGCCAATCTTACTGCCCATTAAAAATGTTAGGGTTCTATAAGCTCAGTGTCACTCTCCTAAATATAACCCTTTTGTATTGCCTTGTGGGAAATGGGATTTGAGGAATTTGCATAAATGCTGGTTTCTTCCTGCAGCTCTTACCATGAGTAATTAAGTCTTTTGTTTCTGACCCAGGAGCCTCATGTCTTCTGTGAGCATATATGAAACTGTGACAAGCTATGTTGTTACCTTATATGTAAGATAACATCTCAGTCCCTATATAGCTTTTGACAGGTTCCCAACTAAATCATTTTGGGCTCCCCACCTAGATTAGCAATTTTAAGACAAACTATTAATTTTTTTTTGAAGGGGATTTAAACTTTAGAATATTCCAGACTAATATAAAAAGTTACCAATAAATGTTAAGTGTCATCATATTTACATCAGGTTTAAAAGATAAAATAATCAAAACACCACAAATAAAGTTGAATTCTGCTTTGTCCTTTTCTTGGAACATTGCTTCCCCCTTCCTTCCTGGAGGCGATCACTACCTTGATTTTGGTGTGTGTCTTTACAGACCATCATTAATACTTTCACTATACATATACAAAAATATGTATTTCTAGGTTGTGTTTTTCAAAAATTACATGATTTGTTTTATATTGTAATTTTTTTCAGCTATTTTTTCTCAACACTGCTTTTAGATCTATTCTTGTTGATAAATAATGATCTGGTTTATTAATTCTCTTTTGCTTCCTTACATGAATGTAACATATTTTATTATTCTAAACACTACTGATTAGACATTTGGGTTGTTTCCAGTATTTTCATGTTACAAACAATGCTGTGATGAACATCTTTATGTCTTGGCACAATGATGGC
Source organism: Procyon lotor (assembly GCA_028646535.1). Taxonomy (NCBI): domain Eukaryota; kingdom Metazoa; phylum Chordata; class Mammalia; order Carnivora; family Procyonidae; genus Procyon; species Procyon lotor. Next base: position 13,534,033 of record CM053613.1, read on the forward strand.
AGATTACTTTAGGGTAAGTAATAGAATGTGGCAGAATTGACACTGTGCCAGTCTGGGGCTTAAGGCAGTAAGGGAAGCTCTACTTTTGTTCTTTGGAGGAAGCCAGCCACTGCGTAAGAGATCCAGCTACTCTGAGACTGCCATGCTGTGAGGAAGTCCAAGCTAGCCACGTGGAGAGGCCACAAGGAGGGGATAGGAGAGAGGTGTCCCTCCAGCTTCCCTGCTGTTCTAGCCATCCTAGTTGAAGTGTCAGACATATGAGTGAAAAAGTCACCTTGGACATTCTAGCCATAGCAAATGTCACATGAAGCACAGGCAAGCTGTCCCCACTGGGGCCCTGCCAAAACTGCAGACTCAAAGGCAAAGAAATAGTTATTGTTGGTTTGAGCCTTTATGTTTAGATAATCAAGACACCCATTTTTTTCTCGTAGATATTTCTTTTTCTGTATTAATTAGAAAGTATTCGTTATATATTATCCTTTATATACTGGTGCTTTAGTGAGGGCTCTCAACTCATCAAGGTATAAACCCGAATGCTTTTCCTATGAAGTGCTACCCTTTCTACTCTGTTGAAGCCTCCTTTCCCACCAGAACAATATCTCAGCCTCTTCATTACTTTCCAGCCACATTCTGTTTTTAGAACAGACTTGTAACACTAAGATTTATCCCTGTGTTTTAAAACCTAAATCTTTTACTTGATTAAAAAAGTCTTCTAGATTGCTGTTCTGAATAGGTGAGACTGGCAGCACTAGGAGTTTAGTGTGTGTGGGAGGGTGTGAGACACATCTCCTCTCACACACCGGGGGGTACTGGGCAGGCAGAAGTGATGAGCGAGGTGGATGCTGCCCTGCTCCACTACCTCTAAAGTGTTGAGGTTTAATTCTTTTCTAAATGATGTTTGATGTCTGTGGGCTCCACAGGGCAAGATCATGGCTCCAACAGAACAAGCAGATGGTGGTCTCCCTCTTGAGCTGCTTTGTAATGCACTTGGGTGGGGGTTCCTTACATGACTGGTTGCATCTTCCACTGATCCTCAGTTGGCACCTTTGCAGAGCATGTCTTTGAGTTGATGTCCCTTTGCCCCTTGATATAACAGCCACCAGCAAGACTGTAGCCCCAGATCTGAGTCCTTCAGAAACCTGAACTAAAGGCATGGCTGGGGGAGTCCTAGCCTTCCTTCTTCTTGCTCGGCTGTGACCCACCTTGTCTTTGTTCCCAGTCCTCTCTCCTGCTACTCCATTAGTGCAAGGCAGATTATCAAGCTCAGTGGCAGTATGACCAGGAAGGAATATGACCTTACAGGCATTGTCAAACTTAACTAATCACTGTCTTAGTGTTTCCTTGGTTTGGGGGAGAAGAAGCCCCTCCTCCCCTTCTCTCAGAGAGAGCGGAGAGGTGAGGGAATAGCCTCTATTTACAAACAAAGACAACTTACAATTTCCTTCCAACCACATATAAATTAGAGGTTTATGGGTTATAGTAATGTCAGTTCTTTTTTATGATCTTATTTTATTTATTTGCCAGAGAGAGAGAGAGCGCACAAAAGCAGGGGGAGCATGGCAAGCAGAAGGAGAAGCAGATTCCCCACTGAGCAGGGAGCCTGATGTGGGACTCGATCCCAAGACCCTGGGATCATGATGCAAGCCGAAGGCAGACGCCTAACCAACTGAGCCACCCCAGGCACCCCAGTAATGTAAGTTCTTTTAAAACTGCACCTCTTAGCAAACTCTGAAGGGAGTGACTAGTCCTGAGAGCTGGAGGTTTCTGATCTTGAATATGTGGTTCTTGGATCAGCTGGGCCTTGGTTTCCCTAATAGTATTCTTTCATATAATTAGTTCTTTGTTAGACATGTTGCAAAGATCTGCTCCTGAACTATTGCTTGGCTTTTAATTTCGCTTATTGTGGCTTTGGTTTTGCAAACATTTTATCTTTGAGGTCGATTTTATGTGTTAGCTAAGAATTCCTTTCTCACTCTAAAGTCATAAAGACATTCTGTTCTTTATTTTCTCTAACAGTCATACAATTTTGGTTATTATATTTAGGTCTCTCATCCATGTGAAATGTAAAAAGTTTGTATATGATATGATAAAGAGATATAATTTATTTTTTATGGAAAACCAATGGTTCCAACATAATTTACTGAAGAGACTGTCCATTCCCTAAGAATAAAAAATACTTGTTTTGTCTTTCATCACATTTCCATATGTGCACAGCTCTGTTTCTGGCATCCTTATTCTGTTTTCTTAACATATTGATCCTCTTTGAAGCCAAAGTATACCGCTTTAAGTACTATGGCTTTATATATCTTAATAACTAGTAAAGAAAGTCTCCCATTCTTTCTCCCAGAATAATTTTGATTATTTTTGCCCTTTACGCCTGCATATGAATTTTAGAATTGACATATCAGTTCTGTAAAAAAACTATGTTGGGAGTTCCATTAGCAATGTATTGGATTTATAGATGAAGTTGGGTATGAACTAACTCTTTAATGTAAAAAAGTTAGTTAGGTAATTGCCTAGCAGTCTAAATGCAGAAAAGTTTCCATTTAGTATATAATTTATCTTTCTTATTTTGCAATATTCGTATGTAAAACTTTATCTCTTGTCATGGTCAATGCCTAACACAAAGCTTCTCTCAATAAATATTTATGGAATTAATGACTGGACCATCTGTAGACATTTGTGCTAGACATTTTATAACTTAGACAGAATGTGTTTTGGGAACTCTATGTCATTAGGTATAAATTTTCCAAATTACGAATATATTCATGATTTAGCATGAGATTCTAGTCACTCAACAAGAATGCCTAATTTGTAATTATTAAAGCTGCACCAAGTCAATATTTTACATTTTGTATGGGCCCACATTAGTGATCATAGTATCAATTCTGCATATTTGTTGAGGATGATAGAGTGAGTTGTGTCTTCAGATTTTATTTTTTAAAATAAAGTCTGTTGAAGTACAGTTGAATGCAAAGCTGCACATATTTAATGTATACCACTTGATAAGTTTGGAGATGAGTACACATCCTTGAAATCACCACCACAGTCTATGTCATAAACATGTCTACCAGCTCTAAGTTTCCTCTTGCCTCCTTTATTTATAATAATAAGTATTATTATGCTGTGATAAGAACACTTTTTTTTAAAGATTTTATTTATTTTGAGAGAGAGAGAGAGCATGAGCATGGGGTGGGCTGGGGTGGGGGAAGAGCAGAGGGAGAGGGAGAAGCAGACTCCCCACTGAGTGGAGAGCCCAATGTGGGGCTTGATCCCAGGACTCTGGGATCATGACCCAAGGCGAAGGCAGATACTTAACTGACTGAGCCACCCAGGTGCACTGAGAACATTTAACATAAGATCCACCTCCCCAGTAAATTTTCAAATATACAGTACAGGGCTGTTAACGATAAGCACCATGCTGTACAGTAGATCCTTAGGACTTATTATTCATTCTGTATAATTTTTTAAAAATGTCATGTATTTATTTGAGAGAAAGAGAGAGAGAGCAAGCATGAGCAGGGGAGAGGGACACAGGGACAGGGAGAAGCAGATTTCCCGCTGAACATGGAGCACTGACATAAGGCTTGATCCCAGGACCCTGAGATCATGACCTGAGCAGAAGGCACATGCTTAACTGAGTGAGCCACCCAGGTGCCCATTTTCTGTATAATTGAAACTCTGTACACTTTGGTAATACCTCCCTGTTTCCCCCTCCCACCAGTCCCTGGCAGTTATCATTCTACTCGCCGCTTCTAAGAGCTTAACTATTTTAGATACTTCATATAAGTGGTATGATGTAATATTTATTTGTCCTTTTCAGTCTGGCTTAGTCCACTGGTATAATGTCCTCCAGGTGCACCCATGTTGTTGCAAATGGCAGAATTTTCTTTTTCTTTTTTTTTTTTTAAAGCTCAACAATATCCTATTGTGTGCATATATGATATTTATTCACCCATCCAATGATAGACATTTGGATTGTTTCCACTCTTGTTTATTGTGAATAATGTTGAACATGGGGATGCAGATATCTCTTTGAGATCTTGTTTTCATTTCCTTTGGATATGTACCTAGAAGTGATGTTGCTGGATCATACAGTAGTTCCATTTTTTAATTTTTTGAAGAACCTCCATACTCTTTTCCCTAGTGGCTGCATCAGTTTAATGCCCACCAGTAGTATGACAAGTTCCCTTTTCTCCATATCCTCACTAACGTTTGTTCTCTTTCCAGACCAAAAAAATTTGGTCAAATTTATTCCTAAGTATTTTATTCTATTGATGACATTTTAAATAGGATTTTCTTTCCTTTTTTAAATTTAATTTAATTTTTTCAGTGTTCCAAGATTCATTGTTCATGTTCCACACCCAGTGCTCCATGCAATACGTGCCCTCCTTAATACCCACCACCAGGATCTCTCGTCCCTCCACTCCTTCCCCTCTAAAACCCTCAGTTTGTTTTCTTAATTTCTCCTTCTGATAGTTCGATGTTAGTGTATGGAAACACAACTGATTTTTGTATATTGACTTCTAGCCTGCAATTTTGCTGAATTCAGGGCTGCCATAACAAAGAACCAAAAACTGAGTGGCTTAGAGTGATAGAAATTTATTGTCTATAAGAACTCCTTTATTTTTTTGGCAGGTAGTTAAGTGACTTGAATTCAGTCTAATGGGACCATGTGATAGAGAAATAAAACGAGGTATTTCTTTGTTGATCATGGCCTCTGTTGATCTGACCAAGGAAATCAGTCTTTAAAAATTCCTTAAGGCATTTCGTTTAATTTAGGGATCAAATTAGAGATTGAAGAGGGCATATTTAACCTCAGTAGCTCCTATGTTTTGTTACCTGCTTTAATTTGAAATTGGAAGTGATTGGACACAGGAGGTCATTAAATGCATGACTACACATTCTGATTTTGTGACTTCGTGTTGAAGTCAGATGCTTAAAAATAAATTCACTGTAAGCTTTGGATATGAGATTGTAGTACATACCCTTCCTTTCTGGTTACCCGTTACCTGAATCCTTTCTTTCTGTGTTCGGGGAATCTCCTCTGTCCCTACTCTGAATCTTGTTAGGAGGCTGAGCTGCGTCCTACTACAGAAGTGAAAGTGCCCAGTCCTTATTTTCCTAGCCTTCACGGCAGCTTAGGGCTCTTGAGGACCTCTCTGATGGCAGTGCTTTAGGAAGGCTAGAAGCTGCGATGATAGTGGTGGCAGCCAGTGTTTGCTCAGAGCTGTGCTGATGGTGCAAGGCTGTGTTCGGTGGCAGAAACAATGGTGTCTTCAGACCAACCTTGTAGCATCTCTGATATGCTGCTCCTGGCTGCACAGCTTCAGTGAGGCTTTCGTGTTGCAGTGCATCACATACATGGCTGGCCTTGAGCCTGGTTCTTCAGTCATTGTAGTGAATCTGAGATAAATTCATTTCTCTGTTTAAATCAGCCAGTAACGACTGTCACAGTTTTCAACTAAAAACTCTGACACATCCAGGAATGTTCAGCATTTAACTGATCTACCTATAATGAAATGTTAGGCGGAGGGACCAAAATAAATTGCTCAGAGCTGGGTGTCTCATGAAGACTGGTCCTGTACTTCAGCATCTTTGCTGGCTTTGACTTAGACTCTTTGTGTCCTTTTCTAAGTCTCATTTATTCATTCAACAAATATTTCTTGACTACCTGTGTATGAGTTTCCTATGGCTGCTGTAACAAATTACCTCCAACTTGGTGGCTTAAAGAAACACAGACTCATTTTCTTATAGATGTTCAAAACTGGTTTTACTAGGCCCCAGTCAAGGTCTGGGCAGGGCTGGTCTCTTCTGGAGTCTCTAGAACAGAATGTGTTTCCTAGTCTTCTCTAGCTTCTAGAAGCTGCATCATTCTAGCCTTTTACTTGTGATGTCACATTGCTTTCTCCTCTTCTGTAGTCAGTCAGATCTCCCTCTGCCTTCCGTCCTATATGGATGTTGTGATTACACTTAGGGCCCACCCAGATAATCCAGGATAGTCTTCCCATCTCAAAATCCTTAACTTCAAAGTGGCCTTTGCCATTAAGGGAACACGCACAGGTTCCAGAGATAAGAGCCTAGATGTCTTTGGGGGCTATTGGCCTTCTACACTCTGCTGTGTACTATGCATTGGGAATACAAGGTGAGGAACATAAAGATTCGATTTGCACTTCTGGTATAGATAGGGTACTCACATTTAAATAAAAATTACGGAATAATTTTGCAAGTTCACTTAGGATAAGTGCTTGGAGGAGAAATACAAGATGGGAAGGGAGAATATAAAGGACTGATGGGGGCTGCCTGGGTGGCTCAGTTGATTGAGCGGCTGCCTTCAGGTCAGGCTTGCTCCTCAGTGGGGATCCTTCCTTTCCCTCCTCCCTCTGCCTGCTGTTCTCTCTGCTTGTGCTCACTCTCTCTCTGTCAAATGAATAAATAAAAATCTTAAAAAAAAAGAAAATCAAGGACTGATTGCCAGAGTCTAGGGAGGCTAAAAAATAGTATTAGCTAACACTACATGTAGGCACTGTATTCAGTGGGCTACATACATTCATTAACTGTCACCACTACCTATGAAGTAGGTATTTTACGATTTTTGCATGAATAAAGTAAAACATGGATATTGTAAGTAACCTGCTGAAGGGTGTGTGGCTGCTAACTAGCAGAGCAAGCAACATTTAAAGCGGTCCTTAAATGGAGTGGATTTTGGTTATTTTGCTTGCCTCCCATTATTGGTTTTCTTTGGAGGAATTTCTGCTCCTTCGTTGGACTCTGCCCTCCCCTGGGAAGGATTGGACACATGCTACAGATAAAACAAAAAACCCCAAATAGCCGGGGATGATCCACCTTCCAGAGGAATCTGTCAGTTCCTTCCATCTTAACCTCTTAGGCTTCCTGGCTTCTTTTCTGGCTGCGTTTTTAAACTTCTTCTTTTTTTTTTTTTTTTTGGTAGTCTTTCATTGTGTGAGCTACTGCCTATCTTCCCAATGCATTCATTTCTCGTTTAAGTTTCTGCTGGTTTCTAACGATAGAGAACTAACTGAGGGTTGCTGGCGGGCAGTGGGCGGGGGATGGGTGAATGGGTGATGGGGATTCAGGAGGGCATTTGTTACAACGAAATAATGTAAGTGATGAATCACTAAATTCTACTGCTGAAGCCAGTATTACACTAGATGTTAACTAATTAGAATTAAATAAAAATTTGAAAAAAAATGTTTCTGCTGATTTCTGTTGGTTACACCTAAAGCACTCTTGGGATAGAAGGAATTAGCCAGGCGAGGATGAGAGGAGGCATGTAATTGCAAGGCAGAGGGAAGAGTGAGATGCTGAGCTGCTTATAAACTTATAAACTTTCTGAGGAGCTGTGAGGAAGCCATGTGACTGGAGTTAATGAGTGAGGTGGAGAGTGGCATGAAGTGAAGTTCAAAAGCTTGGCAGGAGCCAGATGTGTAAGCATATGCCATGTGAGGATGCAGGACTTTGGCTTTTTTTAAAAAAGAAATCTATCTATCTATCTATCTATCTATCTATCTATCTATCTATCTATCAGTGAATGAGAGAGCATGAGCAGGGGGAGGGGCAGAGGGAGAGGGAGAGACAGAATCCCAAGCACACTCCCAGCTGAGCACAGAGCCTGGCATGGGGCCTGATCACACCACTCTGAGATCATGACCTGAGCCAAAATCAAAAGTCAGCCACTTAACCAACTGGGCTACCCAGGGAACCCCGAGGGTTTACCTTAAGGGTAATACTTTATTATTTGTTTGTTTTTAAGCAAGATACTTATAACTAAAGTATTTTGCCAGCTGGACTCAGTGGAGTACAAGTAGAAAGCAACTGTATTCTTTTTTTTTTTTTACCACTTTCTGTTAAACTTGCTTCACAGTCATTTCTCCTTAGATTCTGGATCAGCTCTTGGCTAAGGAGCATTCCTTTTCTTGTCCTTCTAAGATACGAATAAATTATCTCTTTTGGGCTATGAAGGGTCTAGTTCAGTCTAATATCAAACTCCACATTTTCATCCCATTATAAAGTTCTCTCTCAGCAATTCGGAGTCTTTTCTGGTTCCATACAAATTTTAGGATTGTTTGTTCCAGCCCTTTGAAAAAAACCGTTGGAATTTTGATCGGGATGGCATTGACAGTATAGATTGCTCTGGGCAGTATAGACATTTTAACAATGTTTATTCTTCTGATCCAGGAACATGGAATGCTTTTCCACCTTTTTGGGTGTTCTTCAATTTCTTTCATGAGCATTCTATAGTTCTTTGAGTACAGATCCTTCACCTCTTTGGTTAGGTTTATTCCCAGGTATCTTATGGTTCTTGGTGCTACAGTAAATGGAATCGATTCTCTAATTTCACTTTCCATATTTTCATTGTTAGTGTATAGGAAAGCAACTGATTTCTGTGCATTGATTTTGTATCCTGCCACATTACTGAATTGCTTTATGAGTTCTGGTAGTTTGGGGGTGGAGTCCTTTGGGTTTTCCATATAAAGTATCATGTCTTCTGCGAAGAGAGAGAGTTTGACTTCTTCATTGCCAATTTGAATACCTTTTATTTCTTTTTGTTGTCTGATTGCTGTCGCTAGTACTTCTAGCACTATGTTGAACA
>CM053613.1:13543146-13597401 GCA_028646535.1 Procyon lotor
AAGAAAGATTCTTTAAAACAGATTTCTGGGTCTTAACTCCAGAGTTTCTGATTCTGTGGGTCTGCAGTGAGACCTGATAATTTGCCTTTTTTTTTTTTTTTAAAGATTTTATTTATTTATTTGTCAGAGAGAGAGAGAGAACACAAGCAGGCAGAGACAGAAGGTGAAGCAGGCTCCCTGATGAGCAAGGAGCCCGATATGGGACTCGATCCCAGGATCCTGGGATCATGACCTGAGCCGAAGGCAGCTGCTTAACCAACTGAGCCACCCAGGCGTCCCTGATAATTTGCCTTTATAACCATTTCTGGGCAATGCTGTTGTTGGTCCAGGGACCACATTTTGGGAAATACCAGCTGTTTAATTTCTTGCAACTTTCCTCCTCCCCCCCATAGGCAAAAGGATAATAATAATAGACTTGGGGTCTGTTGCGGTTTGATGGATCTTGTGAATTCAACCTTCTTCCTTTGTAGATGAGGAAATGGAGAATCATAAAAGTGAGAAGAACAATACTTGCTGGCAAAACCAGATGAAAACCCAGTTTGAGTTCTGGTGCACCCTGCTATTTAATGCTGTCCACATCATAGACTTATTGGGGGATGGGGCATGTGACATAATGCTGATGAGAGGATCCCAACTGAACCCTTACAAAACAAAGGGTTAATATTATCATATATTGTGTTATAACAGTTGGAGCCCAGGGCATAGGGGGACATCATTAAAAAGGTCTCAGCATTCTTCTTTCGTGGCTATATTCTAAACCAGCTGATAAATAACATGAATGTAGTTGGAAATATTGTTTCATTATCGACAAAAATTATTTGAAGGATAAAGCATTAATTTTTGGTGAGGGATTTCCAAATGCTACACCTAGGAATTAGAATGGGAAATAAAGGTTTTCTCCTTTTCGATGTCAGGCACTGTGCTCACATGTTCATTTAACCATTTCCACAGACCTATAAGGCAGATCATATTATTATCACCATTTTACAGCTGAGGAAACTGAGTCTCAGAAGAACTGAGTGATTTGTCCAAGGTAGAGTTTGGACCAGTACTCTCAACAACCGTCTACACTTGCATTATGCTACGTGTTTTCTTTTGTGAGCATTTACTACATGCCAGGTATGGTTTATCAGCAAAACAGGACCTCTTTGAGTTGCATGCAGTCAGGGTTTGTTACTAGGATGAGGTCTTGCATGCTTGCAGAGTTGGGGAAATCCACGGGAGGCTGTCATGGTGGGCCTGAAGTCACTAAATCAGCACAGTGGGCAGCTGGAAAGAGGAAAGACCAACTGGGATTGTGTCTGTCTTTCACCTCCACCCTCCACCCCCACCCTTGGCAGTGTGGGTGACCTCCAGAAGGGGCTGGCATGCATTCTGAATTGGGACTCAAACAAGCTGAGGAGTGAGCCCAACCTACAGGACCCAGCAAAGGTGTCAACAGATAGGTGACCACATGGGTGGGCTGCAGTGGCACCTGACATTCCACACGAGCCTTTAGAGCCAGTTCCGGCTGCTTCCCTTCTGCTTTTCAAATCTCACCCATGCTTCCTTGTTTCCCACCCTCACCCAGGACCAGGAAGGGAGAGGAAGTCTGAAGAACATAGCTCCAGCTTGGCTGAACTGTCTGTAGTCTATATACAACCACCACACACTGTGAAGATGGTTTTTACATATGTTATTTTATTTATCTTCAAAGAAACTTTTTATTTATGTATTTGTTTATTTGAGAGGGAGTATGCACACTGCTGGTGAGCAAGAGTGAGGAGAGGCAGAGGGAGAGAGAGAATCTTAAGCAGACCCCACGCCCTTTGTGGAGCCTGATGTGGGGCTCAATCTTACGTCCCTGAGATCATGACTTGAAATCAAGAGTTGGACACTCAACTGACAGAGCCACACAGGTGCCCCTTCAAAAGAACCTTCTATGGCAGGAGCTCCCATGTATGGATGGGGAAACCAAGGTTTAAGAGGTTACATGGCTTGTGTCAGGTACAAACTTACTTGAGGTACAACTCCAGTATGTGGTTTCAAACCCAGATCTATGTAACTTTAAACCTGCGCTCTTATCCTGTTTGACCCCATTCACTGATTTTTCCCAAAGCATCCTTCTCTGAGACTCTCATAGAAACTGAGTCACCGACTTAAAGTAAGATGCTTCACACAGGATGCTACAGGCATAATAGGGACCCCAAATGCTTTTCTCACCTCTCATTCCCTAGACTAGAGCTTCCTTGTCACGGAGCTGTGATTGGATTGTAGGCTTACTTGGGATGGGCTTGGGGCAGCAGGAGCCCCTGGGAAGGTCACCTCCAGCTCTTAGCAGCCTCATCCATTCACCCCAGCATGTGTTATGACTTGAAGGCTGGAGAGCACTACTGTGGTCTCTCAGGATGTGACTCACCACAGAGCTGGAATTGGTTGGCCTCTGGGAAATGAACCTATGAGAGGAATGGGGAGAGCTGAGGTACAGCCTGTTAGCATGAGAGGGACCGGAGGAGGAAGCCTTCATGTGACACTGTCAGGTTCCCGGGTGGCAGCCAGGTGTCCTGCTGTTGGTTTTTGCTTTATAAACATTTTTCCTGCCTGTCAGTTCTCCGAATGGAGGCAAACTCATCTCCATGGTAGCTGAGGCGTAAGAGCCCCAGTGAATATGTCAGAGCTGAAGAGAAAGCTCCACTCCCAAACAGCCATAAAAGGGAGAAAAGAAATAATTCTGCTCTTATCACGGGGTCTGGACAATACTGAGGGGGTGGGGAATCACATAACAGGATGTTAAATGGAAAATGTCCTGCTCATTCTGGAGCTTCAGCCAAGGTCCTGAAGCCAAGGACACTGGTTGATAAATGCTCACATCCTCTGCAAAGAAAGTTGTCAATCATACCTTGTAAGACTTGCTAAGAAAAGGCCACCAGCTGTGTCACTTTTAACAAGTGCATTTAAGAAGAGCCTAACGCTGAAAAAATAAAAGTATTTGGGGGAAAAAAAGAAGAGCCTAGAAATTTATCAAAACAACACAAAAATTCTCTTAAGGTGGACTCTCCCATCAGCAGACCCTGAGTCAAAGATTCATATACAAGTAATTTATTACGGATATGCACCCTGGAGGAACCAGCAAGGGAAAAGGGGAGGGGGGTGGGGGACATGGAAGAGTCCCAAGGTGGAATGCTGTTTCAGCTGAGGTCTCTGGGTGGGGGCTGATCTCTGTGGAACTCTGGAATGTAAATTACACCTCAGCATTTGTTCCCTCTTGAGACAAAGGAGCTGGGTTTTTGTACTCCCCCACAAGGCCTGATCTTAGCTGTTGCTGCCCATGGGTGATCTTCTGAAGGTCACAGATGCCAGAATTAGTAAGAAAGCATTGCAGAAACTAGGGGGTGAGCTGATAAAAGGGATCCCAAGGGACTTAGGTGCAGCAGCAGCAGCAGCAGCAGCAGCAGCAGCAATGCCTTCTTCAGAAGGAAATTTATGGAGTAGAAGCAGCTTTCTCTTTCCGACTGGCATTTCAAGCTAACAGGATGGGCCCTAAGGAAAACACCTGCAGGGCAGGCCCAGGGCTATCTGCACATAGAGAGCCCGGCTTCTCTTGCATCTCTTGCTCTAGTCTAACAGGATGCTTGCTGAGATGAAGGAGTTCCTAGGCCCACCTTATACTGCCACTGGACCAGAGTGGAGTGTGGTGAGAATTCTGGGGACAACTTGATTTGTGCCCTTCACACTTTGGTGGGCAGCAGGGCTGAAGAAGCCAGAAGGCAGCAGCACTCCACAAGGGGATTGCAAGGAGCCCAGTCAGAAGTGGAGTATCTCCCACAGCAGAGGCTGTATGGTGTGATAGTTAAAGCTCTATATTCTGGAACTAGGTAGGCCAACCTTGAATTTTGGCTCTGCCATTGACTAGCTAGTTTCGGATATTTTCTTCTTGTTTTGTACTTCCCCATTTGTAAAGTGGGGTTAATACTATTACTCATGCAGTTGTGAGTATTAAGAACAGATCTAGCATGGGTCAAGCGGGAAATATAAGAAGAAATAAAAAGATACCTGGAAACAAATGAAAATGAAAACATGATGGTCCAAAACCTCTGGGATGCAGCAAAAGTGGTTCTAAGAAGGAAGTTTATAGCAATACAGGCTTATCTTAGGAAGCAAGAAAAATCCCAAATAAACAACCTACCCGTGGAGTGCCTGGGTGGCTCAGTTGGTTAAGTGTTTGCTTTAGGCTCAGGTCATGATCCCAGGGTCCTGGGATCGAGTCCCACATTGGGCTCCCTGCCCTGTGGGTAAACCTGCTTCTACCTCACCCTCTGCTGCTCCCCCAGTTTGTGCTTTCTCTCTGACAAATAAATAGAGTCTTAAAAAAAAAAACCCAACCTAATCTTACACCTAAGAAAACTAGAAAAAGAACAACAAACAAAACCCAAAACCAGTAAAAGAAAGAAATAATAAAGATTAAAGCAGAAATAAATGATAAAAAAATTTAAAAAAGCCAATAGAGCAGATCAATGAAACTAGGAGTTAGTTCTTTGAAAAAATCAGTAACATTAATAACCCCCTAGGCAGACCTATCAAGAAGAAAATAGAAAGGACTTAATTAAAATCACAAATAGGAGAGGAAAAATAACCAATACCACAGAAATATGAATATTTATAGGAGAATATTATGAAAACTATATGCCAACAAATTGGACGACCTAGAAGAAATGGATAAATTCCTAGAAATATATAAAGTTACCAAAATTGAAACAAGTAGAAATAGAAAACTTGAACAGATCAATAACCATCAAAGAAATGAAATCAATAATGAAAAATATCCCAAGAAACAAAAGTCACAGGCAAATTCTACCATTTAAAGAATTAAAAACAATTTTTCTCACACTTTTCCAAAAACTAGAACAGGAAAACTTCCAAATTCATTCTATGAGGCCAGCTTTACCCTAATAACAAAACCAGATAAAGAGTCTTCTAAGAAAGAGAATTCCAGGCCAATATCCTTGATGCATAGATGTAAAAATTCCCAACAAAATGTTAGCAAATGGTATCCAACAATACATTAAAAAGAATCATTCACCATGATCAAGTGGGATTTATTCCCAGTTGCAAGAGTGGGTCCATATTCACAAATCAATCAGTGTGATACACCACATCAATAAAAGAAAGGATAAGAACCATACGATCATTTCAGTAGACGCACACTAAAAATTTGACAACATCCATTCATGATTAAAAAAGTCCTCAATAAAGTAGGTTTAGAGGGAACATACTTCAACAGGCCATATATGAAAAGGCCATATGTGAAAAACATAAAGCTAATATCATCCTTGATGGGGAAAAACTGAGAGCTTCCCCCCTGAGGTCAGGAATAAGACAAGGATGTCCACTCTCCCCACTTTTGTTCAACATAGTACTGGAAGTCCTAGCCTCAGCAATCAGACAATAAAAAGAAATAAAAGGAATCAAAATTAGTAAGGAAGAAGCCAAACTTTCACTATTTGCAAATGACATGATTGTTAAATAGAAAACACAAAAGATTCCACTGAAAAACTGCTAGAAATTTTAAAAATTAATTTTAAAAATTAAAAACTTACAAATTCAGTAAGGTCACAGGATACAAAATCAACATACAGAAATCCATTGCATTTTTATATACCAATAATGAAGCAGTAGAAAGGCAAATTAAGAAAATCCCATTTACAATTGCACCAAAAATAATAAGATGCTAGGAATAGACCTAACCAAAGAGGTGAAAGACCTATACTCTGAAAACTATAAAACATGGATCAAAGTAACTGAACATGACACAAACAAATGAAAAGACATTCCATGCTAATGGATTGCAAGAACAAATATTGTTAAAATGCCTGTACTACCCAAAGCAATCTATGCATTTAATGAAATCCCTATCAAAATACCATCAGCATTTTTCACAGAAGTAGAAAAGCAATCCTAAAATTTGTATGGAACCACAAAAAGTCCCAAATGGCCAAAGCAATCTTGAAAAGCAAAAGTAAAACTGGAGGAATGACAATTCTGGACTTCAAGTTCTATTGCAAAGGTGTAGTGATCGAAACAGTGTGGCACTGGCACAAAGGTAGATACAAGATCAATGGAACAGAATAGAAAACCCAGTAATAAACCTAAAATTATATGATCAATTAATATTTGACAGAGTAGGAAGGAATATCCAGCAGGAAAAAGCCTTTCTTCTACAAATGGTGGTGGGAAGACTGGACAGCAACATGCATTAGAATGCAATTGAACCACTTTCTTACACCATACACAAAAATAAATTCATGATGGGCTAAGTAAATGTGAGGCCCCAAACCATAAAAATACTAGAAGAGAACATAGGCAGTAAGTTCTTTGACATCAACTGTAGCAACTTCTTTGTAGATATGTCTCCAGAGGCAAGGAAAACAAAAAACAATAATAAACAATTAGGACTACATCAAAATAAAAAGCTTCTGCACAGTGAAGGAAACAATCAACAAAACTAAAAGACAACCTACGGAATGGAATGTGAGAAGGTATTTGCAAATGGTATATCCAATAAAGGGCAAGTATTCAAAAAAATATAAAGAACATATGCAACTTATTATTTCAAAACCAAATAATCCAATTTAAAATGGGCAGAAGACATGAACAGACATTTCTCCAAAGAAGACATCCAGATGGCCAACAGACATGAAAAGATGCTCAACATCACTCATCATCAGGGACATGCAAATCAAAACTACAATGTGATATCACCTCACACTTGTCAGAATGGCTAAAATCAACAACATAATAAACAAGATTTGGTGAGGATGTGGAGAAAAAGGAACTCTTAGCACTGTTGGTGGGAATGCAAACTGGTACAATTGCTGTAGAAAACAGTATTGGAGGTTCCTCAAAAAGTTGAAAATAGAATGACCTTATTATGATACAGTAATCACACTACTAAGTATTTACCCAAAGAATATAAGAACACTATTTCAAAGAGATACATGTACTCCTATGCTTTTTGCAACATTATTTACAATTTATAATAGCCAAGATATGGAAGCATTGACTCATCATACACACACGCAGACACACACACAAATACACACACTGGAATATTATTCAGCCATTTAATTATAGAGAACAAACTGATGATTGCCAGAGGGGAGGGGGTGGGGGGATGGGTTCAATAGGTGCTGGGGATTAAGGAGCGTACTTGTCATGATGAGCACAGAGTGACGTATGAAAGTGTTGAATTACTATATTGTACATCTGAAATGAATATAACACTGTATGTTAACTAACTGGAATTAAAGTGAAAACTTTTAAAAATGAACAGATCTTGCATATTGTAATCTATCATTATATATACTATATATGTTACATTATAATATTAAAATATATGTAATATATACATTTTATATATAATACTTATTTTTTACATATAATATAATCTGTGATATATATCATGTGTATTAGATATTACCAAGCATTTGCTCACAGTCATTCTGCAATGGCAGAGCTGGGATTCAGACCAGGTATCTGACTCCAGAATTTATGGTCCCAACCACTCTGTCCTACTGATCTTGCGTGCACATTGCACTCTAAAGGATAGTGTGAGCTTTGAGGTCAGCCATTTTGGACAAATCCCAACTCTGCTATTATTATTGACCATGAGACCTTGGTAAATTGTTGAATCTTTGCCAGATTAAACAGCATCTCCTTCGCTGCACTGTTAGGATGGATGAGATGATGCAGGTAAAGTACATAGCAGAGTGCCTGGCACAGCGTAAGTGCTCAGTCAACTGTGGTTAGAACATTTCCCTAGACGTGAGTCTAGCTCCACTTCTTGCCTGCATATTCATTACCCAGGTGGGCTTTCTGTCCATGTTGAGGAGGTGCAGGCTTGAGGTGGGCGGAGGGGGGAAAAGAGCAAGAGACAGACAGCAGAAGCCAGTCTAAGGAGGACATCTTTCTGTGAGAGGGTCTAGGATAAAGAAAAGAGAGAGGAAAGGAATTTTCAGTGGTGGAAATGTCCCTGACTATGCACTAGTACCTTGGGACTTTAAATATTAGTCATTTGACTTTCCTTTTGTGTTTTATTTATTTTCTGCACAGCGTCATCAAGCCCCGAGTTAGGTTTTAAAATGGAATGAATCATCCCATTATCCTTGAGAACAGCATCAGGGACAGAAAGTATTATCCTCATTTCACCAGTGAGGAACTGATAAACAGAGAGATTGAGGGTGTGCTGCAAGGTCACAAAGCCATAGATAGTATGTGGTCAGTGTGCAGGTTGTCAAGTGTTGCTGCACCCTCTGATTATAGGATGTCAGGAGATGAGCAACAACGGTGGCTTTAGGAACATGGAAGAAATGGAGGAAGAGACTATGTTGGTTGATCACCTACCATGTGCTAGGGACTATGCAAGGCATTTTATATTTGTATTTTTACCAATTCTTACACCCACCATATAACCAACATATGGATCATTTGGGACTATCATCCCAATGAGCCAACTGAGACCTTTATTGGGGTTTGAAATAGTCTTTCTGATTCCAGAATTTGTGTTGCTCTCATTATGTCTGGCTGCTCATGGACATTTATTCTCATTTCTATTTCATAGGGATCCTGAAGGCCAATGGAGCCTCTTCTTGGACAGTTCTCTTGCAAAGCCAGTGCTCCTTTCCACAACCCAAATCTATTCTGTGGCAATAGGATACCTCATTTCCGTTTGATTGCTACTGCTTTCTGTCCTGCCCCTCCCCTTCCCCTTAAAACCTGAGAACTGGAGGGGATTTTGGTGATGTTCTTTGGGAAGGACAAACCTTGTGCAACCATAAAAGTCTTCAGATAATTAGTATTGGCTACACAATAAAATTCATGTCTTTAGATATTTATTGAATCTGATCAGGTCAGTATCTTGTTAGATTCATTTCTATGTCTCTGGAACCTGGCAAGCCCAATAGCTCTGTTATAACATATAGTTCAAAGCAACAGACATAATAAACAACAACTACCATACAGCAAACAGTGGTTTATTGACTTTTCAGAAAAACCTAGCACATTGCCATGTTTATTTTCTTGATATTACAAATGAAGAAATTGAGAGTCAGAGAAGTTCAATTAGGTGTCCAGACCCACATATCTAGTAAGAGGAAAAGCTGAGATTTGAAGACATGCATTATAAATTTCAAAGCCTCTCCCTTTAATTATTTATTTATATAAATATTATTTATTAATAATTCTTGTATCAATTATTATTTGCTGAGTAACAAACCATTCCAAAATTTAGAGCCTTAAAACAATAACTGATTTATTTGGCTTATGATTTGTGTATTTGCTGACATGGTTTTCTGGTCTTGGCCATATCAACAGATCTCTCCTATACCCTCTCACATGTCTGTGGTCAGCTGGCCAGTCACTGGACACTGCATGATCTTGAATGATCTCCGTTACCTGTCTGCAGGTTGACTGGCCATTGGCTGGAGGGCCCTGATTCTCCCCTACTTAGTCTCTGATCCTTCAGCAGCTGCTCTGGGCTTGTTCCTATGATAGTCCAGGGATCTAAGCACAGCAGGAGAGGAAACCAAGTGCACCATCACTTTTCAGGTGTCTGCTTGCCCCCTTCCTCCTTCTCTGTTAGCCAGTGTTCTGTTGGCATGGGCAGCCCAGATTCAGGGATGGATGATTAGGCTCCAGCTCTTGGTGGTAGGCTTGGTATTTATACGCAATTTCTTATTTTCTGCTAGGGCACTCAGTCTAGTGAGTTAGATATGTAAACAGTTAACTGACAGGGCATTTTGAGAGCTTATAAATATGGAGGCTCCCTATTTCACCAGCTTCCAAAATGCTCTGGGCAGCACGGAGCTTGGGAGTTCCCTTAGTTCCCTTAAATGAGTAAGATTTCCTTGAGAAAAGAGCCAGTGCTTGTCTTGAAATGCCTGAAGAGCATTGATGGCTGTTGCAGTCGCGAGAAGTGGTCATGGCTACAGTGACCTAGCCCTTGAAACCCTTCATCTTTTTCTGAGTAGGACTTTGTATCACCCCTGCATCATTGCCCCACACTCTCCTGCTGAGGAACCTGGCACAGTGGGAAGCTAAGCCGGGCATCTGTTTCCAGAAACTCAAAATTATCTTTATGGCCAGAAAGTGCCAAACACGGCTCGATGGGACTTCTATCTACTTTGGGTATTTGACAATCCCAGACTCAGCATGGCTGTCTTTTGTCATGTTTGGAACAATACCTCTTATGTAGTCATGCTTTTCAAGAGAGTTTATTTCAGCTTGTTATGGAGTGTCTTAGATGTTTCTGTAAGTGGGCAAGGGTAGATGGGACACACGACGGGAGCTCCTTGAGGCTTCAGGCTGTGACAGAGCCCTGACTGTCCCCCAGTTGGCTCCAGTTCCACTTGCCACTTCCCTTCCACTACAAATGGAGACAGAATAGCGTGGTTAAATGTGAGTAAGACAGGATCCAAATTCTGGCTCAACAACTTACTTTGTAATGGGGATGAATTACTTAGGCTTTTGGTGTTTCAGTATCTCAGTCGATAAAATGAATAAACAAAAGTAAGAGTTCATAGGGTTGTTGTGAGGATTAAATGAGTTCGTGTATATGAAGTGCTTACGCTCATGCTAGCCACACAGTGAGGCTAAATAAACGTAGCTGTAACTATTAATAACAACTAACACTCTTATTAGTAGTAGTATTGTTACTTAGCAATGGTTCTAAATCCTAGTGGCATCCCAGAATTATCTCACATTGCCACACCCCTGGAGAAATTCTAACTATGGGATGCCCAGGAATCCATAAATTTTAGCAAGAGTCAAATGATTTGAAGGTAACCAGTGCCCAGAATAGCATGTGAGAATCGCTGCTTACCCTATAAAGCTTGGCACATTTCCTTCAACACTCAACACCTGGAGATATTGACATCATCTAAAGGGACAATATAGAAAGACATATGTTAAAAACACTTTTTTTCCGCCTCTACAGATGTTGCATGCAAAATGTACTAATCCTTTCTCCATGAGATAATCCAAGACACAGTACTTGTCCTTATGGTTCTGTCATTCCTAGAAAAATGCTCTAATAGGAAACTGATGTTCCTAATTACTTTTACATTATTGAGTACTTACTGAGTGCCAAGAATTATGCTGAGAAATTTACCTGGCATAGAGCTTGTAATTCTTTCAGTAATCTAATGAAATAAATATTATGTCATGAGGAAAGTGCAGGTCAGTGATGAGAAGTTCACCTGGTGAATTGCTAGTTAATCCAGCTGCTTGATTGTTATTTCATGACTCATGAAAGGCCTGTGTCCTTAACTACCAACCTAAATTGCCTTTTTGGTAGAGGTTGCTAGTTGTTTCTTATTACCTGTCTCAATTTCCATAGTAACAGAACCCCGAGATTTAGCTGAGCACATTGCCACCCCAAATAAGGAGATATTCCCAGACTCCTTTGCAGGTAGGTGTACATATGGCTAAGTTATGGCTAATGGGATATGAGTAGAAGTGATGTATATGAATTCTAGGCCATACCTTAGAAAGAGAGAGGTGTATCCTCCTTCTCCTTGAACTCTTTTGCTGGAATGAAGCCATCATGGTGTGCTGTCTTAGAGCTTAAAGATGTCAGTAATATTCTTGGGAATTCAGAGCAAAAACAGAGAAGGAACATGGGTGCCTGGCACTGACAGCTCCTCTCAACTGTTTGTAGAGATTGAGATTATTAAATGAGAGATAAATAAATTTTAGTTACCAACAGCAGCTGAACGCACATCCTGATTAACACAACCCTCTATCAGTTCATTGTTTTAAGAGACTGCAGTTATGAGACTATGAGTTTAAGTTATGAGTTTAAGAGAGTTTAAGTTATGAGTTTAGTTAAGAGTTAAGAGTTTAAGTTATGAGTTTAAGAGACTGTGCCTCTTCTGGATCTCAAGTAAAGTTTTAGAGAGGGTCCTTTTATCCTTGATGAACTGAACTGATGGGTTCCCAGGGATCCCACCTCCTGGATGCCCATAATAGTAAATCCATTTGTGTGTTCAACAGTTTCCATAGGCCATTTCAGGGGTCAATAAAGTGTCAACATTGTAAGAAGTTGCACGTCCATTGTTGAGTCTACTAACTAGGCTGCAGGACCCTCAGACTCCCCAAATCTCCCCTTTTGTCGTGCTCAAAGGTGAAAAGGAAAGTTCTGGTGATATCAATAAATTATAGTCTTGACTCATAGGTGCTAGTTATCAACTTTCTACCAAAATGTCCTATTTCTATGGATAATAGATTCTGAGATGTTACAAGAGATACATTTGAAATTGGTAAGAAGTCCTTTCAATATTGTTTATAGTCCACTAGTTATGTTGTTAAAGCCCAGTTTGGGGTTTGGTTGCTGCTTGCTTTAGCTCTTGAGATATTAGGTACTGATAACTGTTAATTTCATGGTGAGTATTTGAATGAAATTATTAGTTGATTTACATTTAATCAGAATAAAAAATAATAATGGCTTAATATGAATGCCCAGTATGTACCAGTAACAATGCCAGATATTTACATACATTATGTCTTTTCATTCTCACTATAACCCCACAGGAAGGTAATGCTATTATCTCATTTTCCAGGTAAGAAAACTGACACAAATTTTCCAGCTGTCATACTACTGGGCTTCTGTCTAATTCACTATGGACAGAGGAATCTGGCCTTAAAATCTATGACGATAGCTACTATATTTATCTTATTTAAGATATATTTATTTTAGAGAAAGACAGAGAAAGAGAGCATGCACAGAAATGGGAGAGGAAGCAAAGGGAGAGGGACAGGGAATCTCAAGCAATTTTATGCTGAGCATGGAGCCAGATGTGGGGCTCGATCTCACAACCCTGAGCTCATGACCTGAGCCAAATCAAGAGTTAGACGCCTAACCAAATGAGCCACCCAGGTGCCCCAAGAGCTACTATATTTTAAGGCTTTCCATGCATGTATGTATTAAGTGCTTTGTACATTAGTTAACCCTTACAACAACCTATGAAATAATACCATAGAGATGAGGGAAATTAGGGCCCAGAAAATTCAAATAACCTGGCCCTGGTTCACATAGCTTAGAAAAGTCATGACTGATACTCACCTTCAAGTCTGTTTGACTTTAAAACCTGGACTCATTAAGTTATCTAGGCTACATTGTACTTACACCGTGAAGATGCTTTGGATGACCAGTATGCAATCCCTGATCTCATGGGATATTTATTGATGGTGGGTTTGGTTTTCTTTTTCTTTTTTTTCCCCAGTGATTTGTGATTCAGCATTTTTTTTTTTTAATGATTTTATTTATTTGACAGAGAGAAACACAGCGAGAGAGGGAACACAAGCAGAGGGAGTGGTAGTGGGAGAAGCAGGCTTCCCGCAGAGCAGAGAGCCCGATGTGGGGCTCGATCCCAGGCCCCCGGGATCTGACCTGGGCCGAAGGCAGACGCCTAACGACTGAGCCACCCAGGCACCCCTGATTCAGCATTTTTTAAATGTATAAATATATAAATAGAAAATATATAAATATAAAATATAAATATAAAAGATACTTTTTATATGCCATTGTATCTTTTGATTGCTCTGTATGAAAGATCATATTTAGCAAAACATGGAGCAATATTCAGTATGATCTCATTTGCTTAATAAGTCCATTCAGGGCTCAGGAGATGCAAAACATACACAAACACAATCCAGCAAGAAAGAGGCAAGAATCCTCAAAAGGGATGCATTAGAATCCTGTGGAATTCTACAAACGTGATAAACACTTATTAAAAAATGAAACTTAGACAGATGTGCCCTTAGACTCCCTGAGCAAAAGTCCTTGAAAAGCTCAGTGGTAGGCACAACTGGAATAAGCGTCTGAAAGACTGAAAAGAATACATGAAAGGGACTACCCCAGATGTTTTGTATACGAAATGGTTTGCATTAGACACTTAGGAGCCTTTTGATCTAAATGTGAAAATGCCCTCAGATGCATTGATAAAAGGTCCTTAAACAGTGCAGAAGAAGAAAAAGAAACCTAAAAGAATATGAAAATGGGCCAAGACTGTTAGCATCAGTTTTGAAATGCTAGTTATTAAGAATTTCGGCCAATGTATCATTAAGAAAATTGGCTTCAGATGACTTGGTCTTTACCCTTCCTGCTTCTTGGTCTCTCAAATTTGTTCCCTTCTCTTGGTCCATAGGCCACTGTCCGTGTTAAAAACGTTCATTGTTCTTAGAGCAAAAGTCTACATGGCTTCCTCACCCTGTATCTATCTTCCTCATTATAAAAGAGCAATTTTAAGAAAGGATTTATTTATTTATTTGAGAGGGACAGCTAGAGTGAGTGAGTACATGCAAATGGGGAGAAGGGCAGAGGGAGAGAATATCCAAGCAGATTCCCTGCTGGGCACTGAACCTGATGCTGGACTCTGTCTCAGGACCTTGAGGTCATGACCTGAGCCAAAACCAGGAGTCGGACTCCCAACTGACTGAGCCACCCAGGTGCTTCAAAGAGCAATTTTTTTTTTTAAATGCAAATTGGTAAGTTGCTACTTTTCTTAAGCTCTTGTAGTGGTTTCCCATCCCCTTCACAATAAAGTCTGCCTCTTTAGCTCAGCAAAAAAAAAAGCTTTTTGTGATTTGGCTGTTGCCAGTTTTCTCTTCTGGCTTGCCTCTTTCCCACATGCAACTTCAACCATAATGAACTGGGTATGGACTTCTATTTCCGTTATGAAGACATACTTTATACTCTGAGGGGGAACTTAAAATACAACAGATCCCCCCCCCCCCCAAATACAACAAATCCCAGATAAATTACAACAAATATATATTGTAAATGCATTGCTGGGGTCCAGGTGTTAAGAAAAAAATGGGGGTTGGAACCTGAGCTGTGAATGATTATCCTGACATATTTATTAATGGCACCTCTGTTTCATTCTCAAATGTGTTTTAGTTTGGACAATAAACTATATGATTGTTTTATTACAGTAGAGCCAGCCATTTCATAATCAGAAAAAAGATCGCCAGAATCTTAGTTTGGGATCAATGGGTTTTTACTGCTCTTCTCTTTACCTTCTCTCTCCAGGCAATTCCACGTTTATTAGGTTTATTACTTCCATTGCTCTATTTTATACTTCCATTGCTTCCATGACCCAGACCTCTTTTTCCCTCTTTTTCCCTCTTACTTCCATTGCTCCATTTCTGGAAACAAATTCTGTATCAGTTAGGAAATAATGTCAAAACTCACACTGCTTAAGTGATAATGAAGATTTACTGACTCATACAATAGGAAAATCCAAACACAAGTTTGGCTGATCTAGCAATTTAATGCTTTTATGAAAACCCAGTTCGTTTGTTTGCTTCTTTCTTTCTCTCTGGTTATCTTTCCTTCCTTCCTTTCTTTATCCCTCCTTCTCTCTCTTTTCTCCTTCCTTCTTTCCTTTTTTTCATTCTGCCCTTTATTGTGTCAGCCTCATCCTAAACTGGGCTTTCCAAATGGTGGTAAAAATGTTGCAGCTGCTCCAGGCTTTGCATCTGCACACCAGGCCCTACCACCCCACCAGCATCCCAACCAAGAATCCTAAAATTCACATTCATAGGTTTGTTTAGGTCACATGCTCTCCCTAATCCAATCATTCTGGTCATTATAGTGGAATGTGGTGATTGGCTTAGCCCTAGAGATGGGAAGGAGTCAGCCTTTCCTAAAAAATGTGAGCTACTTGGAAGAACAGTCTGGAAGGGAAGGGGGAATGGATAGTGGATGAACAAGCAGCAAATTTTCAGTCCATAGTAGAAGCCTTGATGTGCCTAGCAAGCAAACACAGCCAAGTTAGAAGAACTTCAAACTTGAGACTTACTATGGAGGTTATGCTAAAGAACTTTTGATTTATACTATTTGGGCCAAGAGAGGAGTTTGGGATATAGATTGGTGAGTGAGTATGGTGTTTATTTTATTTCTTAAGTCAAACAGATCTGATTCTAGAACCTGGTTATGAACCTCTTAATTGATTTTGAAGCTTGGCCAAGATTATTACTTTTTGATTCCCATTTTTCCTATCTGCAATTTGGGGATAATTTCCCTATCTTACTCAGTTTTTTGAGAAATAAATGAGATTATGCATATAAACTGTCCAGTATAGTGTGTGGCATGGAGTAGATAAGTTCCATTTTAGTTTGTAGTCACTAAATTGACTCTGAAGTCATCAGCATAATGACTTTTCCTTGGGTCATTTAATCCACTTGCCAAGCTATGGCTGCTCCTTTGTAACATGTTATAAAGTAGGAACAGGTACATTGGGAAATAACTGGGTCTGTTATTCTCAATATCTCTTCTTTGAATAGTGGGAAAACTGATTTCTTAAAATTTCTAATAAATATAAATATATTTTAATCTCAATAATAAACTCTGAGCAGCCCTGGAATCTTGCTAACCTGGAGTAATTTCCTTCTCACTCTGGGATGCTTCAGCCATTGTATTTGGCCCAAGTGTCAATCCTTTCCTAATGCCTCAGGAAACTATAGCTGTTTCTTCATTTCTCACCAAGACCAAAATCTGTTTTGCTCCAGGGGAGTCCATTAGCTCATTTGAATTAAATTTTCAGTCTCTAAGCCAAAAATCTCAAGGTCATAAGGCCATGGAGCATCAGCAAAATATCTGACTCATTCTTGATTCTTGCTTTCAACACCTGACCCTGACAGTATTTATGTTCACTGCTACCCCTTTTTCCCAACCTAACATCAGCTGATTGGTCATCTTCCACTTGCAGGACCAAGCAGCATGAACAATGCTTCAGTGAACCCCTCCAAGCAGTCAAGACCATGAATAATTCATCAGCTTGCAGCTACCTTCTTTGCCCCTGGTGGTCCCACCATGAGTTACAAGTGACTAAGCTCAGGGGAAGCCCTCTCCCCAGGATAATTAGTCTTCCTTCAGCTCCACTGAATTAGCACTCCTATTTTATTGTACCCTTGGGTTACAGGGGTTATTAAGTTATAACACAAGCAAATTATTGCTGAAGGCCTACAGCAGATTATTCTCAAGTCCCTGCCCACTATATGAATGGGGCTTCACCATCAGGGAAGTTTTAAGTCTAGCTTTATGATGTCGAGGGATGTTTATTATATTTTGATTTTCAAAGACAAAAGTAGATTTATATTTCTTTCTGATCATAAAGATTACAAAAATGAATGTTTGCAACTCAAACAATACAGAAAATCATAATGAAGAAAGCAGTGGTAATTCTACATCTCAAACCTAGAGATAATCATTGGTAGAATTTTGTTATATGTGACCCAGACCTCTTTTTCCCTTTCTCTCTTTCATTTTACATAAATGGAATGAAATTATAAATGCAATTTAACAACCACTGAGTGTATCTTTTATACCCATAAATACAGATGTATGTTATCAGTTTTACAACTAGGTGGCAATGGGTTGCATTTGTATACCAGACTTTATTTAGTCCCCTGTTGATGAGCACTCAGTTGTTTCCAAATTGTTCCTATTAGCAATAACACTGCCGTGAATGACCTTAAACACTTTCCCACACATATTGGCTTATCTCCTTAAGATAGCTTTCTAAAAGTGGAATTGCTAAGCACATCAGAAGGCTTTGATTGATATGGATAAACTGATTCTCAAATGGTATCACAAATTTATACGTGGACTAATGATAGCTGAAAGCATTAAAAGAAGAAATCTGTTCAGAGAAACCCATTGATATGGGCTTCTAGGTCCTAAGAACAAGCAAACTAGCATGGGCTCCTGGCAACTTACTCCAGAGTTGACCTTAGAGAGTCATAGAAAGACTCTCTCTACAGCATGGTAGAATCTAGGAACAAACAAAGCGAAGCATAAGAATCTCTACCAGACTGAAAGCTATCTTGGACGGCCATAGTAGGAGGTGAGTGGCGGTGGCAACGGGCCCAGGAAAGCCAGAGGTGGGAAGATACCTTTATGGGTTCAGCTTTCATTTTTTTCCCCTGTTGCCTTAGGACAAATCAATGCTTAATTCTTTTTTTGCTAGGCCGCTAGTACTGGTGACTCCCCTATTGGGATGAAGGGTTGCTGGAGGGGTGGGCTGACTATTCTTGGGCATTAATTCTCTCATTCTTCCCCGATCCTAGGGGCAACTACATTGCAAACTAGGGATATGCTCCTCCTCTTTCGTTTCTCCCTGCTGAACAAGGGCCTGATGTGGGACTCGATTCCAGAACCCTGGGATCATTACCTGAGCCAAAAATAGATGCTTAACTGACCGAGCCACCCAGACATCCTGAGAGAGAGAGAACCTTAAGCAGGCTCCACACTTAGCACCGTGCCCAACTCAGGGCCTGATCTCAAGACCCCGAGATCATGACCTTAGCTGAAATCAAGAGTTGAATGCTTAACTGACTGAGCCACCCAGGTGCCCTTGCGAGGGTTTACTCCTGATTGAGGAGGACAACTTCCTAGTTAGGAATTGGGGGAAAATGAGGGATTATTGGTCCCTGGTATTTTCTTGTTGATTTATTTTTATTTGAATCCTCTAAAGAAATTAGCTTCATGAAATATTGCTAGCCCTTTCTTCCAAACTTTCTTAGCACATCCAAGAATATCTGAAATACAAGACGGTCTTACCTCAATGCCATATTAAGTTTAATTAACATATGGCACTGTGTACTACATGCATTTCATAGTATGTCAGTTTCTTGCTTTTTTTCAAGCCCTTCACACATACTCATTTCTGGCTGGAGTTGTCTTTCTTCCATTTATTACTCCCATGGCTAGCTCCTCATCTCCTCTTTGGGGTCTCACTTGAGATGCTACCTCCCACCCCAACATTGTTTTCAGTCTTGATGATCATTCGTTTATTCATTATCCTTTTATTTAACACATTTATGGACATCTCACTTGCTATATGCCAGGCACTGTTAAGTGCTAAGTGTTGGCAAAAGTAGAATTGCCTTCTTGGAGCTACTGTGAGTAGAGGGGAGGAAGGCTTTAAGTAAATGATCACACAAGGAAATGTAAAATTGCAACTCTAAAGGTACCATGAGGAGGAGGTGCATCATGTTAAGAGAATGAATTAGTTCTAATATAGTCAGATTGGATGGGCAGGATTTCCTGGAAGAGGTGAGACCAGCATCCCGTTTTTCAACTTCATGGTTATTACTGGCTGAATTGTGTTCCTTCTGCTCCCTCTTCGGATGTTGAAGTCCTAACGCCTAGTATGTCATGGTGAGACTGTATTTGGAGAGACGTCTTTAGAGGGGTCATTAAGATAAAATGAGGTCATATGGATGGGCTTTAATCCTGCAGGGTGGGCGTTTTTACAAGAAGAGGAGATTAGGACACAGACAGCATAGAAAGATGATCATGTTGAGGACACAGTGAGAATGCCACTTGTAAGCCAAGGACAGAGTCTTCAGAAGAAGCCAAACCTGTGGACACCTTGATCTTGAACTTTTATCCTCCAGAATTGTGACACAACAAATTTCTGTTCTATATCTACTCAATCTGTGGCATTTTGTTATGGCAGTCCATAAAATGAATTCAGTGTCACTTAGAAGTTTTTATTTTATTTATTTGTTGTTTGACTAGTTTTATCTGTCCCCCTTAGCCCCCCGGTGGCTTGGGAGTATTGAATCTGTTTTCTTCACTGTTGTATCACAGCATACAGCATGGTACCAAGCAATATTTGCTCAATAAATAGTTGTTGCATGTTGATGGAAAACATTAAGTGTATTCAATTTTGTCATTGGGAATTCCAGGTTAACACTAGGCTTTGAAAGCCCACTGCTTTCCTGCACTTACATGGAAACTTGGTTCTGCCTGTGAAATCTTGGGATAAGAGCTTTATCCCAAGTCTGGGATCCCAATTATCCCATAACCATACTTGGTTATGCTGACTGAATTTCTTGAAATGGAAAAGTACTCACTTCACACTTTTTCGTGTAAAAGAACCATCTGGATGAATTTCCATTAGGGGGGTTATTCATTCCTTCTCCAGTTTTTGCACATGGCACATTCTGTATTTTCTGATTCAACAAATTCCTTGATTCATCTACCTTTCTGATAGATCCCAGTGGAAGCGCTGTTTCCTCACTTCTGCCAGCTCCATCCCCAGTTAATGCTGTGGTCTGCTCCACTTGTTCCACTCCCTGGGAGCCCACAAGCTACATAAGTGTCTCCAGCTGTCACATTCACTTTCAGCGCTGCATTCTTTATTTGATGGTTGCTTATAGTTTTCACGGAGAAGAAGGAAGCTTATTTCTTTCCCTTGGAGAATACCATTCCTTACCAGCCCCCCTCCCCCCTCCCTGGCCCCCCAGCTTCCTCCTTCTAGATATCCTGAGCTGGTTAAAATTTTGGGTCCTGGGATCTGCTACTTACTAGGAATGTGAATTTGAGAAATGTATGTAATCTCTTTAAGCTTATCCAAAGGAACTAATAATTTAATGAGTTAAGAGACATGCTGCACCTAGCAAACTCTTATATGTTTAATGGATGATGATGGTATAATGATGATGACGATGATGTTTTTGACTTTTTAAAAAAATTTTTTATTATGAAAAATTTTAAAATATCTTTACAGAGAAAGTATAATGAAGCCCCATGTACCCATCACCCACAAGGCTAGTTTTGCTCTACATATACCCTTAGATGTATTTACTATAGACAGAGAATTGTTTTCAGCCTTCTTTGGAAACACTTTTACCCTACCGTTAATGTGAAAGAACCTTTGGCCATAGTTCTCTAATAACATTTGGACTTGAGATTTCTGTGTCGTATTTACTTTACTCTTGCCCTTGAAATGTAAATACAATAAAACTTCATTAAGATAAACTGGAGGAGAGAGGTTGGGATCTAATTTAGTAAGAACTTGACAGCCATTTAAAGACAATTAAGGTTTTATTATTTTTAAAGTCTTCTAGTCATTTACATTAAACTAACTGTTGGGAAGCCAAGGTCTTTTGGGATCTATTTTGATGACTATTAGAAAGATATTTAAAAGAATACCTTATTGTTTATAAATATGTGCTTGTAAAACTTGTTTCTTCTTAAATGAAGAGGCTAAATGTTTTCTTCAGAACTTATGTTGTAAGAAAATGTTGCCATCTCATGTTGTCAGAAGTACAGAGTCAATGAGTCAAGATAAAATTACTTTTCATTTACCTAACAGTTATTCAAACAGTCATAACAATTTCTACCACCTATGGTGCACCTATTGTTATGTCAGGACTTGATATAATCTTATTGGATTTAAACTTTCACAACAGTTCCTCTGTTGAATTATCCTGATTTTATCAGTGAAGTAAATAAAACTCATAGAGATTAATTTATGCCCAATTTTCTAGGCTTAGAAGAGGAAGAACTGGAATATGAACAAGTTTTCACTAACTCCAAAGCCCGTGGCCTTCCCCGTGTGCCTTGCTTCAAGTGGATAGCCGAGCCCACTCACAGGTGTTTGACTCTGGTGGAATGTAGTGAGAGCTCTGAGAGGTGAGTAGGAAGTGTTTATGGGACCTTGGGGAAAGGCAGGGCAGGGCACCTCTAACCGAGCCCAGGGATTCTTGGAAAGGCTTCCCAGAGAAAAGGTTGGTGGGCCTTGAAGAAGATGAGAAAAAAAAGAAAAATTAAAACAGAGTCTGTTCAGTGAGAAGTGGGCAAATGTTTTGGTGGGGCCAAAGGTGCTTTTGAGAAAAGTGTATAAAGTAGGTAGGATAGAAGCCTGGGCCCTGGGAACTAACATATCTGGGGTCAAATCCCAGCTCGGTCACATACAAGTTTATTAAGTGCTTTAACTTCTATAAAGTTAAGTTTCCTTATACTTAAAATCAAAACAACAATAGTTCTTACCTTAGCTATTACAAGGATTAAGTTAAAGGAGCTGCTGAAAAGAATGCTTTTATCATAACTGCCTGGTACTTTTTTTTTTTTTTAAGATTTTATTTATTTATTTGACAGAGAGAGAGAGAGAGGGAGAGCACAAGCAGAGGGAGCCGTAGGCAAAGGGAGAGGGAGAAGCAGTCTCTCCTCTTAGTAGGGAGCCCAAAGTGGGGCTTGATCCCACGACCCTGGGATCATGACCTGAGCTGAAGGCATGTGCCTCACTGACTGAGCCACCCACGCACCCCATGCCTGGTACGTTTTGATTATTACTTCTCACTATAGGAAAAAAAAGTATGCCCCCCCCCTCCCTTTTTAAATCAATGGTTGGGCAAGAGATTTGCTTAAGGATTGGTCACCTCTTGGAACAGATCTTGTGCTTCTGTCTGTTTAATCTCAGTGCTTTATAAATTCTTTGGTCTTCCCATACAGACTTTTCCTGGGGCCAGTGAAAGTCCCAGTGAGCATGTTGTCCCTTTTTATTCTAGAATTCCTCCAGACCCCTGCCTTTCTGCCAGCTCAGAGAATACACTTCTTATTCTTGAGTTCACTAGTCTCTTGATCCTCCTGTCCCACACCATTCTTGGCATGCTTCTGTGATTTAGCCTTGGTGTCCCTAAGACATGATTGGTGTTCCTCTTTTGTGGCTGTGCACTACTGTTTTCATCAGAGCCTCCTGTTAAAGAGTCAGACAACCTCAAGGCAATGCTGGGAGGGAGCACTGGTCACAGATTTCCTCTGAGGACCTGTTCAATATATTATTCCCTTTCTTGTGTATTTTTTTCAACTTCTTTTTCTATGTCTTTATCCATAGTCCATAAACACGATCCAGTTAAGTTTTAAAAACTTGTTTCTTGATCTGCATGTACTTGTAGGCACCTCTAATAATATATATATATATATATATTTTTTTCTCTTTCCATTGGAAGATCTATGAAGGCATGGTCCTCAGTTTCTGGCTCCACTTATCATTCACTTCTTAATTCTCTTAATGAATTTCATCTCTTTTCATCTGCTGGAATACCTCATTCCTACCTCCTCCCTTCTCTGTTCAACTCCTGGATATCTTATATGCATCTCTGAAGATCTTGTCAAGCACCAGCTCCTCTGTGAATTATTTCCTGAACCTATTGTCTTAGTCCATTTGAGCTGCTTTAACAAAATGCCACTGACTGGGTGGCTTATAAACAGCAAATGTTTATTTCTCAGAGTTCTCGAGGCTGGGAATTCTAAGCTCAAGGCCCTGGCTAATTCACTGTCTGGTGAGACCAGCTTCCTGCTTTCTGATGTCCTCACATGGCTAAAAAGGGTGAGGACCTTTCTGGGGCCTCTTTTATAAGAACACTAATTCTATTCATGAGGGCTCCCTAATCATGACCTAATCACCTCCCAGAGGCCTCATCTAAATACCATCTCATTAGGTTTCAACATATGAATTTTGGGGGGACACATTCGATCTCCTGCATGTAAATAGAATTGTGAGAATATTCCCACTAGAACTTGAATGTATGATAGCCCTAAAATTTCAATTTGAATGCTAACTTCAATCAATAGCTCATGGCTTGGAGATACAGTAATATGTTGAGAAGGATTCTGAATTCAAATCTGAGACCTGCTGGGAGGAGTATTGGTATCAGTTAGTAGTTTTTTTCTGGAATTAGAGGGATGGCATGTGAAGCACGTGGGAACTATTTGTTTTCTATAAGGAGGCCTCCATCATAGCAACTATGTAACATTAGTTTCACTTATTCGTTTTGCACCTTTATCTTGTTATACTAGATGTGAGTCCCCCTGAGCCGGTGTCTGGTTTGTCTTTCGCCACAGCATCATTTAGTAACCCTCAGTATTTGCTGAATGAAGGAAAACAAAGCCTTTGGTTTCTTGCCTCTGATTTTCTTGGGGGTAAACTACTTTTTCTCTGCCGTTAGTTTGCACAATTCCAAATATTGATTTTGCCTAGAGAAGTGGTTTTCCAAATATTTTCAGTGCAGACACCTCAACCCAAATGAAATCTCATCACAAAACCCAATCTGTAAAATAGAGAGTTTTCTTTTCAGTAGAGGGGATCGATGGTCCGGAGCTTGCCATCTAGGGCTCCCAGCGGTTTCTTCCCAACTGGAGTAGTGGTTCTCAAAGTGTAATCAGTAAACCAGCAGCATCGGCATCGCCTGGGACCACGTTAGAAATGCAGTCTCTGCTCTGCCTTAGATTACTGACTCACAATGTCTCGGGATGGAGACAAGCAGCCTGCTTTAACAAGCCCTCAGGTAATCTCAGGCATGCAAAAGTTTGAGAAGCTCTGCATGAGAGTTCGTTTGGGGCTTAGTTAAAACATAACCATTCGGAAGAAGGCCACTGGCTTTGGATGAAATGCTATTTTTCCTTAGCCTAGAGTTAAAACATTCTCAGAACAGAAGGGTCATTCCGTGCTATAAAACCACATAGCTACAACACAAGCGACTAAATTGGCGGGCCGTGTAAATGTTAGTCCAGATGCGGGCGGTGGCGCAGGCGCAGGCGCAGAGCTGCGTGGGGCGAGCTGGGGGCGGAGCCTTCCAACCAGAGGCAGGAAACCTAGAAGGGGAAGCGGAAGTGGGAAGCCTTCTGGTTGAGAGGTGACGCCACCGCTTTGGGACCTGACCTTGGTGGCGCTGAGTCAGGTGCGGATGAAGGACGCGCTTGCGCGGGGGAGGGGAAGTTTCCATTCCAGTATCGAATTCTTTTCCTCCTAGCCTATCTGTGACCTGCTTTTCCTACTTCGCTGTAAACAGTCACTGCCGACGTCTTTTAAGATGTCAGTACAGTGTTAAAAGTGACGAGCGTTCAGTTTGAGTTCGTAAAGCTCTCTCGGCCCACTAGAGAGAAGAAATTTCAGGAGTCTGTGATGGGAGTGACCAAGTACATGCATTCCCTGCTTGGGAAGAGTGATGGTCTAGTGCCCGTGTTCGTTTATACCAGCAGTGGCTTCTTCACTCTTGTAGCCGGAGCTCGGCTGAAGGACTGGATCCACGGAGGAAAGACAGAAATTCAGTTACTATAAGACTGTGTTGAAGCCATATTAGGAATAAAACACACACACGCACCCACGTATTTTGACAGCCTAGCAGGCTGAGTTTCCTGGGGGAAGTTGCAGATGGAAAATTTAGAGCCAACAGGCATCATTTAGCGTGGGTTTTTGCTTGTGATCCTGACTGTGGGTACACACCATGGTCTGACTGATGAGCACATGGAGCTAGCTGAAGCGTTTATGGAGACCTATTACCAGATGTAATATCAGTTTAAGAACAAGGCTGACCCCAGAAAATGTGGACGTCAGCATTAATCCCAAAACTAGCCATAAGGACATGGAGATCTGTCTACTAGGACCAGAGACAGTGGAGAGCCTTTCCTGTAACTCCTGGTTCAGTGGGGACAAGAAATTCCAGGATCAAGGATGGGAGATCCTGCTGTGCTTCAACAAGTATGCCAGCGTCCATTTAGGTGACTGTCCTTCAGTTGATAATGTTCAGAATTCAATCACAAGAGACAAGATGGAAAGTTACTTTCTGGGAGAAACTCTAAGAACATATATTTTCTGTTTTCTGATGACATAGATTTCCTCAACCCTGATAAATATGTGTTAAATATAGAGGGTCATCTCCTGCCCATCTGGCCGTCAGCTCGAAAGGCTTGGAACAACTCCTAATCATGAGACTTTTCTGGATAGAACATTGTATATAGTAGAATTTTTCTTTTTTGAAGATCGTAGATTGGCAAGCCAGTTGCATGTGCATTAAAATTAGTCATCCGTTGACTTTTAACCCAGCTGGTTACTGTGAGCCACACAAGTTCCAGCTCTGGGCTGAAGATGACAAGTCCAGTGGGACAGCTGGAGTCCAGGAAACCTTGGAAGGCCAGGTACTGATGGGTTTTTCAGGGCTGGTGGTTTTGAATCCATTGTCATTCATTTCTTTAGGTGGTGATTCAGGTTGGCTTCGGATTTGTTTCTGTGTCCGTGCTTTCTAAATCAGGACCACTGCAAGTAAGAAGAAAGAATAAAGTTAGCCAAATTTTCATTTATAGGAAACAAAACAAAAAACTACCAATATCACAAAATCCTGCCAAACAGCCTGATTTGTGCTTTCAGTTAGCTCCTTTCTGGGGTAGGGGGTGGAGCTGCACTGCTGTTGGGAGAAGAGAGAGGCTTATAGCTGGTGACAGAGTTGAGGGACCCAGGCAATGGAAGCAAATGGGGAAGGCAGAGACAGACTGAATATGCCCTGTGGAAGAACATGGCTCTTGTTAAATTTGGGCAGCTTGGGATTTAAAAAAGATATTAAGGAAAAAATAATTGGGTGCAGTGCCAGTGACACTTGCCAGTGTCATTCTCACTATTAATTGAGTTACCATACTGTGCACAATAAAGTTTTAACAGAGCGAAGCGGGACAAATTTGTAGACCCAGCAGGTTGCTTATTGGGGCTGCACAGCCTGGTTTTTGCGATGAGCATGGAATGATGGGCTATCAGCTTTACATTTACCCTCCAGCTGGGCTGTTTCTGCTGTTTTAAAGAGCCAAGCCAGGTGAAATAGGCAATAAGTGAAAGGAACCCCAAATTCCATGCAGTTAATAGTGAAAAAGAGGTTTAATAATGATTTTTTGGTTAGAGAAGTACTGTCTCAGAACAGTAAAAAGGCCTTGGACAGTGACTAAGAACTCAGATTCTGAAGTTGGTGAGATCTGGTGTGATCGTTTGAATTACTGTTCTGAAGATACCCTTCCCCTGTTGCACTGGAAACTACTATATTCTCCTTCGTCAGTGACATTGGGCTTAGCTGCGAGACCTGCTTCTTTTTGGAATGTTGGCAGGTGTGATGGGAACAGAGGCTTGGAATGTGCTTGGGTGGTTGGGCCTGCCCCTTTGTGCTTTGGTTATTTATGGCAGGAAGGATGTGGCCCTGGTAGCTACTCTCCTTTCAGCCTGGGATCCAGAGTAAGATAATGGAGCAGACCTACAGCCCGCAGCCTGAATTTAAATCACTCAGCGGAGGTGGCTTATTAGCAGAATCATGGTTGACCTGCATAATATCAGTGCTATTGTTAATAAATTATTGAGAGTGTGGGAGTGGTTTATTATGCGGCTGGCATGGTCACTTGGGTACAAATACTCTCTCTGCTGCCCTCAATTAGTTTAATTCTGGCAACATACTGCTCTCTTTAGGCCTTAATGGCCTTATCTGCAAAATGGGGAGCATAGTAATGACCACACAGGTAAGCATTAAATGAAATAATGCATATGTGTGTTTCAATATATCTTATACTCAAGAAACATTTGCTCTTATTAGAGCTATAAGTGAAAATAATGATAGCTACAGTTTGTTGAGCACTTACTACTCTGTGCCTGGAATTATTGCAGATATTTTGCCTGTTTGATCAATATTTGATAGATATCCCTTACAACTCCCAAGAGATTATTATATCATCATACTATATTAATATCACAGATATTATAATATTAATACAATTTTCTCATTCTACAAATGAATACTCAGAGAGGTTAAGTAACTTGCACAAAGTTGCACAGATAGTAAGTGGCAGAACTCTTTTCTAGTCTGCTTTACCTGTGGCTTATGTTCTTTCCACTATGCTAGAGTACTTCATTCATCTTTAGGACTATACCTAATGTCAGGAATAGTGCACCAGGCTTAATGAAGCACTTTCGCATTATCACATAAAGTCCTTTGAGTAATGAAGTTGGACCTACAGCAGTCTGGCCCCCTAGAGATTATTTTATCTTTTTATCATTCACCTGAATGAGGGGAATCACAGGCAGATACCCCTCATTCAGTAGGGTAATGTGGTCACCTTAACATCACATCCCCTTAGAAAGGCAAATGCGTTTAGAGCCATTAAGGCTCTACCATTTTCTTGGAATGGTAGAGTATGTCCTTTTCAAGTCTCTTAGTAGACAAGCAGCCCCCCGTATTGTGAAGGCAGAGGCCATAATTAGACCTTTTTAGCTTTGAGATCATCAGTGAAAAGCAGCCTGTTTTCCTAGTCTGGAAAGAAGGTGGATAGGTGGTTTTGGATCTGGGAGGCAGAGGGTAAAGAGCCAAGAGTACTCCGGTATTCTGAGGCCAAATGGTTTCCCTGGAAAGTAGCTGTATATGAAAACTACGGGTATTGGTTATTAGATCTATAACTAACAGAAGTCCATTTGTTGGCTGGGCATAGCTCTACAGGGGTTGAGACTCACTTCCCTTGAAGAATCAGTGTGCCAGAATCTGAGCAGTGAAATATCACAGTAGTGAGTCCATAGGAACTTTGGTAAAGAACCAGCTCCTGCAAAGAGATTCCAGCAAAGCACATCTGTTGAATGACCAGACTCTATTTTTCATGCCCTTGACATAGAAAAGCCCTTTTTATGAGTCTTTAAATCCCTTGAGTTTCTTGGATAACTCCTGGAAATGAAGAACTTCAAGAACAAGATACTGGCTTTATTGCTAATAAAGCTAATAGAAATGATGCGACTCTTATCTGTATCACCAGTGTGTGTAGCTATTTGTTACGTCCAGTTGGGGAAACTGAAGCTTGGAGGCATGCCCAGGGATTTATAGTTAAAAAGTGATGACACCAGAACTCAGATTCTGGTCTTTTGGTTGTGTTTGTTGCAGCTCTTGTCTGGTTCCCTCCATCTGCCAGGGTGGAAGAGTCTAAGTCTAGTACTTGGAGTTGTTGCCCTACATACATAAGACATATTTAAGGCAATGTATAAGTGGCAATGTATAAGTTTAACTTATGAGAAGTTTAACAACAACTTCAAAAAGAATATTGCATACTTCTGTTTATAGTTGTTTTTCACCTTGTAGAGTTTCTTCTTACTGACTACTTTACCTCAGTTGGTCCTTATAGTCACATACACCATTTCCATAGCTCCCCCTACCTATATCTGTCTCTTCTTTTACATCTCTGTTTTTCCTGAGAACACAAATTCCTTTTTGTATTATCTCATGGTTTTCTTTCTTGTTCCCTTGGCTCTTACATTCATATACTCAAGCGTTTGCCTTGTATCCCAAAGACTTATTGGGGTATTTTGCCAACAAAGTCAATTCTCTTCCTAGGAGAAATTCTGTTACCAGCTCTTAGGACAATCGATTCATGCATCAAGTGATACATGGATCTTCCTTATTGAGGAATTGTTATGTTCCAGGGACTGTTCTGGGTGCTGGGAATATACCAGAGAATGAAACAAAATTTATACTTTCAGGGAGGGAAATGTAAACAAGAGCACTTGGTATATAAGATGGTGGAAATACCACAAAAGAAAAAATAAAGCATGGTAAGGGAGTAAGGAGTCTTGAGGGATAGTAGTTATTTCATGGATGTTCTATATAAACTGACATGTCAGAAGGAAGTGAGAAAGTGAGCTATATTTCCAGAAAGAGGAAACATCAAGTGCAAAGATCCTGAGTGGAAGTCTGCTTAGCTGTTTCAGGGAAGACCGAAGAGACCAATGTGGTTGTAGCAAAGTGAAGGAATGGGAGTGGGGGGGTATAACTCGATATGATTCATATCATGAAAAACCTCGTGGGTCATGGGGAAGGAATTTTAGTCTTCTACTGAGTGAAATAGGAAGCCACTAGAAGGTTTGAGATGGAGGAGTGAATGGATCTATGTTGCTAACAGATCTCTCTGGTTGCTATTTTGAAAACAGATGCTAAAGACCCAAGGGTAGAACTAGAGAGATAAGTTGGGAGATAGTTACAGTAGTCCAGATGAGAGTCGAAGGTGTCTTCATCCAGCGACATTGTGGTGGTGATAGTGGTAAGAAATGGTTGGATTTTCTATATATTTGAACGAATGAATGTGATGCTGGCAGAATTTGCTGATTGGTTATCTGTAGTTACTTGAGAGAGAAGTGATAAAGGTGTCTTGGCTTTTGGAATGAGCACCTTTAAGGATGAGGTTACCATTTGTTAAATAGGAAATCCTATGCAAGGCGTGTGCTTGGTGGAGGAAGTTGAGCAGCTTACTTTTGAGCATATGTAGCCTACAGACATAAGCATGTAGATGTTAGTCAGGCAATGGAATAATCTAGGCTCAAGTTCAGTAAGGAGGTCTGTACTTGAGATAGAGATTTGGCAGTGGCTTTTAAAACCATGTTAGGTGACATTACCCAGGGAAAAGGGCATATATAGAGAACACAGATGAAGTTTGGGGCACTGCAAATCAGAAGATCTGAGAGATGAGAATGCAGCAAAGGACTACCTCTTTTTTCCACTATATACCTACTTTCCAACAAGTAGTCATTCATATATATGCAAGGTGAATATAGTTCAGTCTATACCTGATCTTTGGTACCTACGTAAATAGAACTTCTATAATAACTGTAGGCACATGGCAGACATGTAATAAAAGTTGAATGAAGAACAAATAAAAGAATGAATGAATCACTTCATCTTTCCCATACTTTCTGA
This sequence comes from Procyon lotor, assembly GCA_028646535.1. NCBI lineage: Eukaryota > Metazoa > Chordata > Mammalia > Carnivora > Procyonidae > Procyon > Procyon lotor. The sequence goes on from CM053613.1 coordinate 13,573,453, forward strand.
GGCACACAGATAATCTTGTTAGCATATGATTTTGTGGCTTTTATTGCCCCTTTGTGGACTGGAATGCACCCTAGACTACTGGAGGAGAATATTGGCCCTGCACGTGTGTGCTTCCTTATCCCATCTCCCCATGGACATGGGGCGATCTGTTTAGGCAGAGCCCTGTGTGCATCAGAAAGCCTGCTTAGAACTAGTAATATCACCACTTCGAGCAAATGCTGAGATGTATCATTCAAACTCTAAGTAGAGAAGGAATTTTCTTTTCAGGGGGATTGTTTAGAGAATGGAGCTCTTTTGCTGAGAGCCCTGCAGCCTGCCTAAGGCAGGACACATAGGCGAAAGATCAGATTCTCTCCTGACCCTACAAAGAAATGGCTTTCAATTTGCCAGTCCTGTAGGAGAGGCAGCAACTCTAAACACCTCCCCGGTGCCTTTCCATCAGGAATGCACAGCTGGCCATGCTGATTGCTTGCCTTTCTTTTGATTAATATCCTCTTGGTGTTGAAATGCATTTGGATTCCAGCTGCCTCATCTTATAGATTTCAATTTAGAAGCAAAAGGAAAATACAATAGGATTCTTATATATAGAAAATTTAAATATCACCGAACAGCCTCCCTCCTGCTCTGTGCTTGGCCCTGCTCTTTCTTTGGAGAGCAAGACTTACTTGTTTGTGGGTGCTGCAAGCTCTTGGGCACCAAAGCCCAGGGAGCTCCCATCTGCAGTTCTGGTGCATCAGTAGAGGAGATGCCTTTTCTTTCCTCAACTCCCCATTTCAGATTCTTCTCATAAGAGAGGAAACATATGTCAGCATGTCTGCTTCTCCTGAAGGACTAGGGAGGAATCTTTTTTTCATTTTCTTTACTTTCTTACTTGGCCCTCTCCTTGGGAAGACAAATGGCTAATAAGATGGTTCCAAGTTACCAGTGGGTCTTCCAAGAGTATGTCAGAACCAGACTCTGTCCTTTTGTGCTCTCTTGGAGAGCTTCCCTTTCTGGTCTGCACTTGGTACCTGACCAGTAGGCACCTGCTTTACTTAGGTCTCTATTTTCTCTCTTCTGGGCTCTCTGTAATTAGGTGGAGGAGTTCAGAGCAGAGGTGGAAGAGGGAGGCCCAACCATGACTTCTGTCACAGGTAGATCATAATTAAGTGGGCCCTCTAGTTTGATGCTGACTTTATCCTTTGTGCTGGCCTCAGTTGGTTAGAACTTGGAAAGGGGAGTGCTTTGGTTCTCTAGAGTCCCAGATAATGGGCATTAAGCCTCAGGGCCTCACCCCACAGACACAGTCCATACAACCAGGACTGGGAAACTCCTGGGGGCAAATGAGGAGATCTACAACGTAGCCAATGACTCATGCTATTTGTGGAATGTTTTTTTTGTTGTTTTTTTGTTTGTTTTTAGTTTCAGATGTAGAGTTCAGTAATTCATTAGTTGCATATGACACCCAGTGCTTATCACATCCCGTGCCTTCCTTACTGCCTATCACCCTGTTATCCCATACCCCCATCAATAGTTATAAAAAAAAAATAAAGATTTCCTCTCTGGAAATTAGGATTGGGGGAGACTTACACGTAGCATTTATACTTAAAGGTCACATCATATTTGGGTTGGGATAGTCATTGTATGGGGACACATACATACTGAACACTGAGAAAATGGAATTCAGGGGAATGTGGTTGGGACAGAAATGAAAAGTGAGAGGACTTTGGGAGAAGAAGAGGAAAGCAGGGAGCTGAGGGAACGATGGGGAGAGAAAGAGTAGTAGCTGTCCCTTGGAGCTGCTTCCATTTCTGCTGTTGTTGAGGTTTATTGGCTCAGCTTTTCTTGAATACTCATTGGATGTGAATATTTACCACAAACTCCTCTTTTACTTGAGCTAGTTCAAGAGGATTTTTTTCTGTGTAACTTGAAGTTTTCTATGAAGAACCCTTACAAATAAAATGGACTGGATATTATAGCAAAGGTGGGACAATTGGATTCATGCCCAAGCAGAAACGTCAGGAAGGAGCCATCTGAGCTTTGTGAGATAGGAAATAAATAGTCCTCTGGTATCGCTGCAGGGGCTCATGATGCATCCAAAGATAGACAAAGTATCTTCCTGGCTCAGACTCTCCCTCACTCAGCGTTTCCCTTCATTGCTTTCTCTATGCAGGTAAGCGTGCCATGAATATTTAACCCCTGGTAAGCAGAATTCTGATCATTAATTGTTCCTACTAGATTTACAGAATGTTATTACCTGGAAGGGTCCATCCTGGCCTGTCGGTTTCTTGAGGAATCTTGTGTCGTGCACCACTTCAGATCCTCCTGGCCTCCATGCTGCGGCAGCCTGCTAGGTGGCTCCTGACGCTGCAGGCACGCTTGGCAGCATCTCTCCTGCCTCTGTTATATGCTTCTTGCCTTCCACCTCAGGACTTCTCTGATAATGTCCAGGCGTAATGTGATACATGGTGCCATGGGACCCTAATCAGGTCACATATATGTGTCATCTGAAAGTGCTGGAAGTTAATGTCTAATAAGGCAAATCTTTTCCATTGGGAGAAGGATGGGAGAAGGTGGGTAAAGTCCACCATCTTCCCCCGGGGCCCCATGGACAGAGAGTCTTGAGACTCATTTTATATTAGAGCTTTTCACATGGCTATCCTGTAAGATGGAGCAATTAGTTATACTCAGCAGTGGCCAGCTTGATAATGTATCTTTACAGCTTTTACCCTCCTTCCTTGCTTTACCTTCCCTTGTCACTCATTCCTCTTGCATGTGTTTGACCTCCAGATGCAGTAGGATCCTGCAAGCCTCTGCCTCAGGCTCTGCTTTCCAGGCTAGGATTCCTAAAAAACATGGGCCTCTCACCACTCTTGATGCTGTGGGTGCCCAGCATTTGTAGTTACCAGAAACAAAATTAGTAAACACGGCCTTATGATCTTAAAGGGAGAAGAGATTTAATAGGTTGACCAGAAAGGACATGATATGATTTATGCAGCAGAATTCAAAGTGATTTTCTGTGTGTAGGAGTTTTCTTTCTCAGCCACTGGTATAAGCTGCTCGTCTTTCTAGAGCACCCTCCCAGACTAGGGCTGGAGAAGGGAGCAGAGATCAGGATGTACTGGTTGGTTGGTGTGGGATGCTCACAGGGGCAACCCAAAAGTCTTTCCTGTTTTTCTTCATCGTTGTGCTGAATTGGGACCTGGATGGTGGAGGTGCTACCTTAGCCTCTTTATTGCCAGTTAGTAAAATCTTCTTTGGGTGACTTTGGCCAGCATCAAGGTTATCAAAATTCTGTCAGCACTTGAAGTCACAGAAATGGAGCACACATCAGGCATTAGTGGTGAAAAAGTAGGGAGACGTGTAATTTGTCAAAGACTGACTCATTGTTTGTGAAACCATCTTCCTTCCCAGGAGCACAGAGAGATTACATTCCCAGCCTTCCTTGCTGCGAGGTGGGGCCATGTGACGGAGTGCTGGCCAGTAGAATGTGGACAGAGGTTAGGCAGTTCTAGGCTTCACCCACCTCCTGTGAGTGATTCTCATTCTTTGTCCCCAGTTTCTAGCTGGAGGGTTTCCTTGGACAAATTCTGAGGGCTTAGAAGACTGTGGAGCCCCAGATGGAAAGAGCTTGAGTCACCGAATGACCTATTCCCTCACAGTTAACCCATACTAGACATGCTTTGAGAAATGGCACATGCTATTTCTCTGTTAAGTCACTTAGGTTTTGGAGTTGTTTGTTGTAGCATTTAACTTTCTCTGACTGATATTTAAGTGTTACAGGGATGGTTATTGTAAACAAAATGTTTCTTTACTGATTGGTCTTTATAGTAAACATGCACGGGAATGTCATTTGCGAGTAGGTGCTGGCAGACAATATTATATATAATGGGCCTTTTTATTTCCTACAATAACCCCCTCTCATCCCTGGTGGGGAAGGTTGCTAAAAGCATTTCCTTGGGCATGAGGACATGTTTTATGATTATAGCAAAGGGCAGGTGGGTGTCTATGTGCATGTACGTGTGTTTTTGTGTGTGTGATTAGCATTGAAACAAGCCTTTCCAACCATTATAAAACCTAAAACCTTCCTTCCTTTCCTTCTCTCCTCTTCTCTATTTCCCCTACTCCTTTCTTCCCTGTCCCCTTTCCATTTTACTTCTTCCTTCCCTCCCTTGTCCCCTCCTTCCCTCCTTCCTTCCTTGAACATTTATCGATGTTTAATCTGTGCTAGCTAGTAGAATGTACTGGCTTAGATTCTGTATGTTTCAAGCGCCAGAAACTCTTCTTCTTACCAGTAATTAGAATCCATTCGAGTTATGAGATCAATAAGAGACTTTTCAGCAGATAGACTCTTAGGAGGTCTTATTGGTACAGTTTCCTAATCTAAGCTTGACTCAGAGAACAAGGCTTTCATAAGATTATATAAGCTTTAAAATTACAATAAATTCTCACTCTCTCATCAAAACACCATACCCATCCACATCCATATGTCAAGATGTGGGTGTAGGGAACATTATTTCTATCTTGTGAGAACAGCATCCTCTGTTTTTGATATCCACATAGGCTGGGATCAGACTCCCACAGCTTTTTCACTCCCTCGATCACACTGTGTTATGGAAAGTCTTGATTATCTGTATTTTGGAGAGGTAAATTGATTTTTAAAAGGGACACCTTCTGTACTGTATATACACTGTATAGATATTCAAAGAGTAAAGACTTGGAGCGGGGGAGCGGGGGGCCTGATGCCTTCATTTTACTAGCAAAGTGGTGACTCTCAGATGAAGTGTGAAGAGGTGTCACAGACTGTGTACGAGCAAGTTGCTCTTCTGGGTCCAGAGCTCTGATCCTGTGAACAAGAGAGTAGTGGACTGAGGCTGTACCTTTATGTCCCTCTCCTTGTTTGTAAAGCAGACATCGATATTTCATTTTATTCCCCTGCTCAGAAATCTTTTCTGCTTTCCCAGTATGTACGAAGTACATACACAGACCCTGAGTGAGTGCGTGGAGCTGAACTCTCCTCTTCAGGTTAGGAGCATCCATCCTGAACCATGCTTGATCAAGAAGCTAACTTCTTTCTGAGATGTCAGGGTTGGCAGAATATCCCGTTACCAGCGTATTACCTTTAATAATCATGCTGGATTCTTTCTGACTGAATGTAGTGATTGAGTCAAGGAGTGGTCACATGTTTTAAGCAGTATCAATCAGAGCATTCCATGAAACTTGATGTGATGCCTTTATTTTACAAAGGAGCGTGGGGACACTTAGACAAGATAGGAGATATATTTTCCTTTTGGGGGGATCGTAAGTAATAAAGGTAGTATAAGTTGGAGTTATGTGATAATTCTTACCTCCTTACGAAAAGAATAAAACCAACTCAGAGGAAAGTAGAGCTGAGTGATGGTGAAAGTGGGTCATGATACCATTTGAGCACCTAGAGCTGTGTCTAAACTCCTAGGTTTTTCAGCTATGTGAGTTAATTAAGAGTGTGTGTGTGTGTGTAAGCCATTTGAGTTGAGTTTCTGTCATTGGTGGGTGGAAGAGGCTTGGTTAACACAACCAGAGGCCAAAGTGAGCATTGTATGTAATTGTAGTGCTTTATGAAGTCTTAGAGTTCTTCGATTTTTACCCTGTGAGGATTTCTATTTAATTAGCTGCAATATAAAAAATGAGTAACCGCTTCTGGGGGAACCTGGCTTTGGTGACCTCTGGGTTGATTTTCATGAATTCCTTTCAATTTTTAAATCCTCGAAGAGGGGCCTTCTTCAGTAGTAACTCCGTTTTGTGTCTTGGGTGTTTGAGAGAACAAAACATTTCTGTGTTCCCTTAAAATGATCTGAGCCATGTTACTGCCCTTGCAATTTCCTTCCGAGTTTGCCTTCTCTTTTTGTCAAGCCCTTGAAACAGCAATAAATTAAACTAAGCATCAATAAACACATTTTCCCTCAACTTACATTTCTAGTTGCCAGAAATCATTTCTCTTTGGTCTGTTGACAGGTAGCAGGCATGATTCCAGCATGGAATACACTGTAGAGTTATTGATTTTTCTGCGAGAATAGTAATAGAAATTTATTAAACTATCTCCATGTGCTGGGACCTATGCCTTACTCACAAAGATTACTTTTCCTTAAGAAGCACTCGTAGGCTTCTTGTGAATGTCCATGCTAATTAAAGTCTAAATCCCTTAGCCTGTTTGGAGTATAAAATTTTCTGCAATCTGACCTGTACCTTTCCTTCCAACTTTATTTCTGCCTTTGTCCTTTTGTCAGACTGAATAACTTGTGTTTCCAGAACATACATCTTGCATTCCTATTACTTTTATTCACGATTTTTCCTTTCCTGGCCGTGTCCTCTTTCTGGTCTTCCTCCACATGTCCAAATCATTCATCCTTCCAGGCCAAGCTGTCATGCCACATTCCCCACAAGGCCTTTCTTGATCACCTCAATTGGAATGAATCCCTCTCTGCTTGGAATTTGGCAGCACGGTGTATATGTGCCTCACTTAGGAACTGCCGCACACCACGATGCTCAGATAACTCTCCCCCACACGACGGCCACAGTCACCCATGCCAGTCTCATGTTCTCCAGTACAGTGGCAGCTGTCACCGCTCTCTGTCCCAGTAATGAAGCTGTGAGGGGCCAGAGCCAGGATTCAGCTCTAAGCTCTCAGACTCCAAAGTTGGAAGTTTTAACCACTGTACTTTACTACTTTTTCCTATGGCACATAATTTGGTATTTATGAATAGGTCTTACTTTCAAGATTGGACTATGAGCTTTCCCCAAAGCAGGGTCTTCATTTAATTCGTCTATATGTGACCTTGTAAATGCTGAGTGGAGGGGAGGCGAGTGTAGATGTTTAATAAATATTTGGATAGGGGCACCTGGGTGGCTCAGTCAGTTAAACATCTGACTCTTAATTTTGGCTCAGGTCATGATCTCAGGGTCATGGGATTGAGCCCTGCATTGGGCTCTGCACTGAGTGGGGAGCCTGCTTATAATTCTCTCCCTCTTCTCTTGCCCCTCCCCACCTCCAAAAAAATATTTGGATAGATGAATGGGTGAGTGGAGCTGTGCATTTCAGCAGTGATATATTTTACAGAACTGAAAATTATTTGTCATTGGTTTTAGAACTTTGGAAGCAGTGAAAGAGTCTTTTTTCTAATCATATGTGATGTGGATATAATAATTAAATAATCTTGGAGAAGAGAAATCAGAAATACAGTGGGTATAAATGGGAAGATGATGTGAGAGTAATATTTGAAACAGAGAGTCCATAGCCTGGATATGTAGTTAATTAAGTTATTACATGATAATTTAAGCTAATGTATTAGAAGAGCACATGAAGATGTAATAGGCTTATATCATTCAGTCTGTCTTTCTTTCTTGATGTCCTGGTTCAGGGTCAAAATCCCTTACCTTTCACTTTTTTTTTGTCTCAAAGCTGCTGACCCAACAGATCAGTAATTCTCAATCTAATTTTCTGACATGACATTTACATTGATGACCCTTATGCAAACATTTCTAATGGGCAGATCTTAGAGCATAGTTTCACCCTACTCTCCCTCAGCAACACATATCAGAAAACTAGCAGTAAGAGTGATAATATTTTAATTGTTATAATCATATTCAAATTCATAGAAAAAAGTATTTCATGACTTTGACATTTCAACCATAAAAAATGGGTTGTGATTCTGTCTTCGCAAGAATGGGGGTACACTGCATTTCAGAGCTTCTGCTATAAGCATTTGAAAGCCCAAGCAAGAACTGTTTTGTTCCAGGAAGATCTCTGGCAGAGTTGATGGTGGTGCCAGAAAGGTTGGTGCATTTCCATTGGCTGAAACTGAGTGTAAGGGCAAGATTTTGGAAGGTCTTTTCCTTCAGAGGTAAGAAACTCATCAAGGAGGCGGGTATTGTATAAGCTAAAAATCTAAAGACAAATGAAATGTTACATTGGGTCAAATCAGTACATCATCTAGCTTAGAATTTTGTCCTGATGTGGATGTCAAGGCACGGCTATTAAGGCTAGACTCTTTGCTCCCCATTATGGATAACAATGAAATTGATTGTAAACATTTTAAGGGCGTGGGCTGAGCTTTATAATTCTTGAGTTTTATATTACTATCTGGTGTAATTTTACACTATGGAAACTAACAATAAAAAATCCTTCCATTAGATAAGCCTTGTATTGGACTATGATTTCATGTAAGTCTCTCAACCATCCAATGAGACAAGTACTTTTATCTGCACTGAAGATAAATTGAGGGTCCACAGCAATTCCCTGAATTCCCACATCTATTAAGTCCTTTGGAGAGAAGGAGGGGCTGCGTGGGAAGGGTAGAGAAGAGGGAATCCAGTGTCTCTGCAAGTGCCAGGAGATCTCAGTCTTCTGTAACAAGGAGCTTTTGGTGTGAAGAACAGATTTTAAAGTCAGACAGACCTGGATTAGAATCACTAACTACTCATGTGACTTTTTTGAGGATACAAGTCAAATACTTATCACAGTGCTTGGCACACATGAAACAATAAATGCTAGCCATAGTAACAGTTGTAATTATTATTAACTGGAAGGACTAGGATGAGATCTTGGGCCTGTTTGGTACTGATGTCTGCATTATAATTATGTGGACTCCCACGTATTTGTTAAATGAATGGGTTCTTCCTAATTTCTTTTTAAGAATTTCTTTTAATTGCCTACCATGGTTCTCTTCTCTGTGTATTCACCTGCAGCTGTAGCCTTGGTAGGAGCAGAGCCTCAGCTGAGCCCTAGGCTCAGAGTTTGATTTCCACCACTGAAGATGGTCTCTATTCAGTTTTGCAATAGGTATATTTTATTGATTCCTGTAAAGGCTGCATTTTAGATACTGGATCCTTGGCTATCTGGAACTCGAAACGAGTTTCCTTGCTCACCTTTTGCCTCCATAAAAGCAGAGACTTGCCATTCACCATTAAGACATCTTAATGAGTGAGTTTGGAGGACCTTTTATATACTTTGCCACTGATTTTTACTTGTCAGTTTGCTTTTTTGTTCCATGTCATTTGTTCCATGCATTTTGTTCCAAATCCTGTAGTTATTTATCTCTGTGGGTAGTAAAACTTTGGTGCTCTCCCATATAATCTTTTGGGCTTTTAAAACAAACACCAATGGATTTATAGGCTATAAAGACCCCTGTTTCGATTCTTCCATAAAGCAAAGCTAAATTGATATTGGCTGGTCTAGACCAAGATTTGGTAGCTTGGAGGGAGAATAATACTTTTGAGTTATATTCTGCATTTGAGTCTGTCAAAAACATTTCTCAAACTCAGAGAGGATATTTAATATATTTAATTTTTAATTATTTATAATTGGAATATCTGCTTGATAGAGTAAGAAGAGACAATATAGTGTGATGTTGAAGAGGAAAGATTTTGGAGGAAGGCAGACTTAAGTTCTAATCCAGGCTGGGTTTAGAACTAGGAAAGTAAGTTAACTGATGGAAATTTGAGTTTTTTCATCAGTAAATGGAAATAAAAATTGTATTTGTCTCCTATGGTTAGCATGGGGGTTCGATGAGAAATTCCTTTAAAGTGCTTACATGATGCCTAGCGGAAGGTAGGTTTTCACTCAGAAGCTATTGTTATTATTGATCAGAATAGACTACTGTCTGTCAGTTAAAATTCAAACCAGTATTTTTTTTTTTTTTTAAACCAGTATTCGTTTTAAAACGAGCAAAATTACATCCTCAAGGATGGAAGCTAGGCCTTCAAGCCAGTGCCAGATTAGTTTTGTTACAGCCTATCTTCTGCCCTTATGTGAGCTTTTGTTGTTGAGAGTGTTTCCATAGTTAGTGCAACCAACTGTCCTGGTTTGCCTAGGACTGTGTATGCATGTATTAACAACTAGTTATTGGAAGTAATAAGTACTCAGTACACTTAGAAAAAATTTTGTATAAAAATGATCTCATGATACTAAGAAATGGGCAGAGTATAGTAGAAGACTAGGACTGGTGCTGTTGGGAGACACAATGGCACAGTGGAAGTTATACTCACAGGGAACTGATTAACTTCGCGACTTTGGGTGAATGCCATTCTCCTCTTGGCCCTTGGTCTCACAGAATGAGGGGGTTTGATTAGATTATTTGCAACAGTTATCTTAAAATTGTTCTGTAGAACTCTGGGGTTCTGGGATGTGTCTTAGTGACCAGTAAGGATGGCCATAGGGAAGATGAACAGGAAAAACTGTCTTCCCTTCCCTCGGTCCAGGATTCACTCAGGGCAGTTCCGCTTTTCATAAATTTCTAAATTGAGATTATATGCAGGATTCTGTATGACAAAAGGATTTTTTTGCTAAAATAAGTTTAAAAACTACTAAACTCAGGTAAGAGTGAAATGGATAAAAGGGATTAAGAGTACAGGGGCGCCTGGGTGGCTCAGTCATTAAGCGTCTGCCTTCGGCTCAGGTCATGATCCCAGAGTCCTGGGATCGAGCCCCACATCAGGCTCCTTGCTCGGCAGGAAGCCTGCTTCTCCCGCTACCATTCCCTCTGCTTGTGTTCCCTCTCTCGCTGTGTTTCTCTCTGTCAAATAAATAAAATCTTTAAAAAAAAAGAAAAGAGTACAGTGGTCATCATGAGCACTGAGTAATGATGTATGGAAGTGTTGAATCACTATATTGCACACCTGAAACTGATATACCACTGTTAACTAGACTGGAATTAAAATAAAAAATAAAAAAATGCACTAAACTCATAACTTAGTTCTTTTAGTTCTAAAATGTAACAGATTTATGTTACCCACACTGTGGTTGACAAAACTCATGTGGGCCTCCTGCTGCCCGTTCTGCTACAAATATGTCTTATGACTTTCCTTTGTCTATTGGGCATGGTTGATTTTTACCATTGCTTGGAATGGTAGAGTCAACATAGTTATGAAAGAATGATGATCCTTGTAAATCTATCAGTTTACTTAGCACCTTGGCTTCATTTTTCCATTTGTACATCCCCACACATTGATGAATGAGCTTGACCAAATATTTCTTGATTATTGTTATCTCTATTTTTAGATGAAGGCACTAAAATAGAGAAAACTACTTGACCACATTTATATTTTTAACGAGCTATGAAGCTCGAACGGCAGCACCATGCTGAGGTTACTTATCGTGGGCTTTTGAAATACCCATGGTTTTCGGTCAGGAAGCCCTGTGTTTCTGTTTCTGCTGGAATTCAAGTGCCTATCCAATGGTGATAAATGGGGCCTTTTTTTTTTTTTTCTATCACTTTCATCGAACTTCCAAACCAGCAAACTTCTTGACGTTTTCTGTAACCTGTCAAGCTGTTTCACTTCTCTGTATCATCACACATACTGTATTTTCTGCTCTGAATTCCCTCTCTCTATACTGCTTCGTCTGCCTGGAAAGCTCCTCTTCATCTTTCATTACCTGTGCTATCATTGAGAGATACAGCATTTCCTACCTTTTTTATCTGGAGCTGGATTAATAGTAGTAGTTGTAGTTGTCTTTGATGAGACAACTACTGAACTTATACATAACAAAATGTATTATACTTTGTTGGTTATTTGTCTCTCTTTCCTACTATCCTGTGGCTGTTCATATGGCTTGAACTATTACCTATATTCCTAATTCAGTATATGCTGAACACAACTCTATTTGTATTTCTTACTAAATATAAAATCCCATAGTGATATACCTCATTGTCTTAAGTACTGCGTATATGGTGGAAACCAAATTTATGTCTCCTCACTCGTAAATTCCAGATTCATATATTCACCTCTTTACTTGACATCTATGCTTGAGATGTCCTAAACTTAACATCTTCTGTTAGGATGACCAACTTCCTAGTTTGCCTGGGACTAGGGAGTTTTATGGGCCATAGGACTTTGAGCAAGAAAGTCTCATGTAAACCAGGATGTTTGGTCACCCTAACTCCCCATGGCTATAACTTCTGTTGTTCCAGATTATCTCCTTTTTATTATTATTATTATGTTCCAATTAGCCAACATATAGTACATCATTAGTTTTTTATGTAGTGTTCACTAATTAATTAATTGCGTATAACACCCAGTGCTCATCTCAACACATGCCCTCCTTAATACCCATCACTTGGCTACCCCATCCCTCCATCTCCTCCCTTCTGAAACCCTCAGTTTGTTTCCCGGAGTCTAGAGTCTTTCATGGTTTGTCTCCCTCTCTGATTTCTTCCCTTTCAGTTTTCTCTCCCTTCTCCTATGGTCGTCTGTGCTATTCCGTATGTTTTACATATGAGTGAAACCATATGATGATAATTGTCTTTCTCTGCTTCACTTATTTCTTTACAGCACCATTCATGGTGCTCTGTAACAGTCTACTAATTGCTTAGTGTCATGAAGCCATTCTTTTATGTAAAAAAAAAGCACATTGGGTGCTTATTACTCTCAATAACCAGTTAGTAGTACATGCACACCTATAAATAGCTGTGCATATTCATCTGTTTTTACTGCATATGCACACCCTGCCATTTTACCTTCCTCTGTTAGGAAATGGAGAAAGGGAGGTTTGTCAAACCAGAACCTCTACTGAAGTAATACAGTGAAACATCATCAAACCAAATAAAAAAAAGATCTGGATGTTTCCCTAACATTTTATTAAGGCAATTATCATCTCTAGACTCTATGGTGGATGGGAGGTGGTATAATACAAGGACACTTAACACTCAACTGGCCCAGCTCTGTCCTCGCAGGTGCTTCGGCCAAAAGCTTTGGAGTCATCCCTAACTCCTCCCTTACTCTCACATCCCACATCCATACACACAGATACTCGCCACACAGTTGGCACCACTCGCAGTCTTTCCCATCTCCATTGGCAGCAACTCCATCCTTGCAGTTGCTCAGGCCAGAAACTTTGCATTCATGCTGAATTCCTCTCCTTTTTCTCACATCCCACGTGCAGACCTTCAGTAAACCTTTTTGGTTCTACCTTCAAAATGCAGAATCCAATCTGGTTACCCTACTTAAAATTGCAGCCAGCAAACCGTCTCCACTCATTCGTTTTCCATCTCCCTCGCCCTTAGAGGGGCACTTACTACACACCTGTTTGTGACGTTTATTATATATTGTTTCTCCAGGGATTTTTTTGGGTGGTCTGTTTTCTTTTCTGATACATCTCATGTATAGGACAGTGTCTGGTGTATAGTGAGTGCTCAGCACATATTTATTGAACGAATCTTCAAGTGTTAAAGTCAGAATTGAAGCTACTCTTCTTTCCACTGCTTATTGAGTACTTGTTATTTTTCAGCCATTGTTCTAGGTGCCTGATAGGTATTCTATCATTTAATCCTCCCTAACCTGCAGAGGTTGCCTTCATCTCAGTTCAGAGAGATTAACTGACAGATAGTGAGTGGCAAAGCCAGGCTTTGAACCTAGTTCTCTGTGACATCTGAACATAATGTTCGGCCACTGTCATGTTGCCTAACACTGTGGTTAGCTTGATGATTCTATTTCAGTAAATCATAGTCGCTCATGTTGTTGCTCAAATCATCATGTTCTAATTAGAGAGGAGCTGGTATCACCTATAACATCTGTCTTTGTGAGGAGATGTGGTGGATGGGAACCAATTAAAATGCCATAGAGCAAATACAATGTTTATTTGGAATAAGTTTCGAACTTACTAAAGAGTACTGCTAATGAAAATTTCACATTGAACAATTTCACAGTAGTTTAAAACCCATTGAGCACAACAAGACAAGCATTGAGCTGTCTAGAGAGAAAGCTTGAGCAGTGTGGTGGAAAGAGAAACTATTTAAAAATATGACCATTTAAAAAATCTAGTTTGTCTCTCCTTCTCTTTTCCCATCCAAATAATTAAAGTTCTTGACTTGTTTGAAAATAGCTCAGATTTAATTTCATTTTGTTAAGCACCTCAATTTTTCAGCTCCGGAAAAAAAGGCCATTAGCAAGTTGCATTATCCATTACAACCTCCTTTATAATATGAAATTTATATGGGAAATACTAATTGGACGTTCATCATCGTAAAGATAATGATTTCTGTACTTTTGGTGGTGATAATTAAGATGAAAGATGAAAATGATATGGGGCGAAAGTCAGATTTTTTTTCATTTTCCATTGGTTGGAGCCTGGGGAAGGCATTCTGTTCTTTGCCTCAGATGGGTGACAATGGAGGGCAGAGCCAGGGGGTCAAGCAAGGGTATTTAAATTGGAACTGCCTCGATGACCAGAAGTTCCTCAATTACCTAAACCGAGGCGATTAATCCAGCTCCAGATGAAGAAGGTAGAAAATGCTGTATCTCTCAAAGACAGATGCATCTCAAAAGATCTCTTCCATTCTAGCCTGTTGTTTTCTGGACAAGAGCTCCACTGAAGTGCTCTCATCAATCCTCGTGCTTTCCTATGGGATGGAAATAGATGACTGAAATTAAGAGTAATAGGTCTGACTCCTGTAGGCTTTTCCACTGAGCATCGTTGCTTCTCTCAGCTTGCTGAGGTACTCCAGATTAACCTTTTGGAATTGACGCCTGATGAACAAGGTGTGGCCATGGTGGATAAGAAACCTTGTTTTATTTTCCCATCACGTTCCTCAGATGGTTTTAAGTGAAGCAGAAGTCACTGACTTTTCTGTATGTAAGGAATTGGAAAGGAGCTTAATTTATTTAAACTTGAGGTAAATGATACAAGCGTCCTTTTAAACAGATTTCTATTCATATGCTTTTAAACTAAATTGGAAAATACTTATTGGGCATCTAATATAGTGTAGACATTGACCTTTTGTCAGTATTATTGTACCTATGGTGGGTATTATTCCTACTGGATAGTTATATCCACCCAAGAAGCTATAATTGATCAAAATTCATTTTATTTTATTTTTAAAGATTTTATTTATTTATTTGACAGAGAGAGACACCGTGAGAGAGGGAACACAAGCAGAGGGAGTGGGAGAGGGAGAAGCAGGCCTTCCACTGAGCAGGGAGCCTGATGCAGGGCTGGATCTCAGGATCCTGGAATCATTACCTAAGCTGAAGACAGAGGCTTAACCAACTGAGCCAACCAGTCACCCCCAAAATTCATTTTAAAGATGTATACATCTTTAAATGTATAAGTCCAACCAAGTGTTGGACTTATACCCACTTGTGTCACTTCCTGAATTCTAAAAATAAACCATCAACAAGAGATTGTGTATTTATAGTAATTGTAAGATAAACAGCCCCAAAAGGGCAAATTAATAATCTTGCTTTAGACTCCTTGCTTCCATAGTAACTGTTTTGGGATTTTTTAAAATTTTAATTTATTCATTAGGTAATCACTTGCTGATTATCTGCCATGTATTCAGGCACTGGGATATGAATCAGGTTTATGCTTAAAATTTGGTAACAAGCACAACTTTTGAAATTCTCTCAAATAGTTTTTTCATTTACTAGAGTCATTTAAAATCATAACCACAAATCATTTAAATATTTAAATTTAAATATTTTAATATACAGCAGTGGGTTTTTTTTCTTTTTCATTTTCTTTTTTTTTTTAAGATCCTGTGGACTACCAGGATGCAAATACGTTGGCTAGAGGCTTGGAAAAATCTTGCCTTAAAAAGGGAGTTTGGGAAACCGGTGGTGGGTGGAGTTTAGAACTTTCAGCATTAAATAGAATATGATTTTCTTTATGAGACACCTAATTGGACAAGACCGGTGTTTTTAGTTGGCCTGCATTCATCCCAACATGTGTACCAAGAAATAACAGGGGAGGCATGATGGAAAATCTTCATGTTGTTTGCCTCCAGGTGGATTTTTTTGAGGTCCCGTTGATTGATTATTTGTTGTGTTGGTCATAGTGTTAAGTGCTTTCCTACATCAGTAGCTTCTAAACTACCTGCTCTGCTCTCCTTCCTGCCCCTATATCCACAACAACCAGAGACATCCTCCGAAAACATAAATCAGGTCATGTTGTTTCCCCGTTCTTATCCCTGGTCACACTTAAAATAAAATCCTGGTCTTTGGCTCACTTTCTGACCTCCTAACTCACCAGGCTCTCCTTTGTTCATTGTGTTCCAGCAAGTCTCACCTCAAAAACACTTAGCGTGTTCCTATCTCAGGATATTTGTATTTAGCGAAACATTGTTTCGCCTGCTATTTGCTGGGTTTATTCCTTCACTTCATTGATGTCTGTGCTGAAATGTCATCTCCTCGGGGATACGTCCCTAGAAACTCAGATAGCGCTCTTCATCACTCTTTATTCTGAAACCTAGTCCGATTTATCTTTCTTTTTGATGCTTATCACTCCCTGGCACTCTGTGACATAATTACGAGTGGTGTGTTCCTCTTCTGTCTGCTCTAGTCACACGGGAGCTCCAAAGAGAGTGAGACTGTTTCACACTTCTGTTCCTGGCGCCTCCCTTCTGGCCCATCCTAGGCCCTGTCCAGACTGTAGGTGTTATTCCTGCCCAGCAGAAGCAAACCTGGGGTTGGGCAAAGCTAAATGATTTGCTGGCAGGTGGTGAATCCCAAGTTAAAACTCCAGTCTATCTGCAAAGCTGAAGCTTTGGTCTTCTGTGCTAGGTCACTACTTTCGGTACTCCTTAAGCACCGGGGCTGGGTTTTACATTCTCTTGTGTTGGTAGATACACCTTGTTTGTTGAGTGGATTAGTGTCAATAGCATATATTTATTGGGTCATATTTTTATGTGTCAGGTACTCTTCTAGGCACTTGATATGTACTGTCTCATTTAATCATAGTGTGTGAGAAATGAAACTGTTAATATCTCAAATTTGTAGATGACACAGCTGAGGCGGAGAAGGGCTGAGCAACCTAAGTGGAAAGTCACATGTCTGTAGGAAGCAAGCTGGAATTCAGAGTCTGAGATGAGGGCCTGTTCTCTCCACTGAGCTCAGAGGTTCTCAGCCTTTGTGTCATTATCACCTCCCTCACAGAGCCTTTTTAGATGTTTTCTTTCTCAATTGTCTCACTTCCTATAAGGTCTTAGTTCCACAGAACTGTGTATCTGTTTATGTACTGTATGTCTCCCTGAGCTTTTTACATAAAAAGACTAAGTTTTTTTTTTGCCTCCCCCCAAGAAAAAACTTTTACCCCCAGGGTCTATGCTGATCTACCCTCTGCTGCCTTCCCTCATCCATAGCAGAGGACCCAGCACAGAGTTTGGTGAATCATTTTGTGCACGACATCATTATCGCTGGTCTGTTTCTATCTCCTTTTACTGTTTTGCTAATTCCTTGAAGGGCAGGGCTTGTGCATGCCTCAGCCTCACTTCCCTAGAACCAGGGACCGAGTAGCCTCTCTTAATGCTTCTGGAGCAGTATCACTCACCTTGGTCCACAGCCCACTGCGGGTATGTCCTGCACGCAGGAATCTAAACTGCTGGAGCCGAGCTGGCTTTCATCAGGGCTCCAGCCACAAGCATCAGCATTAGCCCGTTACTTCCTCCTGGGTCGTCTGGGGACAGCAGTAACATGAGTGCTCAGACGCTGGGGTCTGCAGCAGGTTTCCTGGCAACAGAGGGGAAGTCAGCATCTCTTGGAACACAACAGGCTTTTAAAAACCCTGGAGTGCCTGGAGGAGGGACTCAAGAAGGTTCCTGTCAGGAGGCGATGAATGAAGGCATACCTGTGTCTCCCCATGGCGTTCTCCATCTGTACTGAAATGAAGGAAGAGGCCAAGGGTTGGAATGAAGAAAGAAATTCCTTCTTTCATTTTTGGTTGGTCCATCTCCAGGCAACCTTCAACCCAGGTTTTTTTTTTTTTTTTTAAAGCTGGCCATTTGCAGCTTCTCTCTTAAGAGGCAGCGGCTCCTGGTTTTTCCGCTGTGGTTCTAGTCCTGAAGTGGATGTGTTCTCCTTTTGCTCTTTTCCCCTCCAGTTTCACTGCCCCCTCCCTTCTCCATCCTGCACTCTGCTTGGGTAGGCAGAGCCTGTGTGGACCATGGGAATGGTTCCCCTTGCCCTCTGGCTTTCAGCTGGGGTTTGCTGATGGGGAGCCCTAACAGGAAATCAGAGGAGGGAAGGAGAGAGGCTGGGTATTTATTGCCCTTGCTGATGACTTTCTGTGCTGGGTCACTGTGGGCTGATTGCCTTCTTTGGCTGGGCCGCAGCTCCTTTCAGGGTATCCCTCTCCATGTGACTCTGTTTTTGGTTTCTGGTAACTGCTTCCTTTCCTCTCCCTTCAGGCCTGCAGGTGTGTATTAATCATGTTTTTTGCTTATTGTATTTATGATGCTTGACATCTTGGGGCCTTGTGGATCTGAGGAAAGGGAAGGATTACCCCTCTTAGAATTTGCTAATTCTTAAGAGATCACAAAAGACTTCCCTGGGGCATGCCTTTGATAAGCAAACCTTCCAACACGGAGTCTTTACCTCCAGTACCTTCTTTTGTAAGACTCCTGTAGTTAGAGACACTGTTCACCTACCCTAAATATCCCAGGACCAGGTACCAGGCAACTAGGAACAACTTCTGTAGTCCAGGGCCCACCAGAATTATTTAAACTATCTAATTCTAAACATGCTGAGCCTGTCGACCTTGCTTTGCCTGTTCCTTCCTGAAGAAACCAAATAAGGTCTCTTGCCCATGCTTTCTTCCCACTGCCTCTGCCTCCTTACTAACACTGGTGCTTCCCATGTGATTCCCCCGTGATTTGGCAAGCCCCTTCCTCTTGGAAACTGTGAGTAGTAAACTGTCTCTATAGTGGCAGTCATTAGGCTGTTGGTCTCACCACAACTGGATAAAAACAAAATCCTGGGTACATTTTAAGATAGAGTGGTCTCTTTAGTTTCCCTGCCCACTGTCTTCCCCTTTGTAAATAGTCGTGGTAGTAAACCCTCCTTTAGTGATCTTATTTAATGTGCTCTTTCCTGTTTTGGACCCTGACGGAGGCACTGTGCCTGTTTGCTGGACTCTGAGAGTCAGGGAAAGGCAGAGGGAGGAGAGCCAGGTCCACACAGCCAGAGGCTTGTTTTGATGTACTTGGACTCAGCCCACTGGTTTTTTTTGCTGACGCTGGCAAATACTTAGTGCCTAGCACAATGCCTGGCACCCATTAGGTGCTCAGTAGAGACTTGAATTAGTATCTTCCCCTTGATGCTCTGTAATGTCCCATACTGTACTGAAATATATCACACATAACCCAGTACAAGTCATATTGGTCATAATATTTTAGTGCTGGAAGGAATTTTGGAGATAATTCAACTCTTCCAATTTCCCTACTTTATAAATAAATACATTTAAAGACACAGAAGGAAAAGGGATTCATATTAGACATAGAGTCAGGACTCAAACTCCAGTCTCCACATCAGTATTTTTTTTTCTCCCAAATATGTTTATTTTTTCAGTATTACAAGATTAATTGTTCATGCACCACACCCAGTGCTCCATGCAATACGTGCCCTCCTCAATACCCACCACCAGGCTCACCCAACCCCCCATCCCCTCCCCTCCAAAACCCTCAGTTTGTTGCTCAGAGTCCATAGTCTTTCTTGGTTTATCTCCCCCTCTGATTTCCCCCCATTCACCCTTCCCTTCCATCTCACAATGGCCTCCATGTTTTTCCTTATGCTCCACATGTAAGTGAGACCATAAGATAATTGGCTCTCTCCGCTTGACTTATTTCACTCCTCATAATCTCTTCCAGTCCCGTCCATGTTGATACAAAAGTTGGATATTCGTCCTTTCTAATGGAGGCATAATATTCCATTGTATATATGGACCATATCTTCTTTATCCATTCATCTGTTGAAGAGCATTTTGGTTCTTTCCACAGTTTGGTGATTGTGGCCATTGCTGCTATGAACATTGGGGTACATGTGGCCCTTCTTTGTAATGCATCTGCTTCTTTGGGGTAAATACCCAGTAGTGCAATGGCAGGGTCATAGGGTAGCTCTATTTTTAATTTCTTCAGGAATCTCCACACTGTTTTCCAAAGTGGCTGCACCAGCTTGCAACCCCACCAACAGTTTAAGAGGGTTCCCCTTTCTCCACACCCTGTCCAACATTTGTTGTTTACTGTACTGTTGATTTTGGCCATTCTGACTGGTGTAAGGTGGTATCTCAGTGTGGTTTTGATTTGAATCTCCCTGATGGCTAAAGATGATGAACATTTTTTCATGTGTCTGTTAGCCATTTGTATGTCTTCTTTGGAGAAGTGTCTGTTCATGTCTTCTGCCCATTTTTTGATGTAATTATCGGTTTTGTGGGTGTTGAGTTTGAGGAGTTCTTTATAGATCTTAGATATCAGACCTTTGTCTGTAGTGTCGTTTGCGAATATCTTCTCCCATTCTGTGGGTTGCCTGTTTGTTTTGTTGACAGTTTTCTTTGCTGTGCAGAAGCTTTTTATCTTGGTGACGTCCCAAAAGTTCATTTTTGCTTTTGTTTCCTTTGCCTTTGGAGACAGCCACATCAGTATTTTTTACACTGTTCACTGATACTAATTATAGTAATACTCCCCAAATTTTGTGCAGATAGATTGGTGCTAGGCCCTGTGTTAAGCAGTTCTTTATATTAACTCATTTAATCCTCACCCAACCTTTTAAAATACTTAGCAATATTAGCCTTGTCTTACACATGAGGCAGAGAGAAGCTAAGTAACTTATTCAAGGTCGTCTAGCTATTAAGTGATAGACTAGGGTTCAGATCAGGCAGTCTGGCTCCAGAGCCTTTGTTTTAACCCTGTTGCTCTATAAATTTACAATTATAGCTTTTTAATTTGGCCTCTCTCTCTCTGTTGTGGAAGGGCTAGGCACCAGTGTCCTTTTTCATGTTCAGGGGACTTCATGTACAACATGGTAGACACCAGGTGGTCAGTCATTCCTGACCAGGTGCTTACACAAAGTCCCCTGAGCTTCTCTGTTGAACTCTTGGACACAGTCAGCAGTGATTCTGTGGCTTGCCAGTGTTTGTTGTTCTGTGTTCTCCACCAGCCCCAAGTAAGCTTCACTGACTGAGTGGAAGACACCTCCCTGGAGAAGAGGGAAATCCAGCCAGCTGATGCAAACACACACTTGCCCCCTGGGTTGAGGTCTGCTTTGGAGTCAAACATGAGCAAAACCAGAAGAGGTGGTTTCCTCTTGCCAGAAAGGGAGACTGGCATTTTTACGTGCCTTGTATTACAAAATTTGTTGCAATAAGGCAATTTAATTAGCACAGCAGTTTGAGGTTTTAATAGTTACTGTATTTAAGCTATTTCTCTGGCACTCCTGCTGTTTTATGAGGCTGTAATTTGGCTCCCAAATGGAGAAACAACAAGGCCAAATAAAGCAAAAAAAATGGCAGTGTTATTCTGGAGGTTAAACTCCTGTTCAGCCCAAAGCAAGGTACCAGTGAGGCAGGGCAGCCATCTCTGCTGGCTTCCTCCAAGGACACTCTAATTGTTCAGTATGTTTCATTGTGTCATTTGCTAAGAGTTACATTGTGCAGCTATTGCATCCAGAGCTTATATAGGATTGAATTCAGGTTGTTTTGTTTCTGTATAACCCAACATGGCACAAATGTCAGCAACGATGCAGTTGTGGGAACCATATGGTATCCGCGTAGGAAAAGATGGTGTCCGGTTTTCATAGAGCAGAGAATATGGGAACCATGTGGTGTCCACACAGGAGGGATGGGACCCAGTGTTTTCAATGTAGATGGTATGGAGCCATGCACTGTCCATGCAGGAAGAGGTGGGGTCCAGTGTCCTGGAGCAGAGAATGTGGAACGTTATGATGCCTGTGCAGGAAGAGGTAGAGACCGGTTTTCCTGGTACAGAGGATGTGAGAACCATGTGTTATTTATGTGGGAAGGAGTGGAGTCCAATTTTCCTGGTGTAGAAGATGTGGAACTGTAGTATCTCCATGGAAATAGACAGGGTCTAGTTTTCCTGGAGCAGAGGATGTGGTATCTATGCAGAAAGAGTGGGAAGTGCAGAAAGAGTTTTCTTGGAGCAGATGATGTCTGTTTTAATGAACTGGGAATTAGGAAGTAAATCTTGGCCTGAGGGTTTCACCAGAGAGAGACTGGATAAGGTGGACACTGGGAAGCTAAGGTTTATGGTATCACACAGGTAACATTGTATTTCGAGGTTAAGATCAGAATCCAGGGCAGCAGCATAGTTGAAACTGTCATCTTTTGAGCTCCCAGCAAGAGCTAGGCACTGTGCTAAGTGTTTAGGTATTTATATAATTCTTGCAGTAACCCTTGAGGTGGGTGTCATTATTAAGTCCATTTTTCAGATAAAATTGAGGTTGATTAATTAATTCATTGAAACATTAAGCACCTGCTGGGCAGTCAGGATACAGCAGTAAACAGTACAAAGAAATTATTATTTTTTAAGATTTTATTTATTTGACAGAGAAAGAGTGTGCACACGAGCTGGGGGAATGACAGGCAGAGGGAGAGGGAGAAGCAGGTTCCCCATAGAGCAGGGAGCCCAATGTAAGGCTTGATCCCGGGACCCTGGGATCATGATCCGAGCCGAAGGCAGTTGTTTAACCAGCTGAGCCACCCAGAAGCCCGAAAAGAGTTATTTTCAAATAATCACATGGCAAATAAATGGTAGGCACATTTTTGTCTGATTCTAATGTCTGTGTTAATAAGAACTGTGATTTACAAGCAGTGTGACTTCAGAACAAGAATTTAACCTTATTGTTCATCAGTTCTCTTATCTATAAACTAGGGATAATAATACCCGGTTTGTAATAGTGAACTGAGGGTTAAAAGAATACATAGTATCTGACAAGTAATAGCTGATAAAGGAATTCTGGTTCCCTCCCATCTCTGCTGGTTTGAGGTTCTGAATGACTTTTCTCCGATATTCTAGATGACACTGGATTTGACAAAATGCAGCTTCCATGCCCCCAGCACTTTCTGAGTCCTGCTTTATGCTAATTTTCCAACCAAGAAACCCAGTGACCCCAAACTCCATTTCTCTACAAACTCCACAGATTCCACTGAATCTGTGAAAAGGACTTTTTTCCTCTTGGTGATTTGTGTGGTGGTAGGCAGATTTCTAAGATGACCTCCAGTGATCTCCCCTCCTGGTACTCACTTCTTTCTCTAAATCCTCTCCCTGAGAGTAGGATTGGTATAATGACTTAATTAACCAGTAGTATACGCCAAAGGTGATGAGATGTCCTTTCTCTGGTTAGGTTACAAAAGACTGTGCCTTTCTTCTTGTTAGTAGCTCCTGTTGCCTTTCATCTTCCGTGCTTCCAGAAAGCAAGCTGCCATGTAGGAGAAATCTACATGGCAAGGAACTGAGGATGGTCTCTGGCCAATAGCTCTTAAGGAACTGAACCCTGCCGGCTGCCATGTGAGGGACTGTGGAAGCTGGTCCTTCCCCAGTTGAAGCTTGTGATTCCTGTAGTTCATTAGGCACCTTAAAGGAAGCGTAGTAGAGAGACTAAAGTAGAGGACCAGCTACATTGTGTCTAGATTCCTGACTCATGTAAACTGGGGAATAATAAACGCGTTATCTTAGCTACTAAGTTTCGGGCATAGCTTTCTATGCAGCAGTAGGTAACAAGTACATACATGTGATGTGCCTACTTGCAGGTAATACCTTCTATGACAATTACTTATTTTTATTTCTCTTTTCCAGAGCTGACATCATTTGTGAACCCTTGATTATTGTATCCTCAGTGAATGGAAATTGTACGTAGTTAGTATGTATCTGTTGAATGAATGGATGCAGGTGTGTTGGAGCCTGTTTCAGAACTGGGGAGAACAATGCAGGCCACTTACCTCTCTTTTTTCTCAGTGTGGGTGACTTGTCACTTTTTTGCTTATCCAGCTTTTAGCCCTTTGTCCCGCTGGGAACTCCCCTTCGGTCTGTAGGAGGGTTATTCCTGACATTGGCTGTCCCCTTGTCTTTGCAAGCAAAGGAGGGAGGTCAGATTTTTCCTCTCTGCCTGTCCTGGGATAGCCAGGGCTGGGCATGTGCGGTCGGTACTGTTAGATCCAGGGACAGTGAGCCCTGAGTGAGGGACCGATGGATGGAGGGAGATTGGAACATTCAG
>CM053613.1:13597901-13617319 GCA_028646535.1 Procyon lotor
TTGAAAGAGAGAAAGAGATCACAAGTAGGCAGAGAGGCAGGCAGAGAGAGAGGGGGAAGCAGGCTCCCTGCTGAGCAGAGAGCCTGATGTGGGGCTTGATCCCAGGACCCTGAGATCATGACCTGAGTGAAATGAAGAGTCAGACGTTTAACCAGCTGAGCCACCCGGGTGTCCCAAGAAATACAGTTCCTTCCTTCCATTCTTTTCCTTCCCTTTCCTCTTTTCCCTTCCCTCCCCCTCCCCTTCCCTTTTCTTTCCTTATTTCTTTTCTTTTCTTTTCTTTTCTTTTCTTTTCTTTTCTTTTCTTTTCTTTTCTTTTCTTTTCTTTTCTGTCTCCCTCCCTCCCTCCCTCCTTTCCTTCCTTCCTTCCTTCCTTCCTTCCTTCCTTCCTTCCTTCCTTCCTTCCTTCCTTCCTTCCTTCCTTCCTTCCTTCCTACTTATTTTATTTAAATTCAGTTAGTTAACATACAGTATATCATTAGTTTCAGATATAGAGTTTAGTAATTGCATCACGTGCCCTCCTTAATGCCCATACCTAGTTACTCCATCCCCCACCTCCCTTTTGGAAACACTCAGTTTGTTTCCTATAATTAAGGATCTCTTATGGTTTGTCTCCTTCTTTGATTTTATCTTATTTTCTTTTTCCCTCCGTTTTCCTATGATCCTCTGTTTTGTTTCTTAAATTCCACATGAGTGAAACCATATGATAATTGTCTTTCTCTCATTGACTTATTTTGCTCAGCATAAATCTATAAAGATCTTCTCAAACTCAACACCCAAAAACCAAATAATTCGTTCAAGAAATGGGCAGAAGACATATACAGACATTTCTCTAAAGACATAGAAATGGCCAACAGGCAGATGAAAAAATGCTTAATATCACTTAGCATCAGGGAAATATAAATCAAAACCACAATGAGATTCCACCTCCCACCAGGCAGAATGGCTACAATTAACAAGTCAGGAAACAATAAATGTTGGTGAGGATGTGGAGAGAGGGCTACCCTCTTACACTATTGGTGGGAATGTAAGCTGCTGTAGCCATTCTGGAAAGTAGTATAGAGATTCCTTAAGAAGTTAAAAATAGAGCTACCCTACGATCCAGCAATTGTACTACTAGGGATTACCTAAAGGATACAAATGTTGTGACCCAAAGGGACACTTATACCCCAGTGTTTAGAGAAATACAATTTCTTAAGTAATTGTAAGAAATTTGGGCCCCTCTGGATTTTTAAACTCTCAACCTTGCCCCAGTGTCCAGCATTTTGTCACTTAAAATTTAAATTTTCATACCTTGTTACTGGTTCTAGGAGTGATTCCTGCTCTGGTAAGCTGTGATTCTCTGTATCCACATTGCTGGCTCCCTAGTTTTGGGGACAGCGGTTTGCTCTGTGACTTCAGTTCTCCATGGATCCAAGAAGAGTTGTTGATTTTCAGTTTTTTTCAGCCTTTTTTTTGTCATGAGGACAGGAGTGATAACTTCCAAGCTTCATACATGCTGGACTGGACACCAGAAGTCCCTGCATATGTATCACACATACTGTGCCTTCCCTTTTGCTTCTAGAAACTGTCTCTGTACCTATCTAAGTACGACCCTCCTCTGTGCTTTAGATCTCATCCCCTTCAGCTCCCCCAGGATCTTACTCAAGCAATGTCCTCTCTCTCTGCTGCATCCTAATGTTTCCCTCTTTTCCTCAGTCATACCGATTACTATTCAGAAATGATGTAACCATTCATCGCTTAATAAAGCAACTAACAAAACAAGTCCCATAGCCTCACTTGATCACACATCCTAAGTCAGCCTCCATCCATTTATGTCCTCTCTTTTGCCACAGAATTCTCTGAAAGACTTAATCTGTGCTCACCATCTCTAACTGCTCCTCACCCAGGCTTTCATCTTCCTCACTTTACTGCAAAATGCTTTAGTCCTGTGCAGTGGTGACTTTCATGTTCTGTTCCACCCTCAGTTTTCATTCCTCACTTAAAAGCCTAACCTATCCGCATTTTCTAAGTGTTGATCTCTGCCTTGGAATATGTCTTCACTTTGCTTATGAGAGCCCATACTAGCTTGTCTTCCTCCTAACTCACCTTTGGTTTTTTTAGGTCTCATTTTCAGATTTCTCCTTACCTTCCTGACCTTGAAATTCTAGATTGCCTCAGGGTTCATCCCTTAGACCCCCCTATGATTTCATGGGGTCCTCTGGTTTTAAATATCCATTTATATGCTGATTATTTCTGTATCAGAGACTAGAGGACTGCTCTTGGAACCAGTTCCCCTTCATCCACGGGGCACACAGTTAGATAGCATTTCTTAGCCTTTACATTTAGATCTAGCCATTTTGAAAAGTGTGAGAAGTGATGTGTACCATTTCCAGCTCTAGCCCATAAACCTCTCTCACACTTGTTCTTTGGTCTCCCCCCTCCCCCCACCTGCTGGCTGAATGCACAGCACTCCAAGGATGGAGCCACAGAGATGAGGAGCAACAGATGTGAGCAATCTCTGAATATTCAGGTGAAGGATGCCCATCAATCGAGAACAAAATTTGGACTTTGAGTGTGTGAAGCCGCTGAGGTTTGGGGACTTAGTTGTTACAACAGCTTGCGTTATCTTAACTAAGCTAGAAATCAGTACTTGAAATGGGTTCTGCCATAATAGAAACCCAAGATATGTGGCACTCCTTAATGGTTGGGTGGTAGACAACAAGGAAGCTGACGTCAGAGGCAGGAATGATACCTTCTGTGTAATAAAGAGAAAAACATCTGGTTAAAACATTTTCTGTCATAACTTGGAAAGCAGACTTGTTGGTAAAGAACTTGGAGCTCTAGGAGGAAGATAAAGTAGAGCCAGCCAACAAAGTTTGTTGGTTGTTGCTGGCTGTGTTTGATAAGGAGCTGGCAGAAAAAGGTGAGCTCCAGAAAGAGCCGTCTTGTTTATAAGCAGAATAAAAGGCGTAGAAAGAATCCAGAAATTCAGCTGGAAGAGCCAACTATTTCTAGATCCCAAATGCTAACCGATAAAGTTAAACAAGGCTTCGAGGGACATAGGCCCATTATGATTGATCCTTGTAGCAATGATCCGATTAAGAAAGTAACTTTTCTCCTCACATGTGTTATCCCAGCTGCTGTGTACTAGAGATGGAGTTATAAGAGACGAGGAAGCCAAGTCAAAGGTCAGCATCAGCTTGAGAATTAAATTCAGGAAAGAGAATTGGTGTCATAATTGACAAGGGTACAGACAGGTAGCTAATAGAATTACAGCCTACTAAGTTTTAAGGGAATTGTACTGCCAAGGAAGTGTAGGCCCAGATTAAAGCACCTGTAATTATTCAGGCTTTAAACACAGTCTTTGGGGACTCAAAATGGTACCAGCAGCACGTGGGCTGAGAATGTTGAATAGCCACCTAAAAGGGTATAGTCCACAGCACCTGGACTATACCCTGCATCTTGGCACAGAGAATAATGAAGAGGATTCTCCCCAGAGAGCACAATCAGCATAATCAAGGAGTCTTCTCACCTCCAGGGAAGGGGTCTCCTGCTGTGCCCTCTCAGCAGGATTTCAGTGACTGCAATGTTTTTCCTAGTTTTCCCTTTTTGAGTGGGAGGCTTAACTGTGGTTATCTTGTCCCTTTTCTTGCAGAATAAGGCGGGCAGAAAGGCAAATTAACTTGTTCTTTTGCTGAAAGATGGATGAATTATGAAGTGCCACATCCAGATTCAAGGTTAAGGACCACATGTACTTGGAGTGTCCAGATCTGAGCTAGATTTAGGGAGTGAATGGAACCTGAGGCTGTATCCTTTGGAAACGAGGTACATGCAAATCTGTAGAAGGAAATGAAATGACTGTTTGGCCCTCTGGAGGGTCGCCTGTGGCAGAGACCAGCAAGCCGTTCACTAAACACTTGCCCCCTTCTGGAGCACACAGCTACCCTCTCTGTCTCAGCCTTGCTTGCGATTAGCTGTGGCCATGGAAGTCTAAGTGGTCTGCATCCTTTCCTGACCTGGCCTATAGACACATCTCTCATATGATTGCCCATTCTCTTTCCCCACCTCTGACTAAATGCAGAGGACTCGGAGACAGAACAGAACCATTGATGGGAGAGGCCTGGGTCCTTGAATAGCCATAAGAAAGGCCATCCACTAAATCAGGCATACACATTTGTTTTGCTTTCACATGTGGGAAAGAATCTATTTTATTAAGCTGCTGACAGTTTGGGGTTTATCTGTTAGAGCAGCCATCATTAACTAATACTACTCTTCAGATTGTATAGAGAGTCCAGCCCTCCCTCCCTGGAGATAACCAGTTCTTCTAACATCTCTACTCGATGTCTAACAGGTATCTCTAAATTAACATTTCTTAAAACGTTATCCAAAACCTGCTCTTTACAGTCTTCCATGTCATCGTAAATGGCAGTTGTTTCTATTAGCTGTCCAGGTCCCAAAGCATACATTCAGTCTCGACTGCCCTTTCTCCCATGCTGCATCTAACCCATCCACAGATACTAGTACGTTTAGTTTCAAGATATGCCTACACTCCAGCCACTTCTCAGTATCCCTGCTGTCACATCTGGGCCCACGATCCTGTGCTTCTGCACGTGGCTTATTCCAGTGGACTCTCGACAGGTCTCTGCTCTGACTTTTGCTTCCTTTACAGTCTCTTTGCAGTATTGCAGCAAGAGTGGGTTCTTTTTTTGATTTTGAGTAAATCAGATTTACAATTCCTTTGCTATGATAGCTGCCCAGCCCACTTAGAGTAAAATTCAAAGTCCTAAGCTGCTGCTGGATCTGCCTCTACTTAGTTCTCTGACCTCACCCTTCCCACTCTCCTCACTCACTGTATTCTGATCACACTGGCTTCCATGCTTTACGTCAAGTATGCCAAGGACACTTCTATCTCAGGGCCTTTGCACTTGCTATTCTCTCTGCCTTTATATCTTTTATATCTGTAAAGCTCACTTCCAAATTTCCTTCTGATCTGTAGTTTCAAGCCATTTTATGCATAAGTTCTATACATAATAGACTCTTGATAAATGTCTGTTGAATGAATAAATAGGGGACCTATTTTATCTCTCTGGGACTTCTGATACTTTGAATTTTCACAATGATATATTTTAGTGTGGTTATCCTTTTTTTTTTTTTTTAATTTGAGTATAGTTGACACACAGTGTTACATTAGTTTTGGGTATATACAATGCACTATGCTCACCCCAAGTGTAGCTACCATCTCTCCTGATACATTGCTATTATAGTATCATTGACTATATTCCTTATGCTGTGCCTTTTGTTCATGTGACTTTTTCACTCCATAGCTCGAAGTCTCTATCTCCCAGTCCCCTTCACACATTAGCAACCATCAGTTTGTTGTCTGTATTTATAGGTCTGATTCTGCTTTTTGTTTGCTTATTCTTTTTTTTTTAAGATTCCACTTATGACTGAAATCATATAGTATATTTCTTTCTCAATCTGACTTGCTTCACTTAGCATAATAGCCTTTTGGTCCATCCATGTTGTCTCAATGGCACAGTCTCATCCTTTTTTTATGACTATGTAGTATTTCATTTTATAAATAAACTAACGTGTTTCCCCATCTACCTTATAGATTCTTCTTTGTATGTATGCCTGGGTTGCTTCCATATTTTGGCTATTGTAAATAATGAGGACCGCATATATCTTTTTGAATTACTGTTTTCATTTTGCTTGGGTAGATACCCAATAGTGGAATTATTGGATCATATGGTATTTCTATTTTTAATTTTTTGAAGACCTTCCATACTGTTTTCCGCAGTGATTGTGCCAGTTCCCATCAGCAGTGCGTGAAGGTTTTTTTTTGTCTACATCCTCACTCACCAACACTTGTTGTTTCTTGTCTTTTTGATTTTAGCCATTCTCATTGTGGTTTTGACTGGCGTTTCCCTGATTATTAGTGATGTTGAACATCTTTTCATATGTCATTGGCCATCTGTATGTCTTCTTTGGAAAAATGTCTACTCAGGTCCTCTGCTCATGTTTAATTGGATTGTTTGTTTTTGGTGTCAGGTTATATGAATTCTTTATAAACTATTGATATTAACCCCTTATTGGATGTATTATTCACAGATATATTCTCCCATTCAGTAGGTTGTCTTTTCATTTTTATGATGGTTTCCTTTTCTGTGCAAAAGCTTTTTATTTTGATGTAGTCTTAATAGTTTATTTTTGCTTTGTTTCCCTTGCCTAAGGAGACATATCTAGAAAAATGCTGCTATGGCTAATGTGACAGACATTATTATTTTTATTTATTTATTTATTTTTAAAAAAAGATTTTATTTATTTATTTGACAGAGAGAGAGATCACAAGTAGGCAGAGAGGCAGGCAGAGAGAGGAGGAGCTCAGGCTCCCCACTGAGCAGAGAGCCAGATGCAGGGCTTGATCCCAGGAGCCTGAGCCAAAGGCAGAGGCTTTAACCCACCGAGCCACCCAGGTGCCCCTATGACAGAAATTATTGCCTGTGTTCTCTTCTAGGATTTTTATAGTTTCAGGTCTCACATGTAAATCTTTAATCCATTTTGAATTTATTTTTGTCTATGGTGTTAGAAAGTGGTCCAGTTTCATCCTTCTGCATGTGGCTGTCCTGTTTTCCCAACACCACTGGAGACACTGTCTTTTCCCCATTGTATATTTTTGCAACTTTTGTCACAGATTAATTGATCATATAATTATGGGTTTGTCTCTGGGCTATCTGTTCTGTTCTGTTGATATGTGTGTCTGTTTTTGTACTAATATCATACTCTTTTGATTACTGTAGCTTTGTATTTTATCTTGAAGCTTGGGATTGTGATACCTCCAGCTTTGTCCTTCTTTGTCAAGATTTCTTTGACTATTCAGGATCTTTTGTGGTTCTATAAATATCTCAGTATTATTCTAGTTTTGTGAAAAATGATTTTGATGTTTTGATAGGAATTATATCTATAGATTGCTTTGGGTAATATCGTCATTTTAACAATATTAGTTATTGTTCTATGAGCAATTCTATTATTCTGTGAGCATGGAATATCTTTCCAGTTGTTTGTGTCATCTTCATTTTCTTCCATCAGTGTTTCGTAGTTTTGAGAGTACAGGTCTTTTACCTCATTGATTAAGTTGATTCCTATGTATTTTATTTTTTTTTGTGCAACTGTAAATGATGTTGTTTTCTTAATTTCTCTTTCTGCTAGTTTGTTACTAGAGTATAGAATGCTGTTGTTTTTTGGGTATTTATTTTGTATCTTGCAACTTTCTGAATTCATTTGTTATTTCTTGTAGTTTTTTGGTGTCATCTTTAGGATTTTCTACGGATAGTATCATGCCATAGGCAAATAGTAATAGTTTAACTTCTTATTTTTCTTCTTCTTTTTAACTTCTTTACCAATATGGTGCCTTATTTCTTTTTCTTATCTGATTGCTGTGGGTAGGACTTCTAATAGTATGGTTAGTCCTTATCCTTTATGCTGGGTAGTTTTGGGTCCTCTGATTCTGGAAGCTCATGGGCCCTCAGTTCTGAAAGTTTCCTTGCATTATTTCCTTGGTAATTTCTCTTGTGTTTTCTTATTTCTCTGTGACTAGAACTTTTTACATTTTTGTTTGTTTTTCTACTGTTGGGGAGATTTTATTTCATCTTCTAATCCTATCTATTGAATACATCTTAAGATATCTGATATTCCGCATATCGTTTTCAGTTACCATTTCTGTTTTGTTAATATTCTTTTGAAAAATACATGCTGTTTTTTCTTCACAGGTGCAATATTTTCTTTTATCTTCTGAAGATACTGTATCATTTTAAAGATCCCCTTTTAAAAACACTTTATTTAGACTGCTTATCACAGTAGGTGTTTTCCTCAAATGTATGGTGATTATTGACTGCACATTTCAGTTATGGAAAAGTGGAAGTGATTGGAAGCTCTTGTGGATGGCAGAGCTTCTGTGAGGGTTGATAAGGTGATGACTTGGGATTTGTTGATAAGGTGATGACTTGGGATTTTCATTGGTGCATCTTCAGTTGTCTGTGTGCATAATTCTTTTCTCCTGTGGCGGCCAGTTTCCCACAGAGGAAGAGTCTGTTATATTCTGCTTGAGATAGAAGGGGTATGTATGTAGAGGATAGAGGTGAGGAGGGCTGTTGGCATTCTGGGAGCTGGAGAGGGGATGAAGCTAGGAGCCTCCTGGTTCAATACCAAAGTTCTCTTCATCCTCTTTTCAGTGAGCTGCCTTGCTCCCATTCTCTCCTGGACGTGCTGTCCTTCAGACCAGAACATTTTTTGTTCACTTTCTCCAGAAGCTTAAAGTCCAGTATTGGGTTGGGATGGGGGAAGGCAGTTACTAGCTGTGGGGCATCAGTTTAACTCTTTTTTATGCAAACTTACAAGATGTCTTTCAATTTTCAGCCCAGTCATACTGGAACTACAAATGTTCTTGCTCTGAGAACCAGTTCCTGAGCATGCTATAGAAATAGATTTTTTCTGTGTTTTTTGAACCTCATCCCAAAAGCTTTGTAAACCATGCTTTGATTTTCTCCAGTCTGCTAAGTTCATGATACTAGCCTGTTTCCTTAGTAGTTTCCAAAACTTCATCAAAATGTTCAATCTGCTGGTATCTCATAATCTGTATTCTTTGTGTGTTCATAAATCAAAAACATTTTTCATGGTCCTTGTTTTTGCTTTTTTTGAGGGAAAAGTGGTAAATATGTGGGTTGAATTTCCTTTGTTTTTCCACAAACCCATTTTTCTTCCTGAAACTCTCAACCTACTTGGCTTCTATTCTGTCACTGTCCTCTGATTATCTTCCTCTAGCTCTCACTGTTTCTCCTCTCTGCTTTTTTTTTTCTCTCTGCTTTTTATGGTTATATGAATAAAGCAAGCAAGTACCTTGCTTTTGCCTTCAGCAGTGGTCTTTCCCAGCCCTACCTCATGGCTTCCACTTCCATTCCTTTGTGTTACACATTTTGATAAAGTGACCTATGTATTGTCTCATGGTTTTAATAGCCCCTGTAGGCAAGTAAGTCACATATCTGTGTCTACTGCTCTGACCACGTCCCCTAGTTTCATATCCAGTAGCCAGTTATCAACTGGATATATCCACTGAATTGTCCCATGAACATCTTTTGAAACGCAGTGAAGTAAAACACAGCTTCTAGTCTCCTCGTCACACCAACTTCTTTTTCTGTATTTGTATTTATAGTCATAGAAGTCACAAATGTGGGAGTCTTCTTAATCTCCTACCTCTTTTTCATTCCATAGAACCAGATAATCACCAAATCCTGCCAGGTTTTCCTCCCACATATTTTTTTGAATCCAGCCCTTTCCTTTGTCTCCTTGATGACCACTTTCATAACCTCCTTTCTGCTCTGCTGCCACAGCCTCCTAACTGCTGCCCGCTTCTGTCTTTTCCCTCTTAAATTCTTCCTCTGCTCAGGTACCGGAGTAACCTATTCAAAGCATAAATCTCATCATATAGCTCCCATGCTCAATCCCCTTCCACTGCTCCCCTGTGAGGAATAAAATCTATGTTCCTTGGCGTAGTATACAAGGCCTTCTATGACCTGGCCCCACCTTGTCTCCCTTGGTCCATCTCATTTCCCTCCTAGCCTCACATGTTCAGTCTTGTAGTACGGAACTGCCAATCCCCCCCACCCCTACTTACATTTCTTGATTCTGTACCTTTGCTCCTATGATCGCCTCTGCCTTATTATTTATTTTCACTTGACTAAGAAGGATCTTACACGTTATTCAAAAAATAACTCATGATGTGTATTCTTCCCTAGGAAGCAACTTCTAATTTCTCAGGTTTTGTGAAGTGTCCCTTCTCTGTGCTCCTATATATCCACATATGGATATCACCATCCTAGCATTTAACATCTATATCATTGAAACAAATGTATATCTATATTTGTTTCAGTGATATATATGTATGTGTGTGTGTATATATACACACACATAAGGACATATGTATATAATTTATTTCAGTGACTCTGGTGGACTGCAAGTTTTCCCAGAGAGGAGGAATTTTTCCTTGTTTTTGGTGCCTGGCATGTACTTGGTATTCAATAATTAGAGGTTGAATGGAGATGAATCTGCTTATAAATTACTTGATAGTGTCTTGGGATCAGCAGGAGCTTAGTACCCAGGAAGAGTGTGGCAGGAAGTGTTGGCATTATGGCTGTGATAGGAGCAGATTGTGATACAAGGGTGATCCTTTGGCCTGAGTTTCTCTTGTTATTTTGAATGTTTCGTGTGGTGAATGTCAGCAAAGGGTATTTCCTGATCTGGAGGTGTTGGATGGCAGGAAGAAGAGAAAGCTGGAGATAGTTTTCATTCCAAGTTGATGAGTTGAGCGTGCAAGGAAGAGCCGGATGTGACTTGGGTCATCCCCATAGATTAAAACATAAGATTTTATACTGTCAAGTGATTTAGAAGAGTATTGGCAAAAGGTGGATCCTACAAGTACCTGGCAAGTGGGACTGGATTGGCAGAGAGGTAGGCAGGGTTGAAATAAATGAAAAGTGACATTTACTTTCACCTTCCTCACATATCAAAGTTCTCCTGGTCTGTTCCCAAATGTCTCTGGGCCACGTCCAGTTTGCAGATGGCAGTGGACATCCTAATGTAGCATGTAGGCTCTTGAAGACAAGCACTCATAAATAGCTCCCATGCCCTGGGAGGCGCGCCAAAACACATTTCTGTGATGACTGCCGAGATGCTTGCTAAAAAGCAAACAGCACATTAACAGCCTTCTGAGTTCTTGTGCAAATGGAGTGTGAAATTGTGGCTTGATGCTCCAAAGCTATACCTTTTTGTCTCCCTGATGATGATTAAGAGGTGCCTGGCTTGATTAGATTGGGAGGGTGTTCATGGCTGGAGGTGGGGGGAGTCAGATGGGCAGGAAAAGAAAGACTGGTGAGAGGCAAGGAGGAATGCACACACCCCCTTCAACTAAGTGCTTCATTTGACCTTCAGGAAATTGGAATGGAGGTCACATGACTTAACATTTGCCTGGAAATTAACTGCCTCTGTTTGTTCCAGACCCTGGGGTTGATGAAAGAGCCGAGGGATACTGACCATAGAATTATAATAAAGGGAAATGTCTCAAGTAATTATTAAATATTTAAAGAACCATCTCAACACTAACTTGTCAGATGGAATGACTGAAATTGAAATGATTTTTAAACATTATTTCCAATGGCATGGATAGAAATTCAGGGATAAAAATTACTCTGTGCCATAAAGAAAATATTTTCAGTTTGTTTTTGTGACACTGGTGTTTTTCTGTATCACCTTTCATTCCAAATGTTAATTAAGGAACAGTATGCCCAGGAGGTGGATCAAATGAGGGATCCAAAAGGAAAGGACATGGTCAAGGTTTTTTCTTTTTCCTTTGAAGTATTATTAAACCAAGGTGTTCAGAGGACAAGGGGATATTAATTCCTAGTGGAGTTGAGATATTCTCTATCAAAACAGAGGGAAGCAAGACCTTTGTGTACAGTTTTTTCTTGTCTCGACAGAGCAATGTGACATGAATAGGTGGTAAAATAAAATTATCAGAGATGCTAGAGAGGGTTATTTTCACTGGATATTATAAATAAGTAGTCCAGTAAATATTGTAGGTTACCTACCCAATCCTCATTCCTCCTTTCTTTTGGTCAACACTCTGGTTTTGTTTCAGGATCCTCTTCTGGCAGAGCCTTTGAGTTCCTATCCAATATCAGTTTTTACCTACTGACAGAAATTTGAGAAGTAAAATACTTAGCTAAACAATTGTATTTTTCAGCCTCTTTTTTTAAAAAATTGAAATACATTTGACATTTAGCATTGTGTAAGTTTGAGGTACACAACACATTGATTTGATACATTTGTATGTTGTAATATGATTGTCACTGTAGCAATAGTTAGCATCTCTATCAGGTCACATAGTTACCATTTCTTTTTTTGTGGTGGGAATGATTAGGATTTAGTCTCTTAGCCTGCTCGATGATTATAATACAATATTGTTGTCTATTTTTACTATTAGGTGTATTATATCTCCAGGGTTTATTTTTTTTGTAGTTCCAAGTTTGTACCCTCAAACAATATCTCTCCTGTTCCACCTGTCACTCCCCTCCCCAGCCTCAGTTGTTACTAGTCGACTTTTTATTTTTTAAAAGATTCATTCATTCATTCATTCATTCATTCATTCGTTTTAGGAGGAGTGGGTAGGGTAGAAGGAGAAAAAGCCCCAAGCAGATTCCATACTGAGCGCAGAGCCCAATGTAGCTCTTTCTTTCTTTCTTTTTTTAAGATTTTATTTATTTGACAGAGAGAAACACAGCGAGAGAAGGAACACGAGGGAATGGTAGTGGGAGAAGCAGGCTTCCTGTTGAGCAAGGAGCCCAATGTGGGGCTCGATCCTAGGACTCTGGGTTCATGACCTGAGCCAAAGGCAGACGCTTAACGACTGAGCCACCCAGACGCCCCCCCCCCAGTGTGGCTCTTAATTCCATGACCCTGAGATCATGACCTGAACAAAATCAAGATTCGAACACTTAACCGATAGCACCACTCAGGTGCTCCACCAGTTGACTTTTTAAAATTTCACTTATAAATAATATCATACAGTGTTTGTCTGACTTTTCTCAATTAGCCTAATGTCCTCAAGGTTCATCCATGTTGTCACAAATGGCAGGATTTCCTTCTTTTTCATGGCTGAATAATAGTTCTCTCTCTGTTTCTCTCTCTCTCTCCCTTTGTCACATCTTTATTCATTCATCTACCGACAGACACTTAGGTTGTTTGTATACTTTAGTTATCGTGAATAAATGCCACAGTAAATGTGGGAGTGCATATATCTCTTTGATATCTTGTTTTTATTTTCTTTGGATATATATCCTGAGGTTGAATTTCTGGATCATATGGTAGGTCTGTTTTTACTTTTTTGAGGAACCTCCATACTGTTTTCATAGTAGCTGAACCAATTTACATTCCTGCTAGCAGTGTATAAGGGTGGCTTTTTATCTCCATCTTCACCAGTACTTCTCTTGACTTCTTGATGATAGCCATTCTAATAGGTATGAAGTGATGTCTTATTGTGGTTTTGATTTGATTTGAGGATTAGTGATATTGAGCATCTTTTCATGTACCTGTTGGCCATTTGGATGTCTTTTTACAAAGGGTCTATTTAGTTCTTGTGCCCGTTTTTAAATTGGATTGTTTGTTTTTTGTTGAGTTGTGTAAGTTCTTTGTATATTTTGGCTATTAACCCCTTATCTGATACACAGTTTGCAAATACTTCCTCCCATTTTGGAGGTTGCCTTTCATTTAGTCAATTGTTTCTTTTGCCATGTAGAAGCTTTTAAATTTAATGTAATATCATTTGTTGACTTTGCCTTTTTTTTTTTTTTAAAGATTTTATTTATTTATTTGACAGAGAGGCAGGCAGAGAGAGGGGGAAGCAGGCTCCCTGCTGAGCGGAGAGCCTGATATGGGGCTTGATCCCAGAAGCTTGAGATCATGACCTGAGCCTAAGGCAGAGGCTTTAACCCACTGAGCCACCTAGATGCCCCTGTTGACTTTGCTTTTGTTGTTTGTTATTTTGGTGTCATATGCAAAAAATTATTGCCAATGTTGTGGTGTTTCTTTCCCATATTTTCCTGTAGAAGTTTTATGGTTTTAGATCTTATGTTTAATTCTTTGATCCATTTTGAGTTCATTTTTGTGAGTGGTGTAAGATAGGGATCCAGTTTCATTCTTCTGCATGTCTTTATCCAGTTTTCCTAACAATATTTGTTGATGACACTATCCTTTCTCCATTGAGTGTTCTTGGCTTCCTTGTGGCATATTAGTTGACCATATATGTGTAGATTTAATTCGGGGCTCTCTTTTTGATGCCATTGGTCTCTATATCTATTTTATGCCAGCATCCTACTGCTTTAATTACTGTAACTTTGTAGTATATGTTGAAGCCAGGAAGTGTGATGCTTCTGGCTTTGTTTTTCTTTTTTCCCCTCAGGATTATTTAGGCTATTCAGGGTCTTTCATGATTTTATACACATTTTAGGATTTTTTTTTTCTCTTTGTTATTTTCAATGAATGCCATTGAAATTTTGATAGTGATTACATTGAATCTCTAGATGGCTTTGAGTAGTACAGACATTTTAACAATATTTATTCTTTTAGTACATTAACATGGGATATCTTTCGATTTGCATCTTTGATTTCTTTCAACAGAATTTTATAGTTTTCATTGTACATATTTTTCACTTCCTTGGTTGAAATTATTTCTAGGTGTTTCACTGTTTTTGATACTGTGGTGAATAGAATAGTTTTCTTTATTCTTTTTTTAGATGTTTTATTATACAGATATGCAGCTGGTTTCTATATGTTGATTTTACATCCTGCTACTTCATTCAAATCATTGACTAATTCTGAGAATTTTTTGGTTGAATCTTTGGGATTTTCTGTATACAAAATCACATCATCTGCAAATTGCAACAGTTTTACTTCTTTCATATTTAGATGTCTTTTATTTTTTTGTCTTGCCTAATTGCTCTAGCTAGGATTTCCAGTATTATATTAAATAAGAGTTAGGAGAATGGGCATCCTTATTTTATTCCTGATCTTAGAGAAAAAGCTTTCAGTTTTTCACCATTGTGTATGTTAGCTGTGGGTTGTCATGTGTGGAGTGTGTCACGAGGCACAATTCTGGTCAACAAGATGAAAGGGGAAATTGATACATGTGGTTCTAGAAAAGCTCTTAAAAAGGGAGCAGGGGCATTTGACCTCCTCCACCCCCACTTTTTCATTCATCTACATAGACATGATGTCTGGAGCTACTGTAACCGTTTCATGACAGATAATTAAGTATAGACTGAGAGAAATGCAAAAATGCCTTTTGGGCATTGTATCAGTCCTGGATTTCGTCTGGACTTCCTGTAACATGAAAGAATAATGGACCCCACTTTAGGTGACTGTAATTTGAGTATTATGTTATACAAAGCCAAGCCCAGTCCCTAGGAGATATTTTACTTAATCAGAGCATATCTCCAGCTCTGTCTCGCTCATTTGTAAACTGATTAGTCTAAGCCTCAAGAAGCCCTGCTTTCTTGAATGACTGGTTTAGGCATGAAGTTACGATGACAGCTGATGAAATGTGACCAGTGAAATGTGAGGAGGAATATGCTCTTATCCAGAGAGAAAAGCTGCCCCATTCCTAAAATAAAGCCTATCAGAAGGATGGTATCTTTGTTGGACATGGTCTAGGTTAGAAAGTGATGCCTAGAACCACACCATAGTCATCTTGTAGTGGGGAGTTGGTCTGGGGATAAAGCTGATGCAATGAAGATGGTGGACGTTTAGAAAGAACCAGGTCTTTGATAATGTCATTGAACTGTGAAATCAACCAATCCTGGAATTGCTCATCTTTGGATTTGTTGTTTAAACCAGAAGTTGCAAACTTTTTCTGTAAAGGGCCACATAGTAAACACTCTAGGCTTTGTAGGCCAGCTCAGTCAGTATAATGTGAAATCAGCCATAGACAGTATGTACACAAACAAGCATGTTTGTGTTCCAGTAAAACCTTATTTACAGAAACAAGCAGCTGGCGATATGTGTCACTTAGGTGGTAGTTTACTGAAACCTGGTTTGGACAGTGAGTTGAGGTTTTCTGCTTCTTAGCTGATCAACATCTTACCTGATACAGAGTTGGAGGTTGAAATGCATAAAATCTAAGGCCTGTTCCAACTCAGAGGTCGGATTATTTGGAGAATGACACAAGAAACAGCCAGAAAAGAGACAAACAAGTTAAAAGTAGAAAAGATAAAAAGAAACTTGTAGAAGGGCTAGTGGTAAAGCAGTTTGAATCTGTCTCACTTGAATAGGGAAGAAGGAAA
The DNA here is from genome assembly GCA_028646535.1 of Procyon lotor. NCBI lineage: Eukaryota > Metazoa > Chordata > Mammalia > Carnivora > Procyonidae > Procyon > Procyon lotor. The sequence continues at coordinate 13,613,771 of CM053613.1, forward strand.
TATCTAGCCCTCAGCAGAAAGCCTCTAGAAGAAGAAAGTCCCAGAGTATGTAGATGTATTTAATTTTTAAAATTCCCATCACTTTTTAGCACATAAATAAAAAATTAGAAATATATTTAAGAAAAAATGTGCTTATTATCCCACTACCCAGATATAAATCTTGTTACAAAGATGTAAAGACTTTTCTCCTTCCTTCCTTTATTTCTTTCAGTATTTATTTACTTACTAGAGCAAGCATGTGCATGTGAGCATGAGCAGGGACAGGGGCAGAGGGAGAGGGAGATAGGCAGACTCCCCCTTGAGCAGGAAGCCCCATGTGGGGCTCGATCTTAGGACCCTGAGATCATTACCTGAGCTGAAATCAAGAGTTGGACCCTTAACCAACTGAGTCACCGAGGTGCCCTTAAAGACTTTTTCTTTTTAAAAAAAGGAGAATTGTATCATACATTTGATTTGTAGTTTGCCTTTTTCACCTTAACTGTGGATTCTGAAATAACTTACAAATTTATACAACCATTATTTTGAAGGTTGCTCAGGAGCCCATTGTTAAAAATGTAGTTTACTAAACTGGTTCCTTATTATACTTTCATTTTGGTTGTCCCCCCTTTACCCCCATTTCTTTTGCTCTTATATAATAATCTTGAAATATTCTGTTTGCTCTTAGGAAGTTCTGTCCCATTTCCTCCCTAAATCTTTCTTGTTTCAGATGAGGCCTTTTCTTTTCTGATAATGCCAAGCAGCTGGTAAAGGGCAATTTAAAAATATTTTAGTTTAGCAATCAGAGACATCATCTTCTATTCCATTCTGAGTGAAAGCCTAATGAGGTCATTTGTCCAGATGTGAAACTCCTGAGTGTTTGGGGATTTCAGTAATGGTTTCTGCTATTATGTTGAGTCTTTTGGCTTTTCTCTTCCGTATTATGTACAATCCTTAAATTGTAGGGTAAGGTTGGCTATTGATCAGAAGTAGTAATATAATGGGCCCCAGATCTGCCTCCCTGCTCTCCTCCTGTACCCCTACTCCAGTGTGAAGATGTCTGAATCATTCTCAGGAGCAGTTCAACTTACACTGTTCTGGTGTGGTATCTTCTAATCAGTTTGTGTCTGTCGATCAGTGAGTACTCCTGTTCATTGGACCAGATGGAACAGAAAAACTGTGTCCTTTATAATTGGAGAATACATACTCTAGTTTTTCTGCATCATTAGGAGGGAGTCCTGGTAATAATAATGCAAATAGCATTCATGTTTAATTTTTAGAATGTAACCTGGGACTCAGAGAAAGAAAGAAACTTGCCTAATGATGCACAGCTAGAGGTGGGATTGAGGGAGCAACCAAAGGTTCTTGGGGATTCTCCACAGCACCCCAGTGGGTCAGAGCATATACCAAGACGGGAATCTCTTTCAGGAAGTGCTTGTCCGGTGTCCTAGAGTTGTGTGTATGTGTGTGGGGGTGGGGAGTGGGGAGAATAAGCGCAGAGCAGCAGATGTGGTATACAAAGAAGAAAGGCTCTGGGAAAAAATGAGCAAATCTCATACTAACATATTTTTTAGTAAACGTGTATTGACCTGAAAAGATACCTGCTATATATAAGGTGAAAAGTTTAGATTATAAAGTAACATGAGAAGCATGACTCCATTTTTGTTAACAAACACATTAACCTCCTCTGGATTGATCTCTCTGTCATCTCTCTACATACCTAAAAAGTTATCTTTCCAGGTTTCTTTTTAAAAAAATTTAATTCTTGTTAGTTAACATACAGGGCAATATTGGTTTCAGGAGTAGAATTCAGTGATTCATCACTCACATATAATACCCAGTGATATTCCCATCAGGTACCCTCCCTATACCCATCACCCATCCAGCCAATTCCCCGCCCACCTCCTCTCCATCAGACCTCAGTTTGTTCTCTGTTGTTAAGGGTCTCTTATGGTTTATTTCTCTCTCTTTTTTTCTTTTTTCCTCCCTTCCCTTATGTTCATCTGTTTTGTTAAGTTCCACATATGGGTGAAATCAGATGGTATTTGTCTTTCTCTGACTTACTTCATTTAGCATAATACACTCTAGCTCTGTCCATGTTGTTGCAAATGGCAAGATTTCATTCTTTTTGATGGCTGAATAATATTCCATCATATATATCTCACCTCTTTATCCATTCATCAGTCCCCAGGTTTCAACAGTATTATTTTGGGGTTTTAGAAACTGAAGTGTTATTATTTCTTTCTTATTGATCAACAGAGTTTTCTAATTCTTTTATGATAAATATGTATAGCCTTTCTAATAAAAAACATTATAATTAGAGAAAAAGGCAATTATAGATGAAATTATAGGTTGTGTCTTTTTTTTTTTTAAAGATTTTATTTATTTGACAGAGAAACACAGCGAGAGAGGGAACACAAGCAGAGGGAATGGTAGCGGGAGAAGCAGGCCTCCTGCTGAGCAGGGAACCCGATGCGAGGCCCGATCCCAGGACCCTGGGGTCATGACCCGAGCTGAAGGCAGACGCTCAACGACTGAGCCACTGAGGCTCCCCTATAGGTTGTGTCTTGAAAATATATCTGTGTGTCATTAAGACTTAAAAGGAGCATTTGGCTTTACTTTGAGTGAAGAATATTCCTTTCATTGAGAGCACCATTCACATGGGACCTTTTGCATACCTTGCTTTCTTTACAGTCTTTCTTATAGCTCTGGAGGACAAAAGTCTGTGTCTTGGCTACCTGGTGGTCAATGGCCTATTAATTGTTAATTTTTTGTTTTTGTGTTATATGAATGAATAAAAAACTTTTTAAAAAAATTATTTATTTATTTATTTATTTGACACAGAGAGAGAGAGAGAGAGAGAGATATCACAGGTAGGCAGAGAGAGGGGGAAGCAGGCTCTCTGCCGAGCAGAGAGCCTAATGTGGGGCTTGATCCTAGGACCCTGAGATCATGACCTGAGCCGAAGGCAGAGGCTTTAACCCACTGAGCCACCCAGGCACCCCCAAAATTTTTAATACTTTATTTGAATGTCATGGAGGCTGACATTAGTCCATGAGAGGACGTCAATGAAAGGCAACCAGTGGGACAGTATGTGGATTCTAAATCTTGGATCTGGGAGAGAGAAAGGCAGGAGAGGAAGTAAGCAGTGTAGCCCTTCCCCCGTATTGTATATGAAGAGACAGTCATCACCAATGTGATTGAGGATCATTGAAATGTGGTTATGCTTCAGGTGCTTTGAGATTTATGCTGAGAATACCAAGTGGAAATGTAGTTGTGAGCCTGCTGCTTTCTTGGAGGGTTAGTGACTCTAGCTGATGAGAGGATGAGAGGGAGGACCTTCCAGAGAAATGGCAAAGTGGAGATACTGGGAACATGGAAATGGTTCAAGGGAACTTGAAAAAATCCTTTGTTCCAGGTCATGTATGAAGAAAAGGTTTCTGGTAGGATTCAAGGAAGTCACGGACTCAAGGCTGAGTTAGATACAACGGGAGTGTGGAGAAATCAGAGAGAAAAGGCTTCCTCTGCCACCAGAAGTATAGCATGGGTTAGTAACTAAGAAGGATTGCTATT
>CM053613.1:13617819-13643160 GCA_028646535.1 Procyon lotor
CTCTTTTCTACCTTTGCATTCTAGTCTATTTCTGGAGGTTTAAGATTTAGCTGCTACTGAGCATATTAATGGTCCATGAAGCTGGGGTTCACTTTTTTGTGACAGTAACTTTTGAATTTCAGTAGGTAGTTCCAACAGAATGAAATTCCTATTATTCCATTTCTGTGAAGAGTTAAGGGATTTGGGGGCTTACTGACATGTTAGAGAGGAAGATGTCCTACATGCTTTGCCCTCTTTCAGGTAACTGGTATTCTTCTCTGAGACCTAAGACCAGATGATTTCAATTCAACAGGTGTTTATTAAGATACAGGGTGATATAGCACACTATTTATTAAAAGTGTTCTATGGAACGGTGTTCTCATGAGATGCTCCATGAACAAAGGATCCTGTAAAATAGTTTGGGGAAAGCCACTTAATATATTTTTGGAAATGTACATTTCACATCAGCATGGAAAAGGCTCTGAGAAGATCTGCAGTAAAGAAAGCTTAAGTTTCTTGAACTGTTTCGACTATGCAGAACTTTGCATGTGTATTGTGTATGAATGCTGCTAACAGTTAATGGGAAATATGTGGTAAAGGAAATAAAAACACTGGAGTCAGACAGACTGAGGTTCAGACTTAAATCTTGCCACCCACTGTGCTGTGACTTAGAGCAACTGGTGTAACTGAGTTCTGTTTTCTCTTTGTAAATTGGCTGTAACATTTTGCCCAAATAAGATTATTGTGAATATTAAATGAGATGATGCATCTCCCACCGTCTAACCCAGAGCATGGAATACAAGTATTTAATCAGATTTGTGACCAGATAAGCGAACAGGTACAATACAGCAGCACCATGGTAGGTATGTGGGGGATACAAAACTGAATAAAGAAATGGACCTTATATCAAAGAGGCTCAGTATTTGTGAGATGTTTACAAAAGACTTCTAGATCTCTGAGTCAGCACTGTGCTGGGCACCTCGGGTACAACACTGTAGGAGCCGGAGATGACCCTCACTCCCATGGAGCTTATTGTCTGGCTTTAGGTGGCATTTGTGTTCTTTTGGCCTAATTCACACTAGAACTTGTCCCCCAACCTCATGCCTCGATGAGTTCTGCTTGACATTAAGAAATAACATTTTTTTGGGCACAAATTAACAACACAAGAAACAACAGGTGTTGGCGAGGATGTGGAAAAAGGGGAATCCTCTTGCCCTGTTGGTGGGAATGCAAACTGGTGCAGCCACTCTGGAGAACAGTTTGGAGGTTTCTCAGAGAATTAAAAATGGAACTTCCCTATGATCCAGCAATCGCCTTCCTATGTATTTATCCAAGGGATACAAAAATACTGATTCAGAGGGGTACACACACTGATGTTTATAGCAGCATTATCAACAATACCCAAAGAACATTTGGAAAGAGCCTAAATGTTCAACAACCGATGAATGGGTAAAGATGTGGTGTGTGTGTATATAATGTGTGTGTGTGTGTGTGTGTGTGTAATGGAATATTACTTAGCCATCAAAAAGAATGAAATCTTCCCATTTGCAGTGACATGGATGGAGCCAGAACATATTATGCTAAGTGAAATAAGTCAGTCAGAGAAAGACAAATACCATATGATTTCACTCATATGTAGAATTTAAGAAACAAAAGAGTGGAACATAGGGAGGGGGAAAAGAAAAAAAAGGAGAGAGGGACCAGGCAATAAGTGACTTCTAAAGACTGAGAACTGACTGAGGGTTGATGGAGGGAAGTGGGTGGGGGAATGAGCTGGATGCATGATGGGTATGAAGGAGGGCACTTGTGATGAGCCCTGGGTATTCTATCTAAGGGATGAATCACGGAATTCTACTCCAGAAACCAATATTGTTTTCTGTGTTAACTAACAAAATTTAAATTAAAAATATATTTCCCCCCATATAATCTTTTTAGGTATAGGTTCTGGAGGGGGATATTTTGCTGCTAAGTGGCTCTCTACTTAGAGTACTTGCTCCTTGTAAATTGAATCCATAAAAACTGAGGTTAGTTTCACGGTGACAGTCATGTACTTAGCAGCTTGGTGAGGAGAGGAATTGAATGACAGTGGGGACAGCACTTAGAGAGTGCCATGTAAGCTATAAACTAGACATTAAACTTTGGTTCCCCTCCCGTCAGGTAAAAAGAGAATCACCCTTCCTAAATTTTGGGGAAAACATTTATAACAGTAGTTTTCAATGATAATTTCTAGGAATGCTTAATTATTGCTAGAAAAATGATTTCAGGATATAAGGGTTACAAAGATTATGAAAAAAACAGTTAACTGTCCTTCTCTGTACCTTTTCCCTACATTTGAGTGCTAGCATTTGCTTTTATGTGAGGAATAATGGCAAATGCTCAGGATCCTCGACAAAACATTTGAGAAGATCTTTAAGGTCTTCAAATGATTTGAAAGAGGGAATATGATTTTTTATTCCTTATGAAACCTTCTTAGTTCCTTTATGTGTATGTTTAAAAAACAGGGATGTTTTATGAATCATTTGGAATAGAGAGAGTGCTTCCCTGAGCCCCAGGCATGCAGTAGTCGGGATCTTCTACCTGGAGCACAGTCTTTGAAGGCAGAAAGATTTCATTCCAAAGACTGAAGGGGCCTTGCAGGTAAAAGGAAGGAAATACCAGCTCTGTGACTGCTGAGGGACAATTTCCTGTCCCAAGAAGTGACCTTGAAATGCTTTCAGAGTGCCTGTGAGGGATGTGTGGCTCATTTGGTTGGAGAACATGTGGGCTTGGAAATGAACTACCCTCTTGGGTTGAGCCTGCCTTCTCGAATGGGGCACTAATGCATTTTAATGGTATTGCCCACACTAGGGTTACTTGATAAGGAACAGCTGTTGCTTAGCTGTTTTCAGTCTTTTTGTCTTGCAGAATTATGTATTTTTTTCCGGCTTGGGGAAAGGATGTGGTTGAAAAAAAACCATGTGAAGTGGGACTGAGGTAAGGAATCAGATCATCTGTATTTAAATGTGGCCACTTGTTGGGGCTTCACTCCAAGCCAGGGACAGGGCTAAATGCTTTCTGTTAATTTCTTCACTTAATGTACAAAGCAACTCTATGACACATATACGATTATCTCCAATTTACTGAAGTTTAGAGAGGTAAAGTGACTGCCAAAGTCACAGAGCTATTAAGAATTGGAACTGGAGTTTGAATCCAGGTCTTTTTGTATTGAAACATTGTTTTCCTTTTAATATGTATCATATACCTGTATGACATTTATGGCTACCATTAATCACAACTACACCAAAACCAACAACTAACATTTATTGAGCTCTTACCGTGTGCCAGACATGGGCTGGATTTTCTTATTTAATACTCAGAACTGCTTTGAGGTATTATTATGGTAGAGTCTCTTTTTAGAGATGCAAAAACTGAGGTACAGAGGGATTAAGGAACATAATTCAAGTCAGACATCTGGCTTTTAGTGGAAGCAAGCTTTGAGCCCTGGAAGTTTGACTCTTGGCTCTGTCCTCAGTCATGATTGTACCTGCTGTGTACGAAGTGTCAGTGTGCCCATGAACTCTGTAGACATGACCTGAAGAGGGGAAGTTGGGGGCATGTGTTAATTTCCTAAGGCTGCCATAACAAAGTTCCATAGACTAGGTGCTTAAAAACAAAAATTGATTGTCTCAGTTCTGGAGACTGCCAGTCCAAAATCAAGGTGTTGGCAGAGTCGATTCCTTCTAAGGGCTATGAGGGAAGGATCTGTTCCAGACTTCTTTCCTTGGCTTGTATATAGGCTGTCTTCATGTTCATATGGTGTTCTTCCTGTATGCATGTCTGTCTCTGAAATCCACTTCTTTCTACGATTACCACCCTACCTACTAGGGTGGAGTAGGGGCCACCCTAATTGACCCCATTTTAACTGGATTACTTCTATAAAGGCCCATAACAGGGCAGTTCCAGAGTTGTAAGAAAGTTCTAGTATTTCTTAAAGTTCAAGTGATTAGAGAAGGGGAAGAGAACTGGAGGAATCTAGGAAGCCCTGCTGATGGGCAGAGGTTGGGCTTGGGGAAAGGCAGTCAGGATTTCTGTCTAAGAGATGGCTTATCTGGCTCAAATGTCTCTCCTGCTCAGAAACCTGATGGGGCATGGCAGAAATGGGTGACTATTCCCAATATAAAATGTGTATGCTATGCCCTGGATGTCTTCCACAGGGTGACAGGCTAAGGCGAGATACAATGTGGGAATCCTGTGAGAATACTCCCAACACAGGATGTGGGTTTTCTGTGAAAGGTCAATAATGAGTCAAGGTTAGTAGTATATAGTTATAAAGGATGTATGAGAAATACATGGGCTCTAATTATATTGAGAGAGCAATAAATAATTAAGGCATGAAACAAGCTTTCACTAAAAATTGGATTGGGCTTAAAATTACTTCAGGGTCATCTAACTTTGAATTACTGCAAATATCACTCAAATATTCATTCATTTATTCATCCATCAAACTTTCTAAGAGTATATATTCTGAGTCCTGTGATGACAGCTGGGAGAATAGTGAGATCAGTGTCACTATTTCAGTCCTCAAGGCAAGTGTGTTAAATAGTAGCAACCTCAAAGGAGAAAATTTGCTATTTTTGAGACTAGACTATTCACTAATTTACCTGACAGCGATCCCTTGATATGCAGAAAAATCTTTGAGGGGCATGAATAAATAACATCATTTCTGGGACTTAATTTGTTTTAATTACTCTGTACCTATGGAGGCTATACTTGAAAAATTTTAAGACCTAGACCAAGACCCATTTTGAAGTAGGAGAATGTTGGTTCTCTGAATGGAGGTTCTCTGAATGGAGGCCTCTTGGAGAGGTAAGGGCTGTTTCCATCCTCCTCTCTTCTTTGGTTCTGTCTCTGCTCCCACTTTCCCTACCATGTCTCAGGATCAACATGGACATCTCAGAGTTTGACACAAATGTTCTACAGTTTTCTTTCCACATGCAGCTCTGAAGGCTCCCCCAAAAATCCTTCAAGAGTTAGCTGTGGATCAGTTTAGCTGTCAGTAGAGGGCTCAGAATAGATGCTGATTGCCAGGAGCTGTTCTCTGGATGTGATATCAAGAGACAAATGAATAGATGGACCTAGAGACTATTTCATGACATAGAAAGGGCTAAAGCATCATAGGGAACATCTGGGAGAGGGCACTTGAAAAGCTGGGGTCATGGAGAAACTGCCTGGGGACATTCCATTGGAGGGAAGGAACCTTCGCTCCAATACTGGAGTGTGTCGGGTTCTTCATAGAACTCACTGGGGATCTGTAAGTGCCAGTACATACAATTTCTCCTATAACCATGTGGATCCAACCTTCCCAGAGGGAAGATCCCTTCCCAAAGGGATCTAGTTCTGTGGTGGTACACTTCTTGCCTCTCTATCCTTAGCCACATTTTCCTCACCACCACTTTGCTTTCATTTATGTTTAAATTACTACCAGCTAGTGGAGCCAAAGATCCACATACAGATCCTTGAAGGAAAATGATATTTTCTTTCTTCCAGAGCTACAACACATAATGGGAATTTACAAAGGGTCAAAGAGTATTTTTGCATGTTAAACACACAGATTTTGGTTAACTCTGTATCTGTTGAATACAGAGAATATGCCATACCTGAAACATTGTGGTTTATTTTATTTAATAAATTTATCTATTTCACTCTTAAAAATAAACTTCAATGGCAAGGCTGGGTTTCATTTCTTTTGAAGGCAGCTGAAAGTTATAGAGGTAGGATTTAATCTCCCTCCTTAGGGGATTGTTTGACAACGGTTCAGGAATAGTGTGTGGTGTGGCCTTCGAGGAAAGAGGAACACTTTTGTCTTCTTTTTGTTCACAGGCTGTTCTCTTAAGAGAAGTGACTGACACTTTGTTTGCCATGGAGGAGCAATTGTCCACAGACGTAGGTTTGTAGGGAAGAGCTCTCACCTGTAATTTCTCACTGTTCTCGAAACCCCATTTCAGCAGGAACGCTGAGGGTCCCTCCATTTTGCTTGTTCTGTGATTGAGCCTGGATGGCATTACACTCAGTGGGGGAGCTGGACTCTCCTTCTGGCATTTTTTCCAGTGTGGCCTAGTTTGGGGGCAGGGAGGATGGTGTGCAGAACCCAGGAGCTGTCATGCTGGGGCACAGCTTGACCCCAGACACTTCTGAGGCTCCCACTTGAACTGATTGCCTGCTCAAATACTGGTTAAAGTGATCTGGCTCTTTTTGGTGTTGCTTCTGCACTTGCGAGGCCTGTTTCCCATCTTGGTATTACTTTATGCAGTGGTGGTTTTAATGAGCTTGGATCTTAGTTTCTCCGGATCAGTTCTTGACACTCTTAGTCTGGGGCTGGTGCCCCCAGAATGTCATGTATTTCCTTTGTCACTATATTTATTATATTGAATGCATGTGTAGAAGTTAAAATAAAATTCTTAAAAAATTGAACTTATCCACTTACTGATTTACTAAACAAGTCCGTATTTCTGACTACCATTGTGCCAGGCACTGTACAAAGGGCTAAATATTCAGTGGGACAAAATATTCAAACAAAAAGGAAGTATATGGGGTAAAAGTGAAAGTTCTCTTTTTTAAATCCTTCATCTCTACCTCAAGTCTCCTCTGAAAAAACTTAATAATTTAGAGCATGAGTTAGCACATTGCAACCTGAAGACCAAGTCTGGCCTGGCACCTGCTTTTGTAAATAAAGTTTTATTGGAACATAGACATGCTCATTTAAGTATGAAAGCTCTGTGGTTGCCTTCGCTCTGAAACCACAGTTGAGTAGTTGCTGTAGCAACTGTATGGCCTACAAAGCTGAAAATATTCATAAGCTGGCCTTTACAACCTCTGATTTATAGGATATCTTACTAGAACTTTTCTTGGTGTATTTTATATATGCATATATGTCTATATTTTAGTTTGTGTATTTTTTCTGAAGCAAGATTATATTACACATGTTATTCTTTAGGCTGCCTTTCCCGCCCAATTGCTTGCATAATTGTCCTCAAACACAACAGGACATTGTTCATTATTTCTAGTTCAGCCCTTGGCATGGTCTCAGGTACAAAGGTAGTACTCCATAAATATTTGTTGAATGACTGAATGAAAAGTATATTATTTTAAATAAAGTTCCAATGTTGTCAGTTATTTTCTTAAAAGATAAATCAGAGCATACACCAAGTTATCCGTATTATAAGAAGGCTATCCATATTATAATATCCTTATCCCATTGTGATTTCTTGGGTGAGAAAATAAAAGGGATGATATCCACTTGCCTCTGGAGGATTGTACAAAGACATAAGTCTTACAGATGTGAGCCACCTGTGAAATAGGTTGAAATGGAAGAGTGGTTGACATCTGACCATTCTAGGGAACATAAGGCTTTCCATATTGCTCAGTAAGCCCTTTGCTGAAGCGTGAATGGATATAGGCAGCCTTCTTCATTTGGTAATTTTGTATTTGTGGTTTGAGTATGTGGATTGTACTGGTCCACTGCTGGTGGCGTTATAACATGTAGATATGCTGCTCATAGGTATCTCTCTTACTTACCCAGATTTTGTATCTTGCACTTTTGTTGAGATACAGTCTCCACTAGACAGTATGAGTAATGTATTTAGCTGTTTATTTTCACCAAAGGTTGGGAGGGTCTGTTTTCTTATTAAGTACATCATTTTACCTAAGTTTGGCAAATCCTTTTCTTGGATATCAAGGAAACAGTTTTAGGTGGCTTTATTCTATTTGGATGGCTTTCTTTTCTTTTTGTGCCCTTCCTCATCATGACTTAAACCTCCCTCATCTAACTTGGCAAAGCACGGGGTGCAAGTGGGGAAGGTGTGTTGCCAGGTGAGGTAAGGTACACGGGCACATGGGAGCTGAGCTGCTGAAGCCTTTCCTGAATTTCTGTCTGGGATGCAAATGTGTGCATTTTCCACCATCTGGCCAGTACTTGGTGTTGATCTTTCTTACTCCCAGGGATTTATTTAGTCTGAGGGACACAAAGTGCATCTCAGGAAGGAAAGTGTGATTCTAGGCAGATTCTTCCTTAACAGCTGGGACCTGGAGTTGGGATTGTGGCTGCCTGGTGAAGTCAGCTCCTGCTTCCCTCTGTCTCCCCTCTGCCCCACCAGTCAGTGAATGCTCTTGGATTGCCACAACACAAGATGAATGATTATCCTTAACAGGGATGGAGACCCTTTCAGATCATCTCAGGAAAAACTGTTGATATATGAGGATACTGGTGAACTAGATTCAAAATAGGAAGATGGGAGACACCAAGGCAATTCTCGATATCGGTAACTTCTCTCTCTCTTTATACAGTTATCATCCTCTCCTTTTCCATATCTTCAGCTTGGCATGCCCATCATACTTTTCCTACCAGCCTCCTTCATTTTCTGCTTTATAGACCTGTTTTCCATCCTAGACACTGACAAATACAACGTATTCTCACTGGTAGCAGTGGTTCTTCTCTCGGTGTCTGTAAGAATAGGCTGAGAAAATCCCTTAGTTTGTTCTTATGAATTCCCTTTAGGTAGAGCACACCTCTCTGGTTGAGAATCATTACTTTCAGTTTCAACTCTTTTTAACTTCTTCCACAGAAACTCATTAAAGTTTTCTCCTGTGTTCCTCAAACCTTAATGTGCATACCACTCGTTTTGAGATGTTGTTAAAATGCTGATTCTGATCCATGTAGTTTGGGACAAAATACTGTGTTTCTGGCAGATTTCTAGGTGATGCCAGTGCTATTGGTTGGTGGGTCACACCTTGGTCACACACAGCTTTAGAGCCGTGGTGCCAAGACTAGTATGCATCAGAATCATCCAGGGAACTTGTCCAAATGAAGACGGCTAGGCACTGGCACCCGAGAGTTCTGATCCAGTAGGCTTGGAGGGGGGCCTGAGAACCTGTATTTCTAACAAGTTTCTAGGAGATGCTGATGCTACTACTTTGGGACCACACTTTGAGAGCCACTGCACTAAAGCCACAGTGTTCACCCGTGGCTTTGTATTAGAATCAACAGGAGAGCTTTGCAAAATGTATATATCTAGTTCCTCTCCCCACCATCCTGATTTAACTGGTCTGTGATGGAGCCTAGTTCTTGTATATTTGAGGTCACCAGGTAATTCCATTTTGTAGCCTGTCCAGAGAAAGCCTAGAGAATTTAATTGGCCAAGTCTGTGAATTTGCCGCTGTAGATCCAGTTCTTGTCTGTGGTCTACGCATCTGTTCATATGAAGTAATTATAGTCTCTTAGGCTAAAAAAGATGTGAGTGGGTCAGTTGCTCTTGGAAGAAACCATAGCAGGAAGATGGGCGATGTCTGTAGCTCATTGAAAATAACAAAACCTAATGGAGGGGATTTGTGTAGAAGGTTCAATGTAGGTGGGTTAGGCTTGGTACAGAGGAGACATTTAAGCACTGGTAATAGTAGAAACAGCTCTGGTCATGGAAGTTGGACTGGTTGCTATTCTTTCCTTAAGTCTTGGAGTTTATGAGAGATACCCTGAAGGGCATCGTCATTTTTTATGACAAAACAAATATTTGCCCTTTCTGACACCCCTTGTCCTTGCACTCATGAGTTACCTGACTTGATTTTGTTACTCACCAGTGAGTCTCTTGGTTCTAGGGGTTCATATCTCACTTTTCTAAGCATCCCTGCCGCCACGACCCCTCAGTTAGTGTTCCACACATGATAGTAACTTTCCTGTCAGATGAAGGAATGAGAAGACGCAAGACAGTGCCAGGTAGAATAATTGTTACAGTTACCTTCTGCAACTCCAAGGTGGGCTCAGCCCCCACCTGAGCCTGAAGGAGAGGGTCTTTGAGGAGTTTGCATTCCTGGAGCATTGCTCAGTAAATCTGGACAGTTCCTTTGGGAACTCTGAATTTAACACAACCATCTCAGGCCCAGGGAGTGAAGAGACGGTTATCCCTGGGTGGCGAATTATATTAATTATCCAGGGACTTAATATTAAATGGAACCAGCAGTATAATTACAGGGGACAAAGGCTTGCAAATTTTGCTTCCTCTTTCATTTATAACTGTGGAGCTCCACAAGGCAGGATAGCGATAGTTTTTCCACGTGCCAGACATTGTGCTAAGCAGTTTATGTGCATTATCTTATTTCATTGTCACAGTAACCTTAGAGGTTGGTGCTTTTATTAACCACAGTTCATGAATAAGTAAAGTGAGGCTAACAGAAGCTATGATTTATCCAAGATCACACTGATAGCAAGTGTCGGAACCCAGGAAATCTGATTGCAGAGTTCGTGTTCTTAACCAATGCACCTTCTCCTGTGCTTTGAGTGAGACTAGAGCATGCCCTGCAAAAGGGGCTAGATGTGTGAAAATGGGAATAATCCATCCTTTAGTTTCTGGTATAGACTGGCTTCATTGTACCAGGATGAACGAGGATCATAAAATTCTAGCAGCACCAGGACAAGGTGGGACCCCTGACTGCCTAGGCCAAAGGGTGAAAGGAACAAGCTCTTTGCATATGATGTCTCATTTTACCTCTTTCTTGTTTGGATATGGCTGGTCTTGGTGTTGTGCTTGGGAAAAGGTAGAAGGAGAAAGAAATGCTTGGTGAATTATTGTAATTTTAAAGCTCATAAAATATTTGTGAAAGCTTTTCTCAGAGTCAGATTTGAAATATTTCTTAACTCCTATGGCCTGAATCATACCACGGGGCCAATAATATTTCTTGGAAGAAATAATATTTCTTCCAACCCAAGTGTCTTTGTCTTAATTTGTCTTAATTGATGCTACCCTAGGATCCTGAGGGGCATGAGTGAAGAGGATCTGGGTGACTGTTAACGTGACATAATTTCAATTACTTATCAGATTCCCTGCCATTTCCTGTGGTCACTTAATAACAAATGAACTTTGTAGCATCTGTCTTCATAATAGTGCAAATTAAATTGGAATGTTGCTGGTGGGGAAAAAGCAGCTAACGGCAGACACTTGGAAGGAACACAATAAGAGGAGGAAGACTACAAATATTCCAACCAACATAAGTAAACTAGTCCTCCCTCTGGATAAATTTGGGAGCTTAAGTAGAACATAGGAAGATTTAGCCTTCAAACTGGACCTGGAGCCACACAACAGATTTATCATTTCTCCTTTTCATTTGGGAGAAAGGAGGAGAAAACGGAGGCATTCTCTTCTCTTGGTAATTAGCCGGCTGCCAGGAGAGTCTGCAGAAAGGATTTCTGGTCCCAGGAGCCCTGGGAAGCCGCTTTCGATAGCTTTTATGGTCTCAGTGCTTGAGACTTCAATTTATTTGACATTTGGTTGTTGAAGATGATTTATTTTCCCTGGCTTATTTTCATTATCTCAGGCACTTGAGAGAGAAAATTTAGAGACTAGGAAATGGGAAAGAAATTCTTTAGGTCCTGGCTACTCAAAGTGTGGTCTCTGGCCAGAGCATCACTCTGGAGTTTGTTAGAAACGTAGACTCTCAGGGCCCCCACTCAGGCCTGCTGAATCGGAATCTGGGTTTTAACAGGATCCCTAGGTGCTTCATGTACACATGACAGTTTGAGAAACGTTGCTATATGATGTCCCCTGTCAGTCTTTGGGATGCTTAAGGAGGATTGTAGGTTTTGCTGGCCTGACATATGTTTGTTCAGGCTGGTGAGTCTTCTTCACACTGCAGCTGGCGCAGCACCTGCCCCCTCCTCCTCATCGCGGTGCCGTCAGTTAGCAGCACCGATACCTGGGTGTTGACTATGTGCCCCCGCACAGTTCTGGTTGCTTTACCAGTGCTGTCTCATTTAATCTTCAGAAAAACTCAGAGGAGAAAAACCACTGTTATCCCTAGTTTATTGATGGGGAAATGGAGACAAGAGAGATAGAGCACTGTTTTTTTCCTCTGTGGAATTGAAATTGAATTGCTCAGGGGAGGCAGCTGGAGGGGAAGGAAAGAGCTTGGTCTTTGAGGTTTAGATAGACACTGGTTTAATTTTGATTTGTGCGGAATGCTAGCAAAATCTCAGGGATATTGTTAGGCTCCTTATAGGTTGTTTTGACGGTACAGTGCAATAGCATGTAGACTGTCAAGAAGAATTTCTGGAACATAGTGCTCCATAAATAGCACTTCTCATCTTCCTTTTCATTGTGTCTTCCCTGTTCTTTGCCTTTCCTTCCCTTCCATTCCTCTGTCCTGTGGTACCCTCCTGCTAGCTAACTTTGGTCCATCTTTTAAGACCTAAGCACATCCTCCTGGAAACCCCAGGTATGTGGGACTGAGGTTTTATAATGCATGTATCTTCTTAAATGAACAGCTTGGGAAGGACTGAATGTAAAGTCCTAAATCAGTTGTCAGTTGCTTAATAAGCGTTCATGATTTAAATGCTTACCTTAGATGATTCCTTGGGTCTAAATCAATGCTATGAATGAGTTTATCTTCTGATCTGAATTGAAAGCATGTTCCTAGGGCATATGGGTGGCTCAATTGGTTAAGCGGCTGCCTTCAGCTCGAGTCATGATCCCAGAGTCCTGGGATCAAGCGCTGTATGGGGTTTCCTGCTCAGCGGAGAGGAGGGACACTCTCCCTGCTTGTGTTCCCTCTCTTATAGTGTCTCTCTGTCAAATAAATAAAATCTTAAAAAAAAAAAAAGCATGTGCCTTTGGGTGAAATGTGTGGAAACATGTGGATTTGGTGCCTTACCTGGAGTCTGGCTGTGTTAGAATCCATTTTCGTGAACTGCTTTCTCCATGACTTGAGGCCATTTGTCAGTGAGACAGAGCAGTGGTTAAATGTACAGACTCTAGGGCCAAATTGCCTGGATCCAGTTCTTGGTTCTGGTGCTGACTAGCTGTGTGAAACGGCAAAGCTGTCTAACTTCTCTCTGCCTCAGTATGTTCATCTGTAGCACTAAATCCACCTCGTAGGTTGTTATGAGGGTCAAATGAGTTGATGAATGTAGAGCTCCTAGAATGGGCCTGGACCCTATTAAAGGCGTAGGGAGGTGGTAATCTCCATCATACGTAACCACCTTGAGCCCGCATCTCCTCACCTGTGTAACTGGAATAATACAGTCTCCCATAGGGCCTGAGGCTTAATTGTGGTGGAATAATAGGTAGTGCGGTGTCTGGCATCAGCAGGTAGGTGCTTAGCTCATGTTTTTTCTCCTGCTGAATTAGTGAGACATGTATGATGTCCATTGTTTTGAAGAATTGGCCATGTACTTGTGTTCTGCCTTGATGTGCGTAAGTTGGGGGCATCAAGTTGGGAATTTTTCTGAGGTCCAATTTAAATTACTCACTGATTTTTATTATATGAATCTTTAACAAGAAAGGTAGACTTATTATAAGCTGAAAATTATGTAATAAGAATAATAATGATGATGATGGTGATGATGAAGAAACAGCTGAGATGTTTCCAGAGTTCTCCTTGGAGTTGGTGACAGGGCAGATGTTGACTGAAATGTCATTTAATAAGGAGATGCATCCATGGCAACTAATGAGACTGGAAATCTGCTGGTAGGACTCAACTGGCAGCAGGTCAGGTAACAAAATGACAGAAATGGCATTCTTTAAATGTTCTCCCACCAATCATTAGCTAAACTTGGCATTCAGACTGCCCCAGGGAAGAGGTGATCATAGTGGATCAATGTGGCTAATTTCTTCATAGTTCTGGGACACATCATAACCACATCAACTGCAACCTTGCAAGCCTTCTGAGAAGGGGGAAGCGTGACATTGTTCTTATTTTGTGGATTGGCAGGGCTATTCTTAGGAAAAACCGTGAGGTAGAACTTGGTATCTCTCTTGCTGCTCAGCCCTCTGTGGTTGCCTGCCCTGGCCAGCTCTTGCCCTCACCCTGTCTCTTTCTCACTCTCTCTTATCCTCACACTCGTTCTTTTAGAGTCCTCCTCTTACCTGCTTATCAGGGTGCGTTCAGATGATATGTTACATAGTTTAAGATGTTATTTCTTACCTTTGAGAATATTGCATTTTACAGTTTCTCAAAGACTAAAACATATTTAACAAAGCACAATGTGGGCACCTACTGGTATGAGTTGCTTCAACATCCATAGGAGAAGCCTCTGTTTTGGAATAGGAGAAAGAGCCATTTTCCTCCAAGTACATTTTGTTTATCTTCAGAGCCTGCTGGGGCTTCCAGTTGTTGTCTTGGCCTTGAGAAAAGCAGGCTCAGCTCATGTGAACTGCTCTCTGTCCTTGTTCTCTTGCTCCAGCAGCTCTTGGCTTTTAATTTAATTTCTCCTCTCTGCTCAGTTCAACCTGCCAGTGGCTCATGCAGGCCGCGTGGAGCCAAACAGCTGGGTCTCAGCACAAAGAGGTTACCAGAGTCAGCTTAAGTAAAGTGACCTTAACAAAGGCCCGATATTATATCTGTTCTAAGAACATCTAGGTAGGGCTACCAAGTCAGTTAGTTAAAAATATACCTCTGTATTTTCCATTTTTATTAAAATATAAGTCTATACCTTGGGTTTTTCCTGGTTTGTTTGGACTTTCACATTTTGGGCCTGAAGGTAATCTGAGCCAGTGGTTCCTAAAGTGTTTCTTGGTAGTTTAAAAAAGTCTATTCCTGGGCCTTACCCCAGCCATAGCGAGTCAGACTCTTTGGTGGTTGGGGGCCAGTAATCCTTGGACTCTGTATTGGAACAAAAACTTTGCCTCTGATGCTTCTACACCCGATTGGCTTCTGGACCAAGGACCAGCACTTGGGACCCAGACCAACGCTTTTTAGTTTATAAATGTCAAAATGTAGACCCAAGAAACTTGGCCAGTCATAGAGCAAGGCTGTAAGCAAATTGCCTTCGTGACTGGCTTTATGATTATCTTTAGCCTTTCCATCACGGTGACCATGTAGAAAGCTTTCACAGGCTGGCCGTACTCTAAGTGAGAAGGTGCCAACATATTTCTTCTTAACCAGCCCAGTGGTAGCTTTCCCTGCAATTGTCAGTCACTAGCCTCATCCTGTCCTATCAGTAATGGCTTTTAGGTTTATAATGCCCCACTGGGCCTACTTTTTATTTACAGGGCTTTCTATTATGGTTAAAGAATATTCCATTGTTGCTTAATTTCCAAATCAAGTGTGCATAAATAATTTATTGACGCAGTGTTGCTCTCAGACAATTTTTTGAAATTGCCCTGTGTAACTTTATTAAGTGCAGAACCGGGAATGCTAATTCGTTTGATTGGGAAGGGGGGAGAAAAAGATCTGTATATTATTAAACCATTCAGGTGGTAAACAGCATCCTCCCCCTCCCCCTCTACCAAAAGTCCTAATCACTGGTTTTAGTCATCAGATTTAAATTGTAAATGAAACAGGGTCAGTGCATTAGAAAGCACATGCCATGTTTTGTTAACATAATCAGAAAAATGGAGTTGCTACAAACCCTTTCCCCATCTGCCAGTCATTGTATTAAATGCTTCTGCGATTTTATTAGAATTCTCTGTCCCTGCAGATGCCAGTCAGCTGTGAAATTGAAATTGCAAACAGAAATATTACATTTTCATCCATAGTGGAAACTGAGAAAGTCCATTTTTTTGACAGGAAAAGAAATAGCATGACCTTTTCAACTGGGTCATTCTCTGGGTTTGAAGGCAGTTTTGGGCTCCTCTCTTGAAAAGGAGAAGGAAGGCAGCTCTCCCATTTCTGTTGGCTTTCTCTGGCAATCTAATCAACAAGTATCCTTCACAGTTCACAGAGAGCTTTTGAGTTTTTTGAATGCAACCCATTTTCCGTTCTTTCTCTTTCTGTGAGTGAACTGAGGTTTATAGGTGAGGCGTTAGTGCTTGGAAAGTACGGACATTTCAACAAAATACTAGCTCTAACATTTCAAGGTTTCTAGAGGGTACGGAGGATTACTGATAAATAGTTCTTGCTGGGCTGTTGTATCTGAGTTGGGCCTGAAGTGAATGTTAAGAACAATGTAGGATATTTGGTTGGGACTTTTTCCTCTGTTCTTTCCCTGGGTCATCCCTGACCGCTCTTATTGTCTTACTTAAATGCCACTTTCTCTTGGAAGATTTCCTCAATCACCTTATCCGGTCACTCAAGACCAAGTTATTTGTACCTGCTTTGAACTACTATTACTTTTACCCTGGCCTCTTCCCTCCCGAGATTGGAGACTTTGTCAGTGGCAGAGACCCTTCTGCCTTCTAATCTTGCTCATTATTGTATCTCCAGACTTTCAATAATACAGTTCTCTAAGAGTTGGATAGGTCAATATTTGTTAATAGAATGAATGAATGAGGGGTACCTGGGTGACTCAGTGGGTTAAAGCCTCTGCCTTCGGCTCAGGTCATGATCTCAGGGTCCTGGGATTGGGCCCCCACATTGGGCTTTCTGCTCAGTGGGGAGCCTGCTTCCCCTTCTCTCTCTGCCTGCCTCTCTGCCTACTTGTGATCTCTCTCCTCTCTGTCAAATAAATAAATAAAATCTTAAAAAAAAAAAAAATGAATGAATGAAAGGTACTTCCAGAAACAACTTAGGTGAGAGGTACTAGGAAAAGAGGATGACTAGAACCACAATAAGGGAATAATCGATGGAATGCCATAGGGTGGAAAAATAGAATGGGAACCAGAGAAATTACAGTAATCATACAAAGGGAAGTCTCCAAAACAGCATTTGTAAACTCTGGCCAAGGTTTTGAGGTGGAGGGAAAAAGTTGAGGTGGATCTTTTATCTTCAATTTCAACTGTAAATATTTTGTTTTTGGAAGGACATGATGATGAAATATTTTTTTTCATTTTTTTTTATTTTTTACCAAAGGTAACATGGTACTCCAAGTGTCAAATTGAGTTGAAGAGACCTGGCCTAGCACTTTGTACCCTCAACGTTGAACCTAGCTCAGTGCAGTTTGTGTACTTGTGTATCATAGGTCAGTCCCTATGTTGAGTGCTTCTGGCACGTTATCTCATCTCATCTTCAAAATAATCCTATGGTTCTAGGTACAGTTTTTATCCTCCTTTTATAGATGCGGAAGCTGAGGTATAAAGAGGCCCTCTGACTTGCCCATGGTCCCGTAGCTAATTCATGGTGAAGCTGTGGTTTGAACCTGGGATGTTTGGATTCCAGGGGTCAGCAAACTTCTAACCGTGATGAGGGGCTGCATCTCTACACGGAGCAGAATAGGTGTACGACACATCTGTGTTTACTGACTTAGAAGAGGGACTGTGGGGATACAGGCAGGATTGTCCACTGGACGCGCCAGCTGGTTCTCCCAGTGTTGCCGAGGGCGGAGGTAACTGGCAGGCGTGGTCCTCCGTCCATCAGAGGCAGTGGCGGTGCCCCCGCTACCCAGGGAGCCTGGCTCACAGCAGCCAGGGTGGCCAGCACTGTTGTGCAGCAGCACCGGAGTTCACGCTGTTCGCCTAGACTGCAAAGGCTGGTTCCCTGAAAACCCTGTCCAGAGGGAAAGCAGCAGGGAAGGGGCTCGTTTCTGGGAGCGCAGCGGGTGATGCCAGCTGTGCCTGAGCCGTCCGGTTTGTGGGAGGCGGAGAGAATGGGTGGGCCGCGTGCGCTGTCCTGCCTCAGAGTCTCTGCCAGAGAGCTCCGCTGTGTCTGGTGTGGCAGTTACACGGGCCGGGCCGTGTCTCTCTACGCTTTCCCTGCCAGGCCCTGATGAAAGGAGCGAGCATTCCTCAAATCTGAGGCTACAACATGAAAGCCATAAAAAGAGCTCTGAGCGCTGCAGACCCTCCTTCCCCTTTCGGGAGTTTCTGTGTATGGTGGCTTTTAGTGTTTGCTCTCGGTAGCCACATAGATGATTCTGTCCATTTAATTATTGTTTTAGAGAGACTAACATTTATTGAACACTTTTCCCATGCACCGTGCTATGAACCAATTGCAGATACTCGTTACAGGATAACCTATTCCTTACACTACTGCTCTGAAATATTATAATCTCTGTTCACAGATGGAAAAGCTCACAGCTCCGAGAGGCTTAGGAACTTCCCGAAGATCACATTCTAATGTAGAGCTGGACAACCACTGGGGTCCATCAGTCTCCACAGTGCAGCTCTAAAATCAGTTCATCCCACTGCCGTTCTGTATGGGGCTGAAGGATCGGCTGGACCATATTAATGGGCATCGTCTTTGAAGTCATTTCTCTGGTGCAGCTTTGAGATGCACAGTAGCTGGGAGGTATATTGACGCGGGCAGGTGGGCAGTTATTTTTGCTGCCAGGACTGCTCCGTGTCTGTGACTACCCCCTCATCAGCCAAGTCCAGGCACAGCTGAAGGGACCCCAGAGGCAATTAAATTTAGTTAGGAGGCAGTACTTCCCCCGCAGATGTAAAAGCAGCCCCAGCTCGTTTTGGTCTCCTCCACTGAGCTGGCTGGGTACTTAGCCTCACCAGCGTTTTCATCCCCTAGGCTATCAGCCCGATGACTTACAAAAGCCTCTCTGGCACAGGTCTCTAGGAGGCCCCTGCTAGTTTTGAATACCGTCTTCCTTTACTGGCATGGTTCCGGAATTTAATTATGGAGCCTGGATTAACGTAAGGCCATGTTCCATCTGCTACTGTACTTAGCTCCTTTTCCCCTCAAGAGAAGATGCCTTTTCTCACTCCCTCTTCCACTTTGTTTGGAGTCGGGCTTCTCACAGGTCTTAACTGCTGTCTGGTGGGTGCCTTTGGGCCGGTGTATCGCTTCTGATATCTGCCCAAACTGTCGGCCACCAGCCTTGGGATTCGCCTTCTGCATTTTGTCAGAGCCTTACCCTGCGCACACTTTTTGTGCAGTCCACAGCAGACTTGATTATAAGAAAGGTCAGGGTAGACTGGCTTTTGAACACTGATAAAACGCTGCCATTTCTCCCGATCCAAGGCAACCAGAGATCAGCAGCACATTTGAGAAGATGCAAGTTGGCATCAAGTGTAGTTCCCTGAAGCAATCTTGGAAGTCTGCTTACATGGTGGCAGCTTGTGCCTCAGAGCCTCAGTCTGTTCAGAGGGATGGCCTGCCTGAAGTGCATGGGCTGCGCTTAGCCCAGCAGAGGGCTGGGCTGCTTGCTATGCATGTGCAGGCCTTTAAACCCATGGAACAGGGCATCTTATTCATGAAGTTGGCAAGTTTTGTGAAAATTTGGGTTCTGGAAGAGTGAACTATCCCAGTGGCAGGAAAAGGCCCTTTATAGGATCCTGACACTGAAAGTTTGTCATAGCAAACTTTTTTCTTTTTTCTTTTCTTTTCTTTCTTTCTTCTTTTTTTTTTGGTATAGGTGTGATCTGTTGAGCTTCTTCAGGTGGTGTCCCCTGCAGCAGGGAGCCGTCATTGCCTGTAGTAGGCCAGAAAAATGCTCCACTCCCTCTGCCCAAAGATACCCATTTCAAACCCCTAGAACCTGTGAATTTTACTTTATTTGGGAAGAGGGTCTTGGCAGATGTGACTAAATTAAGGATTTTAAAGAGATCATCTTGGATTATCAGGTGGGCCCTAAATGCCATCACAAATATTCTTATCAGAGGAGTGATAAGATTGGAGAGATGTGGCCAGAAGACAAGGGATGCCTCGAAACGGGAAGCTGGAAGAAAGAAAGAAAGAACAGATTCTCCTCTAGAGCCTCCAGAGGAAATGTGTCCCTATGGACACCTTGATTTCAGACTTCTGAAACAGTAGTTTCAGAAGTTGTGTTCTGCCACTCAGTTGTGTTGTGTTGTGTTAGGCCACTCAGTTTGTTTGTGGTCATTTGTTCTAGCAGCCACAGAAACTGATACATTGCCTTCATCAGCGTAAATAAGTTCTTACTCATAGTTCCCTCCTTTGTAGAGTGTATGAAGTCCTCCCCATCTATGTTACAGATTCTTGTCTGTGTGCATGTGTATTCATTGCTGCTGTGATACCCTTTATAGTTTTGAAAGTTCTTTGAGCATGGGGTACATGGGTGGCTCAGTTGGTGAAGCGTCTGCCTTCAGCTCAGGTCATAATCCTGGGGTCCTGGGATCCAGCCCCACATCAGGCTCCCTGCTCCTGAGGAAGCCTGCTACTCCCTCTCCCCCTGCCTGCCTCTCCCCCTGCTTGTACTCTCTCTCTGTCAAATAAATAAGTAAAATCTTTAAAAAAGAAGTTCTTTGAGCAAACCTATAAAGGCAAACAAGGTTTATTTACTTATTTATTTGCAAGTTCACTCTTGGGGTCAAATGCCTTGCTCTGGCATCTGCCTGGCGCTGGATTGGCAACCTGGTATAGTATTTAAGAAAGTATTCTAGCTCTTCTCTGAACATGCCTTCATTGGACTTTATTCTTAAATGTAATGAAGGAAGTGAAGCATTATGGAGTTGTTAAGCATTATGAAGTCTGATTCACAAATCAGAATGGTTAGGTCTAAATTGTGTCTCCCTTTCTTATTAGCTGTGTGACTTTGAGAAAGTTAATTAACCTCTCTGGGCTTCAGTTTTCTTACCTATGGAATGGGGGGTAATAATGCCTACCTGATAGGGCTTTCGTGAAGTTTGAATGACTTAAATCATTTGACACACTTGTTTACACAGGAGGAGGAGACCCTTGAAGGAGATGTGGTAATGGTAAGCTTAAGCAAAGTGAAGTTGTTATTATTTTTATTAGTTTGGTGCCTACTACCAGTGGAGGACAAATAAATGGTGGGTACTGCTGTATTACAGGGGACAAAACCAAGCTCAGAA
Organism: Procyon lotor; assembly: GCA_028646535.1. Classification (NCBI taxonomy): domain Eukaryota; kingdom Metazoa; phylum Chordata; class Mammalia; order Carnivora; family Procyonidae; genus Procyon; species Procyon lotor. The sequence goes on from CM053613.1 coordinate 13,638,420, forward strand.
AAGTGAAAAGTGAACCCACGTTCAGAAAAAGTGAACATGTCAGTGTTGACACAGCTAGTGAATGGCAGAGCAAGGAACACCCAGGTCACCAACAAGATTGTGTAAATTTCTAGTGGAGAGAATCTTCCTAGATAAGATGTTGAGTAGGGTGTGATTTTGAATATATGTGTTTTCTAGCATCACAGGTCCCTTGGTGGAGCTGGGATCCCAGGTCTGCCTTTAAATTCTTGTTCCAGATGGTTCTCATCTGTCCATTAAACTTAACCTGGCCTGTATCCATTTTTCTAGGGTCCTGTTTTTCTCCAGGGGGATGTACTCTGCTCTGAGATTCTCTGGCACTCATGAGTATGTGGGCAATAGTGTGTTAATATCGGTTCTTGCAGGTAAAATACTTCTGTTTTGTCAGGAATGTTTAGTTTATCGTATTTGAACATTGTTGGGGTTTGGTGATAAATATTACCCCTTTTTTTGATCATGACATAAACCCAAGTGAGCCAGTGATCACCTTCATTCCTTGTAAGTTGTCCTGTGGCATTCACATTTAGACCTGTAGGCACTTACTTGAGCTTGCTAACTTTTCACTTAAGAAGACAACAGACTTATCTCCCTAGTCATTTCCATTATAGGACACTTTTGCAGGGATAGTATTTTTTTTTTTTTTTTTTAATTTCGTAGCAGAGAGCAGACTAGAAAACTTGTTTTTGGCAAGATGCTGATTCCCCAAAGAGAAGCCAGAAAGGCCTGAGCCTTGCTTTCTGTAACTGTAAATTGAGAAAGTGCAACTAGCTAGCTTGTAAATGTCTCTTCTCTCCCTCTTAATATTCAGTACAATTCAATTATGAAGATGTTCCATGTAACTTGCCCACATCCATGCCAAATCCTCACAGAGTTGAGGCTAGAATCTGGGGTTCTTGACCTCTTTGGTGCAGTTTCTTTTTACTCCACATTGTCCTGAACTTCCTACCCATACCCATTTTTTATGCTGGGATGAAAGTCCATCGTCATTACCCTGAAATGATCTATTCAAAGATGACATGTAATATTTATAATGCTTATTGGAAATGCACAATGTTTTGCCCAGAGATAGACTTCTGATCATTAGACCGCTGTAAACAACTGTCCACTTGGGAGAAGTTTAATTACCAGCTCCAGATGTCAGGAGAAGCTGGTTCCAGGACGCCAGGAACCTGGCTCTCTTGCTCTGCTAGCAGGTATCTTCCACCCCCTGGTTAGGCTGCACACACCGGACACCTCACATCTCGGCTGTAAGAGCAGATGTTTCAGACACTTAGAAATGAAGAGGACATGGCTGGTGATCAAATATGCCCAGGTTCCCAGGCCACACGATGCTTCACAGATTTTCTCTTCCTCTTCTCTGGTTTCTGGGAAGAATCTAAATGACTCTTCTTTGTGAAATGTTGAAGATGCTGTAATGTTTTGGCACACTGCTCTGTATGGCCCTACCTTTTGGTAACACGCTTATCTTCCTCATTTTTCTTTCAAAAGGAGTAATTGTGATAAAACCCAGTGAATCTTTCACTCAGTCACTAGACTTGTCATATGACTAGAGCGTGGCATCAGTGTTCACTGCTCGATAGGGTTGTTGGCAGAAGCAAAGTCTGTGATTTAGATTACGGATGCAGCCCAGGTGTCACTCATCACACAACATATGTTTATGTGTACGTTTGTGACTACAGAACTATACACCATCTACCTCTACTCACTCGAGGGAACTGAAGCTCCAGGCTTTAAACACATCTCTATGTTGGCAATTTCCAAATTTATACCTCTAGCTTCAACCTCTTCCTCGAATTTCAAAATCAGTTCTCGGTTGCCTACAGTGTCGTACATGATCCATAACCTATCCTTTCTGGTGAGGACTCTGCTTCAGCCCCATAAGCCTCTTAGCAGACACGCAAACACTCCCTCCCGTATAGCCGTATCCACTCATTTCCCATAGCTGCGTGCCACAGTCACTCAATTTCTTCGTGTTTCTATGAAAATGTCAGTTTCTTAAAAAAGTATTTGCAGATTTTATCATAAAGGATTAATATCTCTAATGTTAAAAGAGCTTCTAAAAATAGGGGGAAAATGCCCACAACCCCATGGAAAGTGGGATATGGACAGAAAAATCATAGGAAAAGAAATGCAAATGGCTCTTCACCATATAAAAGATGCTCAGTTGCACCCACAACATACCGGATAGAGAGATAACCATTACTGACCACAGACTCTTACAGAAGCTGTGGGGAAACAGGTGCTTTCATTCACTGCTGCTGAGAATTCAGTGTGGTACATGCACTGTGGAGGGGAATTTGATAGTAGTTAGCCATATCACACAATTATTTATCTTTTGACTTGGAAATCCGATTGCTGGGAAGTCACCAAGACCTGCTGAGGTGATAGCTGAGGGTGAGGGATTCCATGGAGCGGGGAAGGGGGAGAACTTGCATATTAATTTTGGCTCCAAGATGCAACTTTGGCGATGGGTTATAGTTCATTCCTGATGTCTTTCTTCTAAGTTTCCTTTTGGAAAGAGATTATCATGGAGCCATAGAGCAACTGTTCCCAAAAGCTGAATGTATACATAGTTCTGTTCATTACAAGGAATGGACTCTTGTTCCTCTGTCTTTATTTTTCTTATAATTTATCACCACCTATTACTTTATGTAGTTATTATCTTCTCCTTGACTACAATGGAAGCTTCATGAGCATAGCCCTCCCACTCCCCCTCATTTCCTATATCAACACTGTTGGGATGGTGCCTGGCTCGTAATAGGGATCAATAATATTTTTACTGGGTGAATTAAAGAAATGAATGAGCACTACTGAGACAGAGACTTTATGTGTTTCATCTCTGGGTCTACATGTTATGTGTTACTTTTAACAGTGAAAAAATATCTGTAGAATTGAATATTGTGTATGTGATTTTTAACCATTTGGAAAGAAATTAATATTAATTACAGTTTCATAAGTAAGAGATGAATAAAATATCTATATGACAATGAATACCTTAACAGATAAGGCAAGAATTATCTGTGTCCACTGCCCCTGATTTCTTCCTGTATGTTCTTTTGTTTTGATGTGTATCATTCTAGATCCATCTAGCCACATCTGTATTCAAACAACAGCTCTATCTATATCTCTGTATCATTGCAATCAATAATGATCTGTGCATTCTTACTAAATATATACCACAGTTGTGAATGTGTGTGTGTGTGCGTGTGATGAATGGTATTAGAAAGCACATATTCTGCAGCTTTCATTTTTCTTTCAAAATGTATCTTGCTGCTATGTCACTCCCTATGGATAGTCTTTATTTTTAAAAACTGCATATAGTTTCATAATTTGGATATGGCAAAGCTTAACCATCTTCTTATGGATAATTAGATTGTCTCATATTTTTGTATTACTACAATGCTATAACAAATGTTTTTATATGCTTCTTTTTTGATGTGGATATGAGCATTTAAAATTCTCATCAGTACTGCTAAATTGCTCTCTGAGGGGGTTCTACAGACTCACACTTCCATGTGCAATGTGTGAGGGTACCCGTTTCCCCTCATGCTCACTAGTGCTTAATGTTATCACATTTTAATACTTCTGCCAATCTAATAGGTAAAAAAAAGGTATTTCATCATTGTTTCAATTTGCATTTCTCTGATCACAATTAAGATTAAATATCTTTTTCTATTTTTTTAACCCTTCATAGTTTCTCTTCTGTGAATTATCTGTTTGTATTTTCCCCCCAATTTTCTATTAAGTTGTTTGTGTTAGTGATTTCTAGGAGCTGTTTGGATAGCTGAGACATTAACCTCTTGTAGTAATGTATATTGTAAATATTTTCTCCCAGTTTATTTTGTACCTGTAAACTGTGGTTATTTTGTGTTTTGTCATACAGAAGTTTTAAATTTCAATCTAGTCAGATAATCATTTTTTTTTCTTCCAAAATTTTGTTTGAATTCTAGTTAACGTATAGTGTGATATTGGTTTCAGGAGTAGAATTTAGTTAATTAGGGCAGCACGTTTGTACCCTCTGGGTCTTTTGTCCCTGGAAAGGCCCTGCCCCAATCCCAAATGGACTCTAAGCTGGGGAATTGTTTCTCCCCATGTGACCCAGGAGATCTTCAGACCACGTTGCCCTCTCCTGGGTCTCTGCCCTCCTTGCCTACCAGAGCACCACCAAGCCTTCGAGGCAGGACCCCTCCAAAGCTTCAGACTTTGTGCTCCGCGGCTTGCCAAAACTTGCCAACGGTCAAGTTTTTGTTCACTTTAACTTCCCCTTGAGCTAGGCAGTACAACCACTCTCCTTTTCCCCATCAGTGGTTTTGGGGAAGAGTTTTTCTTGGCAGTACCCTTTACACATTTTTACTCTTTCTCCCTGTTTCTCTTTCCTTCTCACTCCTTTCTCTGTGATTAGGGCTCCCTCCCCTACATTGCACCCACGGTCTTTTCTCCCCCAAATCCACTCTCAGCAGCTCCTACCTTCTCTGGTGTGGCCATTTGGTACCTGTAGGTGTGCAGTTTGTGCTCTCAGTTCTCAGATCGATTTCTTGGCTGTTCAGAATGATTTGATATTTATCTGGCCTGTGTTCAAGGGATGAGGCAAGCTTAGGGTCCCTCTACTGCTCCACCATCTTTATTCCTCCAAAAGGTTTTTTTGTCTTAAGTTTTCACTTCAAGGACATAGTATGTTCACCCATAATTTCTCTCATTGTTATTAGGGATTTTTTTTTTTTTT
>CM053613.1:13643660-13715797 GCA_028646535.1 Procyon lotor
CCTAGTGCATAGACCGTAGTATATATTAGGTAACTAGTTCTTGGGAAATGAATTACTGAACTAATGGTAGTGGTTGACCAGTAGGCTGTATTGAGAAGGGTTCTGGTGCCAGGTACAGGCTTAGGATTGATTAGTGATGTCTGCTTAGAGGCGTGGAGGATGGCTCTGTATCATTTCTGCATTCCTCTTCTTTAGATCAGCTAGATCTCTTTTAGCTTTTAAGATTCTATATCTCTATGATTGAGATTCCCCGAATCTCACCTATGAATGAATGCACCTATGAATCCCCTAAAGGTCCTAACGTAAGAAGAGGAAAGCAGAATTTCTCAGTGCTATGAGTGGTTCAGCATATGCTTTTTGAAGTCAGCTGGATCAGGAGTCAGATCCCAGGAAGGCCTTTCTGGGCCCCATGTATGTACTCTCAGCACTTTCCAGTTCCTTGCACCTTGTAGGATGCTGCATTAAATGAGATAATGCATGCAAAGCTTCTAGCACAGTGCCTGGCACATCAAAATGCTTGTAATTATGATTGATAACTGTGTTATGAATTAATGAATTTATGAATTCTTATGAATTTAATTGTCTTATGATTGTAAAAATTCATTTCCTGCTGAAAAGTTGAAATGGGCTTACAGATCTACTGACAAACAGAAAGAGCAGATGAGTACTGCCGTACAATGAAATCTCAAGGGCTGCTACCAGTCCTCACGCTTTGCCTTGGAGGCTCTGATAACAGTTATTCATGGTGCTGAAGCAAAAAATAAAACAAAACAAAATCAGAACAATGTATTCTTTTGAATGCCTGGTTTAGTTTGGGAACTAAGAACAGGCTCACTTAATCACTATGGTAACATTTTCTGGCCTTCTCTCTGTTTCTTGTTCCTTTTTTCCCTCTCCTCCCACTTGGAGTTGGCTGGAGAAAACAGAAGTGGAGCAATTTTCTCTCAAGTAATCAAACATGCCAATTAGAAAGGGAAGACTGCCAGATCCCGAGAGCTGGGTGGCAGTTTGTAAGCACCAGTTGTATCAAGGCACATGTGATGTCATTGGAAGCCTGGCATCTCAGAGAGGGCCAGTTTGATGTGTTAACCACTTCATATGCATGAACGCCTGGCCTGCTGAGTCTGGTTATCCTCTGTAGACACTCAGAGAGAGCAAAGCACAGAGAGCTAAGGGCCTACCATGCTGATTTTAGCCAAATGTTTGCACAATGTTGTTTCCATTAATGGGAAGCCAATTGTGGCAGGAGGGGAGCAACTCAGGAGTCCTCTTGGCTTAAAGTATGATGCTGGGCAGGGTGAAGGACTGATAGACCAGGGTTCACCTTTTTGCCGCACCAGTTAATAGCTGTGTGGCATTGGTTAATGTTCTGAACCACCCTGAGCCTTTGTTACCTCACTTGTGAAATGGAGGCAGCACTGCCCCCGATAAGGTTATTGTAAGAATCATACTATTTTCTTGCTTATCACTCTCTAGTTTCTCACAGAATTCAGAAAAAAATCTTACCTCCTTCTGTTGATAAAAATATTTTTTTGTAATCTGCTACTCCTGGCCTTTCTGACATCGTTACCTACCACTCTTCCCTTGTCCATCATCAGCTGAACGCCCTCCTCTTTTTTTTGTTCTTTTCTTCCTGCAGCTTGCCAGACTTCTTGCAGTTTATCACGGACTTTGCACCCGCCTTTCCCTGTGCCTGGATTGTTCTCAACCCTGGTTCTTGCATGCCACTGTCTTGTCAGACATGTCTCAGCCTTATTCACCAACCCCCCACCACCATGACATCACTGTCGTCATTGCTACTAAAGTTGACCAAGTATTTATCGAGTATCCTGAACTATGCCTTAGTATTGTAAGTGTACCGACTCATTTCATCCTCACATCAACCTTATGAGGTGGGATAAATTATTACCCCCCATTTTGTAAGTGAGGTAATACGGACACTGGAGGGGTCAGTAACTTGACCAAGGTCACCCAGCTGAGACAGAGCTGAAATGTGACTCTCAACAGATACCAGAAACTAGTATTTGATCATTGTGTCGCTGTGGCCACCAAACTTAAGAAGCCATCTAGTTACCTTCTCTCTCATCACCTAGTTTAAATTCTTTACATAGCAATCATCTCTGATATTTTTTTCTTATTTAATTAACTTGATGGTTTGTTTATTATGTATCTATCTAGCCATGAAAATGAGTGAGACTGTTTGTTTGCTTCTGTATTCCTGGTGACTTGAAAAAAAAAATGCCTGACACTTAATTAACATGTGTTCAGTAAATACTGGTTGAATGAATGTTATACATCAAATACCAGGTATGAACCTGGCAAATAACAGGATTTTAATACATGTTACTTTCTCTCATGTCCATAGCCTCCATCATGGTTGAAATGAATCCCGATTGACTACCATGAGCTTCCAATTATCAGTACCCTTACTGTCCCCATTCTCTTTTCTGTGACTTATTAGGATTCTCTACAGGTATAGGCCATGACCTTCAGCCACTGAATGCCCTCTTGGGTCCCCCTTTTCCCACCCTCAAAGTCAGTAGCTTTAACATTTAATCTGTCTTTAGATTTAGACTCTGGAGAAATCTCAAGTAGCTCTCAATCAGGATAAGTTCAGAGATATCCATGTATTTTGACAAGTTCGAACTCCTCTGCCTGAATTTTAGCATCCGGTATGAATCAGAAAATAACATTATGTTTTCTTTTGTACTTTAACTGCAGAGGGTTGCATTAAGCATGAGCCTCACTTCATGGAACATCGTTGTCAGTGATCCACACAAGGCATCTCTCATTTTTATTTAATTTATTTGTCTCCTCTTATCTCTTTTCCCCACTCTCTTTTCTTTCCCTCCTCATAGACAACCATTCTTATGTTTTTAATGTAGATATACTTTTGTATGTGATCTTCTAAAATGTGCTTTCTTGCTTTATATTTTTATATCGTTAACTTATGGAAATGGTGTTGTATGACATATCATTCTGTTCCTGCCTTATTATTCCAGTCTGCATTATGTTGTTAGAGCCATCCATGTAGCGATCCGTGCGCTTAGTCCATTGCTTCTCACTACTGCACAGGGCTCTGCAGTGTGCACCCCCCGCATGCTAGAGACTCTTGGGGATAAACATTTGCAGTCCAGGATCTCCTCGCAGTGCACTGGGTGATGAGAGATTCCTTCATCTTGTCCTTGCAAGAAGTGTATTCCTCCTTTGTCTTCTGTATCCTTTTCTCCTCATTCCATCCCATGCCCTGCTTTGTACACTAGTTTCCAGCACGTAGGCTACAGGTTGCAACTAAATATTGATTATATACTCATGTACTTACTCAATCAACAAATATTTATGAGTTGCATCCTGTATGCCAGGGCGCTATTCCAGGAAGTGGAGATTTCACTGCAAACGAGAGTCAAGTTCTCCATTCTCATGGAGCTTAGATGTTAGATGGGAGAGCCAGACAAAAAAATGTACAAATAAATAAGCAGTGAATTGGGTTTGAGCTCATGACTTAAATGACAAGAAGTAGTCAGTCATGGAAATGTCTGGTTGTTCATATTGTCGTTATCTCAGCAAGATTCCATTGTTTAGTCAGTCAAGCTATTTCAAGTCACTACAAGATTCACTAAATATCCTAAATATTTCCTCTCAAGGATGACTCCCTACTCCTACACCTGGTTTAAGCCTTAGGATTCACCCTTAATTGGGTTCCACATGGACCTTTAAGATGATGTTGTAAGTCATGCAGATGTAGTGGGTACCCCCCTGCCCCCCCAGTCCCGGCTGCTGTCCTCTCTGCAGCCTGCTTCCCTGCTTCAGCTGTCCCACGTCAGGGACTTACGCCCTACACCTCCCTGGCTGGGTTCAGCCTTGAGTAGCCAGTCCTCTCATTTGTTTCTCTACACCATCCAGCTCAAGTGGTTAATGGCTCGTAAACAAGGAATGAGCTTTCCGTGTACATTTAAAGGAGTCCATGGTGAGTAATCCTTTGTGTTGTGAATAATCACCCAATAATTTATCTCCCCACAAGTGTAGATTTGGAGTTTTTATTAAAGGATGTCCTTGTAGCAGTATTAAGGGGAATTAAAAGAGTGTCTTTGGAAACTGTTAGGCTAGGCGGAGAGAAATAAAAAGTATTCAAGGTGAGTGAAGTGAGATCATGGGATGAAAAAACTGTGGGAGAGTCTTTTGTTAACTGAAGGGAATGATTGTCTGGAGGCAGTGTTTTTGAGGAAAAATATTGGGGGGGGGTAGAATTTTAACTAGAAAAACTCAAAACCATTCCCCCACTTTGTATGCATGTACAGCAGCCTCGGCATTTGTGAAATAGAAACTGAGTTGTGTGGAAACAACTCATTGCAGCAGGTCAAAGTGTTTCCCACATAAGCCTGGACAGGGCCCGCGGCACTATTTAATGGGGCACAGTGCCAAAGGAAGATGCAAGTCCTCGTGTTTTCAAATTATTAAGAATTTCAGAACAGTAATAGTGGAGCATGAAAGCAAGCACGAGTACTCCTATGAGTGAGGCCCTGTATAGGTTACCCCCAAGTAGACCCTAAGCACAGTGGTGCTTTTTTCTGGCAGCCCGTTAGAGACACGGTTAGTGTGAAGACATGAAAAGAATATGAGCGTTGCAATGAGACAAACCTGACGTATATGCAACGTAATAGTTTAGCAGCTGGTGGCAAGTCACATAACCTCTCTGAGCTTTAATTTCATCCTCTATAAAATGGAGATGCTGCTCTTCAGTGTGCAGTATTCCTGAAAGGATTAGTAATACTTCATTACAATGCCTTGAGAGGAGAAAGTGTTCAATAAATAGTAGCTGTGGCGATGAATGAACAAGGCAGTTAAAAAGCTGGAACTCCTTAATGACTCTCATCTCTGTTTTCCAGTGCCTGTTCCTTCAACAGATCTTATGACATCTGGAGATGTCAGGCTTCTCTAATACCAATTCTGGGAACTCTGTGGAACCAGTGCTACTTACAGGGAGTGGAAGTGGAGGGCCAAAAAGTTGAACACGAGACTTTTCTCTTCTTGAGATGCTTGTAATCTAGTTAATGGGATGAGACAAGAGTGTAAGTAGCTATATTGTAATGTAGAGTAGGATAATTGGTGCAGGAGGGCTACTTGACCAAGTGCTGAAGAGATTTAAAGGAAAATGAAGCCAAATATGGTTAGAAAATAACTACCAGATTGAGGTGGTCCTTTTATTGCTGTGAAAGATGAAATGAATTAAGCCGAAGGAACGGCAACTGCTATCAAGTGCAGTGGGCTCCATTGGGACACACTGTTAGTTATGTGGCCCCCATGAACCATTCCTCACCATATTCATGCACTTGTATAGATGACTCTCTTGTATTTGGATGATCCCGTGCCTGTTTAACTCAGTAAGGTGGGGGCAGAAGTGACACTGCAACAGTTCAATCCCAAGCCTTAAAGAAGCCCAGGCAGCTTTTACTTTTGTGCACTTGGCCTTGAGCGACACTTCTGGAGAGATCATGTGAGAGACTGTGGAGAGAATGTCTGAGAATACATGAAGGAGAATTAAGGAACCCAGCTGACAAAAAGAACCATGTCCCAGATGTAGGAGCTTAGTCAGGCTCTCCCCACTTGGCTCCCAGGTGTTTGAGCCATCCCGGCTGAGGTGCTAGACGTGTGAGTCAGGAGCCCATCTAGAATGTTTCAGCCCTGGCCATATATCCTGTGAAGCAGAGATGAGTAACTAACTCGACAGAGTTCCTGAACCAAAGGATTGTGAAAAATAATAAGAGAGTTTTTGTTTTAAGTCATTAAGCTTTGGAGTAGTTTGTTTTGCAGTAATACACAATTGAAACAGAAATTGGTGCCTAGTAGTAGGCTGCTGCTATAATGAAAGGTGTAAACATGGAGCGTTGGCTTTGGAAATAGGGAGTGGCAGGGGCCGGAAGGGCCTACACAAGACGGGAGTGGAGGCAGGAAGAGCTGTGAGTAATTACTAGGAGGCTGGAGAAAATGAGACTGATATTATATACTGGCAGAACAATGAGCCAAACTGTTGTGTTGGTCACATGGAAAACAGGATGAGTATCTAATGAATTTATGGATTTGGTAAGGAGCTCTCCAGGCAGAATACAGAGAATGACAACTGGCCCCATTTAGCTGCCGTAAAGTAAAGGGGAGATCAAAATGAACTTTCTAGTTTTCAAACAGTTTAAAGAAAATACAGGAGGTTAGAACTTGCTGGGTTTGAAAATAAAACTTTTCCCCAACCCAGCTTCTGCAGCTTGCAAAAGATTTAGAAAAAAATACATGATGTTTTATATGTTCGTTTTAAATCTATGACCACAAATCTTAGACACTCACTACTATAGCTAATCCTTACCTATTTTTCCAATATACTCCCTTTTCCCAGTCAGCAAGAATTTAAAACTCCTCTTCTGTCTCCAAGTCTCTAGCACCTCCTCCTTCATCATTGGTGCCTTCACATAAGACTTCACAAAGAAGGTGCAACCAAATAAAAATTAATTCACCTACCCCACGCAAACTCCATTAACTTCTATCATCTGTATCCATCTTGTGTTTCTGCCTAACAGAAGAGTAGGAGTGTCTGTGTTCTCGTCCAAGGCTAATCCCTTCACTTCTGCTTTGGTTCACTCTCCTCTCAGACACTGAAGAATTTTGCTTCTGCGATAGTCTCAGAAAATTTCTCTACTCTATTAGATTATTTTCACTGGCATCCAAGCATGTCTTGATACGGTTTTAAAACATCTTCCTTGACCCCTCATTTCTTAAAAATTTCACAGGTATTATCTCATCTATCTGTTCCTTCTTACGGAAAAACTTCTTGAATGAGTTGTTAAAAATTGCTGTCTCTATTTTTAATTTTGCATTTACTCCATTGCAGTGATTCTTACCAAGGTCCGCACTGACCCACGTCTTGCCCAAGCCAGTGATGACCTGCATTCTCATTTTACAGACTCTCTAAGCAACCTTTGACACTTGGACACTTGGAGTACTCCTTCTTTGATTAGACATTGTCTTTTCCAGACCAGGATAGTGCAAGATTTATCTGATTGTCCTGATGGTCACTCCTTATTAATCTGTTTTACTGCCTTATCCTCTTTAACCAAACCTTGGAGACCTAGCTTTAGACTCTAGCTGCCATTCATAGACTGAAGACTCTTAAATCTTAGATATCATTTTGCAGTGTGTGTGTGTAGGGGGGAGCTTTTAGATTTATATTGTAGCAGCTGTCCCAAAGCTTCCACTTGGATGTCAAATAAGTACATCAAAAATCTGGCCAAAATAGGAATATTGATTCTTACCTCTTCCATCTATTCTTTTGCATGTAAGACAATGGTACCACTATCTAGGAAATCAGATACTTGTTGACACATGGTAATGTACTTATCCAGACATTTTCTCATGTTCTCTTCCTGAAATGATTGAATTGGTCTAGTCTGCTTTTTTGATTGTCTAGGCTTTGATCAATGTCAGTGACTCATCACTATCTCTCATCTCATAAGTGTCTTTGACTTTCATTGTCATCCATTTGGACTAGTTCAGAATGGAAAACCGGGAGTAATTTATATCATTGAAATGACATGAATTATCTTTTGGGAGGACAGAATAGTAGTACCTGTCTGAAATCTGGTCACTAAGTAATCCTTTAAGATGATTACCAGCACCATGAGCTCATTAGTGACCACACAGTGTCAGGACCTTGGTTTCTTCTCTTAGAGGCCTGAAGACAGCCAGGCTCAATTACTGCAGCGGAAGCAAGGGCTCAGCTGTGGAGAGAAGGTATGATGACACTGCTGTCCATGTCTAGAGGAAAACAGCTTAGTTCTAATGGTCTTTTCTCATTCCCACAATCTGGGAAGAGGTTTGAGTGGATGCCCTGTTTTAAACTACATGCCCTGTTTTAAAACTAGGCGTGTTTGGTAGTTAATGAGTACTTGTGATCATTTAGGATTCAGATGCCGTATTCTCCCAGGGAAAAGAGGCATATGTGGGCCAATCATAATGGTTATTAAGCAGCATTCATACCACAATTTGGTAGAGCAGTTCACATAAATGATGTCCCCTAGCTGGGCTTGCCTATGCTGGATCACAGATCTGTGGGTTGGAATAGAAGGTATGGATGTTTTCTTTGTTCCCAAGTTTTTAATTATACATCCTTCTGTTTTTTGCACCCCACTCCGAATCTTCCTGAACTGTGTTGGACAGTCATATCTGGAGCAAGTGTCTAGCAGTGGGGAATTGGAAAATTATCTTACTATTTTCATTTAGTATAAAAAATAGTGTTTCCGGGGTGCCTGGGTGGCTCAGTGGTTAAGCCTCTGCCTTCAGCTCAGGTCATGATTCCAGCGTCCTGGGATCGAGCCCCGCATCGGGCTCCTTGCTCTGCAGAAAGCCTGCTTCTCCCGCTACCATTCCCTCTGCTTGTGTCCCCTCTCTCGCTGTGTTTCTCTCTGTCAAATAAATAAAATCTTTAAAAAAAAAAAAATAGTGTTTCCTTCCCAGCTGGTCATCTGGCAGTTGAATAAATTCTATGCCATTCTTGAATGGAGAATATATGGCTTTAAGGTGGAAGTCTCTAGCAACCTTTGCCCTTGGGCTTCCTGTATGGGATACCTTACCTGATGTTGACTTGTCATCTGCCTTGTCTCTTTGGTCTTTTTGATTTATTATCCATCCAGTGTCATTAGCAGGTGAGCTAACTCCTCAAAAGCAGGCTCAGTACCTACTTTTCTTTTGCATTCCTGGTACATGGCACAGAATAGTAAATAATGAAGTTTGATGAAATTAATATAAAAAAAGAGAAACCAAGAAAGCTAACTTATAAATGAAAATAATGCCAAGGCAGTTTTTATATCCCTTTTGGGAGATAGCTACTCTGATACAGTAGTGTCATGGAGATATCCTAGCTTGATTTTAATGCTATAAAATTATCTCATTTAAGTATCAATGTGAGTTAGGTTATCTTATTCTAACTTTTTGATGAGAAATTTAAGAGTCATTAAGGTGAGTTAATGAGGAATGTTGGCAATACTCAAGTAAACTCAAAACTCAAAATAAACCTCTCATAGTTTATGTTGTTTTTGTTGTTCTTAACCAAATCCCACATGCAATAGGGATAATAGGTTTGTCTGAATGTGTTGCAAGGTACTTTTGCCTGTCTAGGGGGTCTCCTGCATACAAATGTGGACATGATGCCTGCTTCAGGCACTGAAGGGTGCAAAGTATCAACTTGGCAAGGGGAGGAACCCATCTGATTCCAGTTTGGAGGCTTCTAGTTATTCTGAAGAATTGGCCAGAAATTTTTATGCCCATATTTCTAGCTTTACTATACTTGAGCATGAAATGATTGCTTTTAGCTATTGGTGAAAGCTTTCTTATTGGTTATGCTTTTCCATTTTGGGGTTTGTACGAATTAGGGTTTGCTTTTGACTACATGTCATTACAACCCCAAATAATAGTAGTTTAATCACATAGGGACTTATTTCCCCCGCTTATCAAAAATACCTGAATCAATTCAATAATTCCATGAAGTTATCAAGGACTCAGACTCCTTTTTCTCTTTACTCTGCCTTATCTGTAGTGTGATTTTGATTCTTAAGGTCACAAGATAGCTCTTTGACTTCTATGCATCACATTCACATTCCAAGCAGGGAAGAGGGGATAGGGAAAAAGGAACACAAGAAGCAATAGAAACAATTCAAATGACTCTGTCTTCATTTTAAAAAGTTAACAGCCTAGTGGCCAGGAGAGTGACACTGGGTCACCTCAATATGCCATAGAATCTGGCACATTGCTACTTCATATGAAATGGTGTTTTGTAGTTCAGGAGAAATAAGAAGCAGACACTGTATAGGTAACAATTGGCATTTGCCACAGTCTACCCTTGGATAAACCTCATCCATACACATCCGTCTTTTCAGACATCAGTCAACACCCCTGAAGTCTCATTTAATTATAACATTCAACTTAAGGTCCCAAAGTATTTGCCAGGTTATTGAGTTCCCATAATGAATAAACTTATTTACAGTTTTTGTTTGTCTCCTACATATATATCTCCAGCTATATACAGTTGTGGGAAGAGAGGAGGATAACAATAATAAAACTACAATTCAGAAAAGTGAATTGGAGACACATCATTCTAGAGCAATCATCGGATCCTCTGGGTAGTAAGAGTGATGCCTTCTTGCCCTAGTGCACTTAGTGGGTCTAAGTACCTTAGTAGCCAGTTGGCAAACTGTGGCTTTACTGTCTGGGATTATAGGGCTTGTCTTTTATCCTCCAGGGTCGATTTTGAGGAGGGTACTGGGAAGGCTGTCATTTGTAGAGTCTTCACTGCTTCCACAGTCCATTTCTTGTCGATGAAGCTAAGAACCTGGGGATTATTTTAGAGTTAAGTAGCCACAGACCACTGGTTGCCAAGAATGGAGGTTTTTGGCAAGACTTTCTTCAAAATTCCTGGCTGGCATCCAGCTGATTCATTACCTATGAGCGTCACAACGGCACACACCTTGTTTAAATGTTTTTAAGCCTGAAGATTCTTCTTCCCTTTTACCTGTTGCTCTTTGTGTTTTGACCACCGTCCTTCCTCTTAGCTTAATGGCTTCTGTCTAAGGCGATTCATAACCGTAGGCTTTAGTAGCAAGACAGCCTCTTCATCTCAGTGCCAGCAGGTTAGCCTTCTCTCCCTTGGAGAGAGTGAAAGGAAAAGTGTTTGGGGAAGGCCTGCAGCTTTGTGACTGGCTCTTTTTAATTAATTTTGGGGTTATTGAAGAGCCTGGGTTTTTCAACTGTAGGATTTTGTGTAGCCTCCCTAATTGAAGTTATAGTCAGCTGCCAGGGAGTCTTTTCCTTACCCAATCTGGTATTTCCTTTCTTCTTTCTTTGTCGTTTTACTACCTCGAGACTCATTTCATCTGTCTCTTTCAGAATGTTGCTCAATGTGGCAAGAAGGACCCTGCACACATTCATTTTATTGGGTGCAAGTTGGGTGTTCCTGGCCTGTTCCCCCTCCCACATTCTCAGTTGCTAGCTCAACCCCAGTGACCCCCGTGAGCAACCAGCCATATGCCAGGAGTCTCTGGCTCGTCCTGACATTTCTCTGTTGACTTGAAATGCCACACTGTGGCCGCTGAAGGGGTTGTAGGACGCATCCTGGAAATATGGGGGAATTAACTTTTCATGGGTGAGTTTTGTCCAGTGAGAAACAGGTAGCAGTGGAGATAAAGGCACACACATTCTTTCTCCTCTCTTTTTCCAATGGATGCCTCTGCACCACAGTTTTGTCATACAGCCTGACTGGGGTCGTCCCCACTGCTGAGTACGGATAACAGCCTGCATACCAGCCGTGTGTCTGTGGCTTTTTACACTGCAGTTGTAACCATGGTAATTGAGCACCTTGTACTGCTCCCTGAGTTTCCCTCGCTCACTCGTCCTTTCCTTCATTCTGCACTGGGATTCTACCTCTCAAATAAAGCAGCAGCACCTAATCCGTGTCCAGTTCTCCATATCCGAGGAAAAACTGAACTAATACCCCACATTCTGACTTTTTCTTACCATTTCCCATAAAACGTATGACTTGAATGACAACTCGTATGCATCCTAAGGTGTAGCAGCCAGAAGTCTAAGCAGCTGGTTTGCCAGTTGCACGGGAAAGGATCATCAGCTTTCCATTCAGTGAAATCTGGGTCCCTACTTCCCAAAGACGTGTTAAGCCCCTTCTCAGCTGGGAAGAGGTGCTGTCAAAATACAAAACTATAACGTGTTTTCTTTTCTTCCACTGTTTTTGTCCCATGGGATGGCAGTTTTAAATGCAAGTATAAGGGCGTTTGACTTGTTACTTAGAATTATTGAAATGACACGGTTGTATTTCATTGCTTGTGTGTGTACACATATATTTTCTTCTTACCACAGCAGTGGAAATGCAGAACAATAGTAACTCAACCATTTTACTTGTACTTCTCAGTACATCCAAGCTATACCGATACTCTATCCTTTTGCCTTATTATTAAGTATGGAAAGGACTAAAAGGAATAGGAGCTATGGGTTATTCTATATTTCCTTTTCATTCTATATTACTCAGCTTGGCTTGGCACAACAAAATACCATAAGATTGGTGGCTTAGCAGACATTTATCTGCTCCCAGTTTTGGAGGCTGGGGAGTCTGAAATGGTTGGAGTTTGGCGAAGGCTCTCTCTTTGGCTTGCAGATGGCTGCCTTCTTGCTGCATCCTCACGTGGCAAAGAGAGAGATAAGGCCACAATCCTGTCAGATTAGGGCTCCACCTTTATGTCCTCATTTAACTTTAATCACCTTCTAAAAACCCTAATTCTATCTATAATCACATTGAAGGTTAGAGCTTCAACAAATAAATTGGGGGGAGGGGTGATGGCACAATTTAATCCATAATGTTTTGTGTCATCATTTTGAGCATAACTGGTTAGCTGTTATAGGGAAGTAACATGGGTGAGAAAGATATAAGGTTCCTTGGGTGTTTGTTTTTCTTAGAATGCCATCGCTACCTTTCTGCATTTAAAGTAAATTCTGGTTTAAATATAAAAAGGGGCCTTTTGGGGCTGTGAGTGCCTCCCTCTTGACCTGCTTGTATAATCTTAGCTGTAACATACTTAGCTTTTGCATCTTGTGTGTGTCCTTGTGGCACTGCTGGAATCCTCTGCTGATGGGGCATCCTGAACATTCTATGCAAAAGGGTGGCAAGAAACAAGAGATCCGCATATTGCTTGTATGCATTCTTCATTGTCTCAAATATCATATTAAAAGTTTAAAGATAAGGAGAGTAGAATCTCTTACTTCCTGCATCATCTTTTTGGTACCAAGTATGTTTGCCTGCATATAACAGAAAACTCTGATTAAAAGTTGCTTGGGGCGCCTGGGTGGCTCAGTGGGTTAAAGCCTCTGCCTTCGGCTCAGGTCATGATCTCGGGGTCCTGGGATCGAGCCCCGCATCGGGCTCTCTGCTCGGCGGGGAGCCTGCTTCCCCCTTCTCTCTCTCTGCCCTGCCGCTCTGCCTGGTTGTGATCTCTCTCTCTCTCTGTCAAATAAATAAAATCTTAAAAAAAAAATTAAAAAAAAAAGTTGCTTCTTCACAGGGGAGTTTATTTCTTGTATATAACAAGAAGTCTTAGGTGGGAAGTTCGGTCTCGTGTAATGTCTCCACAAAATCATCATGAAATCAGTGTATCGTTTTGCACCATCATTTCTAGACTGGTTTTCACCATTGTGGTGAGAAGATGGTTCCTCTTCTTCCTTCTTCCAGGTATTACAACTGCATGCTAGACCGGGAGAATAAGGAAAGTTAAAAAAAAAAAAAAAAAGTAAAAGGCCAGAGAAACCAGCCATCTCATCTGTCTCCTAAAAGAACTTTATTTCTTTATTTTTGGAAACTCTAACTAGCAACTTCATCTTACTTCTCATTGTCCATCATTGTATCACTTGGCCATATTTTGCTATAAAGAAAGCTGGGAGATTTAGTATTTTTAACAGAGCTCACCAAATAAAATCAGGGTTTTATTGCTAAGGAAAAAGGGCAGAATTGATAATGGATAGGACACAAGTACTATCTGTCAAACCATCTCAAAATTTAGTAGCATACTGCAATAACCATTTTATAATGTTTATGGAATCTTTGGGTCAGGAATTCAGACAGACATAATGGATCTGGATTGCTTTGGCTCCACAGTAGCTGGGGCCTTAACTGGAAAGACTCACATATCTAGGGGTTACTCAAATAGCTGAAAGCTGGAACTCTCAGGAGTTTGTGCTTGAATTGTATATTGGTTAGAGTACACTAAGGAAACAGAACCAATAGGGTAGGTAGGTATGTGGGTAGGTAGGTATGTAAGTAGATAGATAGGTAGATATAAAGATAGATATTTTATCTTTGTGTCTGTCTGTTTTTTAAAAATATTTTATTCATTTGAGGAGAGAGAGAGAGACAGTGTGAGCAGGAGGAGGCGCAGAGGTAGAGGGAAAAGCAGACTCCCCACTGAGCAGGGAGCCAGACATTGGACTCAATCCCAGGACCCTGAGATCACTACCTGAGCCAAAGGCAGACACTCAACCGACTGAGCCACCGAGGTACCCCTGTTTTTGTATCTATTGAATGAAAATTGTTATAAGGAATTGGCCCATGCAATTATGGAAGCTAAGTCCCACAGTCTGTCACCTGTAAGATGGAGACCCAGGAAAACCAGTGGTGTAATTTGAAGGTCTGATAGCTGGGGACCCAGTGGTATAGATTCTGGTCTAGGTATCTGAAGGCTTGAAAACTAGGAGTGCTAAGGGGGGAGATGCTAGTGTCCCAGCTCAAGCATGCAGAGAGTGAATTCAAACTTCCTCCACCTTTTTGTTCTGTTCAGGTCCTCGATGGGTTGGATGACAGCCACCCACATTGGGAAGGGCCATCTACTTTACTCAGTCCACAAGTTCAAATGCTTATTTGATCTGGAAATACTCACAAATAATGTTTAACCAGATATCTGGGCACCTTGTGATCTAGTCAAGTTGACAAATAAAAATAGCCATTATAGGATGGGATGACTCAAGGTTGGTCTCATTTGGGACTGTCAATCAACTAGATAGAAAGCCAGTCTGTGTGGCTTTCTGTGTGTCTTGGGCTTTCCTCACTGTAAGGCTAGATTTTGAGAGAAAATGCCCTAAGAGACTTGGGCAAAGCTATCTGGCCTTTTCTGAATTAACCTATAAGTTCATGTAGGTTATCAGTTATAAATGAGTCATTAAGGTTAGACCAGATTCAGGGGCAGAGGAACCCCACCTCTTGATGAGGGGCTGGCAAGGTCACATTGCAGGACAGCATGTGGAATGGGAGATGTTGGCATCGCCATCTGCCACAGTTGTCTGTAGGGTTCAAGGATCATCAGTGAGGTGGCTATAAAGCTACATTATTTCCTTTGCTTTCTTGTGATTCTCATCTCTGGAGGGAAAAGCAGAGCAACGATGGAAATGTGGGTTTTTATAGGATTTTTCACTTGTCAGAAAAATAAATGCTTAGTGTCTAACTCTATGCTAGACTCTTTCTTTTTTTAATTTTATTTATTTATTTTTTTCAGTGTTACAAGATTAATTGTTCATGCACCACACCCAGTGCTCCATGCAATACGTGCGTGCCCTCCTCAATACCCACCACCAGGCTCGCCCAACCCCCATCCCCCTCCCCTCCAGAACCATCAGTTTGTTGCTCATAGTCCACAGTCTCTCATGGTTCATCTCCCCCTCTGGTTTACCCCCATTCACCCCTCCCTTCCTTCTCATAATGCCCTCCATGTTTTTCTTTACACTCAGCACGTAAGTGAGACCATAAGGTAATTGGTTCTAGACTCTTTTTTGTTGACTTGTTTACTTAGGCTTAAAAAAATTATATCCAGTATATCCACTGTTTTGGTATGTACAGATTGATAGGTTTTAACACTTGGGTAGATTCTTGTTACCACTACCACAAAACAGGATATAGAACAATTCTAATATCCCAGAGAGCCCTGCTGTATTGCCTCCTTGTCTTTAGCCCCTCTCTCACTTCTAACCCCTAATAACCTCTTAACTTCCAGGTAAAAATTGCTTTGCTTAGTGATCTTCAAAATATTCTAGGGGGTACACAAGATGACCTAAAGTGGGAGGAGGGAAGAACATAGAATTTCTATTTCTGTCTCATCTGTTTACATTTCAATTTTCATTTAAGTTTTAAAATGCACATAACACATTAGCACTGTGGTATACACACTTAACTTATAAATAAACATATTAGGAGAGTTGTTTAAAAATTGATTACTGATAAAGATAAGTGACCAAAAAGTTTTTAGACCACTGGCATAGATTGTCACCAAAAGCAATTTCCTTTGGGGGTGGAAAGTGATATGGTTGTTTCCACGGGGACTTTTTTCTTAGCCAAATGTAATAGTGAATGAAGGACAAGGAGGCTACTCAGGGAAATGTATAGCTCTCCGACTTGGGGCTTGGAATTCCTAAATGAGATTGTAAAATGTCTACAATTACTTACTCAGTTTTTTACTTCCCTGATGGATTATAGGCTCTGTAGAAACAGGGGCCATTTTTGTCACTCATTGAAATAAATGCCTGGCATATTTTAAGATCTAAGGACATAGGAGAGAACAAGACAGTCAACATCTTGGCTCTCCTGAAGTGTACTTTCCAGAATAAAAAATAAATAGTAAATAAGCCAACAAATAACTAAGAAAGTTTCAGGTAGTGGTAATTTCTAGGAAAAAATAAGAGAGGGGGGCGCCTGGGTGGCTCAGTCGTTAGGCGTCTGCCTTCAGCTCAGGTCATGATCCCAGGGTCCTGGGGTCGAGCCCTGTATCGGGCTCCCTGCTTGGCAGGAAGCCTGCTTCTCCCGCTACCATTCCCTCTGCTTGTGTTACTGCTCTCGCTGTGTTTCTCTCTGTCAAATAAATAAAATCTTAAAAAAAAAAAAAAAAGAGAGGGTAATGGGATGGAGGAGTACAATGGGAGGTTAGATATCCTTGGGAGACCTGTCTCTGAGAAGGTTTGAGCTGAAACCTGAATAGTAGCAAGGAGTCAGCTACCTGAATATCAATAGGTCTGAGAATTTGATAGCAGATAGGAATAACACATGGGTTTTTATTTTATTGATTGATTTTTAAAAGTATATAAAGCCTAGGGTGGGGACAAATCTTCCCAGAAATCCTCCATGCCCAGAAATATGGGGGTCACTAGAGGACAATGAGCAGTGACACAGTGTGTCTAGACAAAGAGAATCTGAAACTGTTATGGTAGCTTTTCTGTGGCCCCTGGGTATCGTGGAAAAATATCAGCCGTTTTTCATACCTTCTTAAAAGGGGCCTGGAAGTAACTGGTGGATTCGGAAAGGCCTTAGGGTCTCTACATGTACAAGTTGGTGACCTGGATGGCTTGCTCACTGGGACCATAGGGGAACCCATGTCTTGGGGGATGCCAGTATGGTCTTTCCTCATCCTTCTCTGCAGACTGTGGCCCATGGATATCCTGTTCATTCAACTGGGCACTGAGGATAAAACGGTAAATGAGTCTGTCCCCTTGCAGTCTTTCTGGTTTTCTCCTCACCAGAGAGGGTCATCATCTCATTGTATGTCAGTTTGGCACCTACAAGAGGCAAATACATAGATGAAATTAAAAATGCGAAGGAGTTTTTTGATGGCCAAGCCCACAAAAGATAGAGGAGAGGGACTAGGAGCTGGCAAGAGTCTCGGACCCTGGTGTGGGTCTGACAACTGTGCGTGGAGAGGAGAAAGGAAGGAGGAGCGGGTTGGAAGATCCTCAGACTTCTGTGCAACTCTGAGAAGGTCTCATGTAGCCACTGATTAAGGAGTCCCATTCTGGGTGGAAATTGCCAGGTTCTGGAACCCCAGGGAGAACGTGGCCTTGCCCAAATGCTGCAGTAGATTCCCAAGGCCTGTAGTGCGGGCCTGTCCGACAGCTAACTGCACTTCCCACGGCAGGTTCTCACTTGAAAGGAGAGCCGAGAGGTGCATCTCCATGGCTGCTGTGCCTTGTCCTTGGCAAGTGTTCCTCTTGCCAGCTTCTGTGGGTATTTTTATATCGAAAATGCTATGCCCCTGGGCCCCTGCTCCTGCTCCAAATTAATTTAATGAACATCTTAGAAAGAAACCGTGTAGCAGTTTTGTTCCTATTGATACTTGTCTCAAAGAATACCATTACTTACCAGGACATGTTCTTGGCTGTTAAGTTTTATTAATTAGGACTTTTTTTTTCAGTGTATGTTTTGGAATTGTGGAGGGGAGGATTCTGACTATGAACTCAAGTCAGCAAATGCAAATTGTGACTGATGTGAGTGGATTGGAAAGTTCTGTGGTGGGAGTTAAGGGCCAGAGATGGCAAAGGAACCAGACATAAGCGCTGTGGAGGACGGGAGTGAAGGCACTTGGGGTCACCGGTCGAGTTGCAGCTGTGCTTACAGGCTGTTGATGTTTTGAGGAGTAAAGCAGATGGGCAGAGGCTTGGGGTTGGGCTAGCGCTGGAGTCCGGCAGCTGGACTGAGCCTGTGGCAGGGTGCGAAGCAGCCGGACTGTGCTTCGGGAATAACGGCGTGTGCCTCACCTCTCCCTAGAAACTCTCACTTGGTCTGGGGTTCGGTGGAAGGGCCTCTTCTACAGCGCCATATAAACTCTCTGTTGATGATGTTCCTTACAGTTCCCGTTTACCTGAGATGCGCTTCTGGTGCCCAGTTAGTCCAGTTACCCTGGTTTGACTTGACTTTTTTTTTTTGGTCATTTCTTTTTCCTGAAATCAATGGCCAAGTTATTACTTATTCTTTTCCATTTTTCCAGATGCCATTAGTGACTCTCTGAAGCAACACATGCTTGACCCACTGGTGACCAGGAGTCTCTAATCAGCATTCTGACCTTGCTTGGGAAATACATGGGTTTTTCAAATAGTGTGAGATGAGTCACCAGAGTGGCACTGGAAAGGGAGGGAAGGGTAGAACATAAATTGAGTTTGAATGGTGGCAAAACAAATACCATGTTAACTCAGGCATTGGGTATATAGAAGAAGTTGTCTGATTCCTTAGTAGTTAAACTTTAATGAGAGTCTCGTCCAGCCCTAAGTAAACAGACTTAATGATCTTTTGTCCGCAGTAAAACTGGTACGTGGGATTTCTCACTGAGACTTTCAGTTTTAAGCTGTTGTTAAGTCCTGAGTAGGAAAATTTGGTTTCCTTTTAATCCTTTTTCTTGGGTTGGAAAGGAGAGTGTGGTGGGAGAAAGGAATGTTCATGTTTACAGTGAAAAGGGAAGGGTCTGTGCTAGGCTGAGAATCTTCTAGAAGGAAAAGAAATCACGGATTTTGAGGTGGTAGCGATCTTAGCATCTACTCCAACCTGTTATTCAGCCAATGTGGAAACAGAGATGGAGAGAGGCTAAGATGCAGAATGACGGAGCGGGAAGAAAATTGGAATCCGAAGGACTGAGTCAAGTACCAGCTGTGCCTGCAGTGCTGTCACTGAACTTTGATGCCAGCACCCTTCCCCTGTGACCTGACTTTCTTGGACTTCTGGAGGCAGTGTGGAACACTCAGAGGCCAAATATGACTTCTAGAATCTTAGGCATAATTCCTGGGTACCTGTTGGCATTCTGAGTGTAAATAATTGGTTAGCCCTTCTTTGCATGTTGTGACATTCCTTGCCGTTCTGTCTAATCCCCACAACAGCCCTCATCTCCTAACGCACAGTTCTAATGAGACCCAAATTCAGTCTCTATTGCTGTTCTGAAAGTGTTTCTCTTCATGTTCTCATTTGGTAATTCTTGGATGTTAATATCCATGGGTCAATTAACATTTGAAAGCTTCCATCTGGATTCTTGGCTTTAAAATTATCAGTACTTCCCCCATATCTAGCACCAGTAGGTAGGCCTACATAACAAGTATAAGGATTGCAAAAAAAAAAAAATCAGATTACTTTATAAAATTATAAAAATTGGAGCTTGATATTAAAGCACAGCTATATTAGAGTGATAATGGTACCATTGGGAGCAAAGAAAAAGGGACACTAGACTAGTATGGGGTCACTGCAGACCTCTGCCTTATAAAGTAGACAGTGACTCTTGTTCACCCCAGTGATATTACAAAACTCGGAGTTTTAAGCCTCTCCCACATATGTAACCTCTTGAAGCTGATGTTTCTTCATCTCTTAAATGGCAATCGTATTCATCTGGGCTCTTAAGGCTGTTGGGAAGACCAAATTAAACAATGACTTCATAAACTTTGAAAGTGCTATTAAAATATTAAAGGGTTTACTAGCTGGTTAGTAGGACTAGATTACAAGTGGGGATTCCTGACAGCTAATTCAAGTCCTGATGGGTCTTCTTTTCATAGCTCTGGGGAGAAAGTTGTGAATAAGGGTAAATTATAGAGAAGACAGTCTGTGTTTGGAGAAAAAAGGAAGACAGCACCATAGCATCTTTCTTGGAAAGACTCTTAAAAATTTTAGTATATAGCGTTATTCAGTCATAGTTAACTGTTTAGAAACCACATGAATCTATACTCTGAAGGAAAGGGACAGTACTGAAGCTGAGCTGTTCCTTTTTCGTGGACATGTTCACCGATTCCAAGCACAGAGCTAATTGGCTTCTCTTTATTCTTGAGTGAAGGTGAGGCAAGGGGTGACCATGGAGGAACTTAAAGCCTGGGGATATTAAAGCATGACTTCTCATAAATAAAACTCAGAGATTCCCTGACACCAAAGAGCAGGCTCAACTTGCAAGAGAAAAACAAGGGCCTAGAAAATTGGTCTTTTTACTAATGCTTTTGTCCTAAGTAATATTTCTCTAACTATCATGCAGATAGCATCATATTTCATTTTTCTGCTTCAACCTCAAAATCTTTAGAGAGGACCCAGAAATCCATTTGCCATTCTGTGGGATGCAATCCAGGACATGATCATCATCATTATTATTATCACTGAAGATAAGGAAATCTATCACTTTCACTATTTCCTGCTGCCTGTGTAATAACTCAAGCTCTGTCTCTTGGTCATCTACTTTAAGGGACAATATAATGACATTGCTGGGAATTACATATATCTACTCATTCCAAAGCTAACAGCTCTTGGTTCAGCTTTAATAGATCAAATTCTATTAAAAAAAGTCATGAGAACAATTTCTTGCTTTTAAGAGCTAGGGAGTCTTATCTCTACAAAAGTGGGTCTAAAAAGTTCATTGCTCAGTGAGTATCAGTTTGCTTCTGGGAAATGGCATGTTGTTTCTGGATGGTGTTCTATCCTATCTTATAAAACTTAATCAGAGTAATTCCAGTTATTAAACAATGACCTAAGGCATGTCAACAATCAGTTTGCTTCACATCTGCTTTTTTGGAAGACTGTCAGAGCACAGTTCAGAGGAACATCATGACCCTTAACTTCATTTCCAAAAGTTCATCCAGCCCATACATGTTGAACACCCTGTGTATTCAAAGCACCAGGTCCAGTGGTGCATGTACAAAATGCATAAGGCTTTGTCTTGGTACTTGACCACATCTAACAGATGAACAAATGTCGGTTCTCTTCTTCTCTTTGTGGAGCACACAGTTTCTGTAAATGATGCTAAATTCCCAGAAGTCTTGTGTAAGGATTTGGACGCTTTTTCAATGCCTTTGTCTATGTGGTTTTAAGCCAAGCATTCAGACAAAATTATCCTTGATTGTGTCTGTGTACCATCTGTGTGCCATCTGAATCCAGAGGCCTGCAAGTCTATGTAATGTTATATGGTAAATGCTATAAGCGATGTAGGTAAAAGACCAGCAGAAGTACAGAGCAGAGTTCTGTAATAGAGGAAATACTAGTTGAACCTGGGCTTAAAAGGTGAGTTAGAATTTTCTAGATAAAAATGTGGATAAAGGTATCCAGGGAGGAAGCAGCCTATGTGAAGGTATGGAAGTGTGAGAGAGTATGACACACTGGGGCATTTTTATGGTAACTGTAATGTAGGATAGTGGTAGTTGCTGACACTAGATGTGCATGCAGGCTGGGCCAGTCTGCGAAGGGGAAGTTATCTCTTTATTAGGTTATCGTCTTACGCAGTCTGTTCTTATCTTCTTGGTTGATGGAGAACCTGAGGAATTACTATCTTGTTCCAATCCTCTTCTGGTGTTGTAACTCAAGATAAGCATGTGGTCCAAAGTATCAGTATGTTTGATTCCAGATGGAGCTCAGCTTCCCCATCCCCTGCCGCTCCCCCATGCCACAAAAACCCCTTCTTCTGTGCAGGTCACAGACCATTCAAAGGTGTTTCCATTAAACTGCTGCTTTTTTCAGGAATCATATTTCCACTTAAAACTTATCCAAATGCTCAGTGAATAAGTAAAGCAGAGAGTCAGTTATCATATGGTTTCACTTACGTGTGGCGCATAAGGAAAAACATAGAGGGCATGGGGAGAAGGAAAGGAAGAGTGAATTGGGGGATATCGGAGGGGGAGATAAAGCATGAGAGACTATGGACTCTGAGCAACAAACTGAGGGTTTTGGAGGGGAAGGGGTGGGAGTTGGGCGGGCCTGGTGGTTGGTATTGAGGAGGGCACGTATTGCATGGAGCACTGAGCACTGGGTGTGGTGCATGAACAATGAATCTTGGAACACTGAAAAGATAAAATAAAT
This sequence comes from Procyon lotor, assembly GCA_028646535.1. NCBI lineage: Eukaryota > Metazoa > Chordata > Mammalia > Carnivora > Procyonidae > Procyon > Procyon lotor. Next base: position 13,665,814 of record CM053613.1, read on the forward strand.
TAATTAAAAAAAAGAAAAATTTATCCAATGAAGTGAAGTATCAAAGCAGGAAAAAGTTAATAAATTTACCAAGTTCTTCTCTCACAACCTTTTCTAATTAATGATTAAATGTTAAAGTAGTAATTGTTGAAATGTTGATAAAAAGAAGTCTGAGGAAGCTGGTCGAAAGCAAGACTGATGAGGTAGAGTGGTTCTTCAAAGGGATCTGCTGTTTCTCTACCACACCTGGTAAAGCCTGGTAAAGCCCTTCTCCAGTGCTTGCAGTCCTCTCCCACCCATGCTAGAAAGTTGTTGTGTCTCTGCCATGGCTAGTGTTTTCAGTTTTATGTATGTTTGGCTTTTTTATGCATGTCTGTTTATTCTTTCCCCACACATCAACCATATGAGGCGGATGATTAACAAATTTTATTATGTTTATATCTCTCACTTCAATTAAGCACATTTAAGCCATGTATGAGTTCACTGAGATGCGCTTCTCATACTTACGTGACATTTGTGTTGCTCAGTAATAGTGAAAACGATGAAAGCTTAACTTCCAATTCTGTTTGGTCTGTCTGTTTGGTCTGAAGACAGAAGGGCCTGAGATTGCCATCTGTGAGCCTTCCATATTACATTCTTTGGCTGGATTTCTATACTGTAATACAAAATGTATGACACACAATGTGTAATACTTGGTATGTGCTCTGTAATGATATCCTATATATCATTTAATTAAATTATATATTGTCTTATATAATACTATTATATAAATAATATTAATCTTTTCCTTTGCTCATCTTGTCAGTGCTATTGCTGATCCTGGAGTTGACAGCATGTGAGGTTATGGACATCCTTGGCCATGTCTGATTTTGGTCTTATTTCATAACTGCTTAAAAATGGAGGACTTACTACCCTTTCTTATGCCATGGCTTATTTTATAATAATCTGAGAATGGTAGGTGTTCTGGCTCAAAGTCCCCACAACCTGGCTCTGAAATTCTGTTTTGCCACTCAGTGAATATATTTTGAGCAAATTACTTGTGCAGACCTTATTTTGCTTCTCCAGAAAATGAGGAATAATAGCTAATTCAGGGTGGCTTACCTATCCTCTGTTTGATTTATATAATCGTAATTCCTATCTTACAGGATTGTTGAGAAATTTAATTGAGACAGTTTTTACTTGTACATGGTTGGCTTTTAATGAGGACCCTCCTTTAACGTACATATGGCTAGCTTCTTGCTATACCCTCCCATGGTGGCACATGGGGACTAGTCAGTAAATACTAGCTGTTATTATTATCTTTAATTATGATGTTTAATGTGTGGCTCTTATCTCATTTGCAGACCTCAGGGTTAGTTCATGTATCATAAAACATTACAAAACAAAGGGGGGTTGAATATAGGGCATATAATCTGTGGTTAAGGTTAATCCCCTGGGTGTGGTAATTACTCTTATGATTTGATTTGATCATCTCTAAATTGGTAAACATGTTATTTCTAAATCCACTAGTTTAATTTGTTATTGTAGCTATAATATCTTACTGTTGGCTTGGGTTTGGAAAGCAAACCCTTGTATGCCTCGTAAATTCTTTCTAAGAAGTTAGCCTGTGATCCAGGTGGATGCTTATAGGTTGATTGTGTGGTGTGGTTATGAATTCAGCCTTGAACCTTAAGGAAATCTACATGTTCAAGTACTTTCCAGGTTTTTTTCAGAGACCGCTGTGACTTTCTATGAATGATGTTAAATCCCCAGAAGTCTAATATTGGAATCTGGCTGCTTTTTCAGTGTTTTTATCTCCTTATGCTTCCTAAAAGAGCACTAAGACAGAATTATCCTTGATGGTGTTTATCTGCATGAATGTAGGAGGGAGGGAGGGAAGAAGGGAGGAGAGAGAAAAAGAAAGAGAGAGAGGAAGAGAGGTGGGGGGGCGGTTGGATATAGTTGTTTAAGTTAGAAATACCCTACATAGAGTGATCAGACTCATCAAGTTCACATCCTTTGGTTCTGATCCATGTGGGGTTATGCTGTTACTAGAAAACACTGAGATGTATATATAAAGTGTGTGTGTGTGTGTGTGTGTGTGTATAACTATATATATATAGTTTTGATATATATAGAAATATATTTCTAGTTTTGAGATATATATATAGTTTTGAGATATATCACACAAACACACACAGACACAGAGCAAGGCTTTGAGTAGAAAGCTAAAGACCTTGGATAGGTTTAGGATTTTAGTTCTAGCTAGGTCACAACTTTGGAAGAGAAGAAAAGATGTAGGGTGTCTCTTAGTTCATTTGGGCTGCTGTAACAAAATAACCCAGCCTGGGTGCCTTATAGACAACAGAAATGTAGTTGTCACAGTTCTGGAGGCTGAAAGTCTGAGATCTGAGTGCCAGCCTGGGTGGGTTCCATTGAGGGGCCTTCTTCCAGGCTAAAGACTTCTAGCTTTCTGTGTCCTCCCCTGGTGGATAGTAGACAGGGGAAACACATTTTCTAGTGACTTTTATAAGACACAAATGCCATTCAGGAGGGTTCCAACCTCATGACATTATCTAATTCTTATTCCCTCGTAGGGGTCCTACCTCTTAACATTATCACATTGAGAGGTAGGGTTTCAACATTTGAATTTTGGAGGGAGACAAACATTCAGTTCATAATTCCTGGTAACATAGATTATATTGAAGAACAGGATTTTTTTTTTTTAGATTGTGATTTATAATATCATAATGGTGATCTCCTTGGGGAAAAACTCTCACCTTATGGAGCCAAAAGAATTTGTTTATTAGAATATTAGAACTTAATAAGTATTTAGTGACTTAAGGAAAGGAGAGAGACAAATACTCAGAAATCTAATACAGAGGAGGATGATATATGAAGTGGAGAAACAACAATATGATCATGTCTTATATGAAAATATCATTTCCAAAATATTTTTATGTGATCTCATGAGATTTTAAACAATAATATTCTGAATATTTTAGGAATATAAAGATCTGTATTTTCCATATGAAGAATATGAGTTCCAAAGAAATTAAGTGGTTTGTTTGAGGTCACATAGACTTTAAAAAAAATTTTTTTTAAAAGATTTTATTTATTTATTTGACAGAGAGAGAGAGATCACAAGTAGGCAGAGAGGCAGGCAGAGAGAGAGGGGGAATCAGGGTCCCCACTGAGCAGAGAGCTCTATGCAGGGCTCGATCCCAGGACCCTGAGATCATGACCTGAGCCAACGGCAGAGGCTTTAACCCACTGAGCCACCCAGGCGCCCCTGAGGTCACATAGATTTTAAACAACATACCTGAGACTAGAATCTAGGTTTCTTTTTTTTTTTTTTTTAAAGATTTTTAATTTATTTGACAGACAGAAACACAGTGAGAGAGGGAACGCAAGCAGAGGGAGTGGTAGGGGGAGAAGCAGGCTTCCTGCCGAGCAAGGAGCCCAATGCGGGGCTCGATCCCAGGACCCTAGCCCAATGCGGGGCTCGATCCCAGGACCCTGGGATCATGACCTGAGCCGAAGGCAGACGCTTAACGACTGAGCCACGCAGGCGCCCCTAGAATCTAGGTTTCTTAAGTATAGTTCTATATTCCCATTATTGTAGAACATATTCATACTTTTTTTGGATAATATTTTCCCCCAAGTTTGAGCGTTGCTTGTGATTTCAGAAGTGTTCTTTTAGGCCATAAGGAGTTTAAAAATTTTCACATTTTTCTTTGTCGTTCCTTTCAGCATGTTTGCTATTAAATGGCTTCACTGTTATCTGGTGAATTCTTGACTTACCTTTTGAGGATTTCATCTCTGGAAATATAAAACAATGAAGGGAGATTTCTAATTTTAGACTTACCTCTGACCAAGATAATTGAAGTAGAAGTGAAGGACAACTTGGAAAAAAATTAACAACAGTATTTATAATAGTGATGAAAGCAAATGGTGATCGAAGTCAGGCATTTATGTTAGGCTCTAGGAGGTGTATATTTCAAATAGTCAAGATAAAAGGTGATTAAGAGCAACAGGGGAGTCCAGAAAAAAGAAAAGGCTGGCATTGAGATTACATATTATTCCTTTAAAAAAGAAAGAAGTGGTTATGTTACTTCATGGGCATCTCTGTGTTTGGATTTAGTTTGTCACAAAAGGGATATATATTACTGTATAAATTTCTCTTCAGCTTCTGCACCCTAATATACACTGTGTTCATCCACTGAGAGGTATTGCAGCTAACATTTTGGTGTGTATTCTTGCATACCTATTCTCCATACACATACATAAATATCTACTTCTATAGCAGGGTAATCAATCATTAAAGTTTTCGCAGGACTGAGGAGTTTCTGGATATGTGGGTATAATGTGATTTAAGATAAGAAATATATATTTGGTCTTTGACTAGTTCTTGGCACAGAGCTGCAAAAACCTTTGGAATTTTCTGTCCTAAGAGCTATAGGGTGTCTTTTATTATGTTAACGAGATCACTTTTGGAAAGCCCTTAGGTTACCTGTGGATGGGGGCTGGTTGTTGGGAACCAGCCATTTGATTAGTGTTGAGGGGAAAAGGACTGGAGGTTGAACCAATTGCCAGTGGGCAATGATTTAAATTATTTGTAATTCTCTAATGAAGTCTCCATCAAAACTCAGAGGACAGGCTTCAGAAACTTCCTGGTTGGTGAACACAGGGAAATGCTGCAAAAGTGGCGTGTCTGGAGGGGCCATGCAAGCTCCGAGGGCCCTTCTCCCTATGCATCTCCTGCCTGTGGCTGTTCCAGAGTTCTATCTTTTTATAATAAATCACTAATCTAGTAAGTAAAATGTTTCTCTGAGTCCCGTGAACTGCTCCAGCAAAGTAATTGAACCTGAGGAGGGGGTCTTGGGAAGTTCTGATTTATAGTTAGTAGGTCTTCAGTACAGGTAACAACCTGGACTTGTAATTGGCATATGAATTGGAGGGTGCTGTTGTTGGAACTTCTGGTGTGTAGCCAGTTGGTCAGAAGCACAAGTAGCAATTTGGGCTTGCAGTGAGTGTCTTTTTGGGTTGGGGGCAGGCTTGTAAGACTGAATCCTTCCCCTGGGGAATCTGATGCTATCTTTGGGTAGGTAGTATCAGAACTTAGTAGAATTGCAGGACACCCACCTGGTGTCAGAGCACTGCTTGTTATTTGTGTGTGAACCCCTACTCACACAGGGTAGAGGATTGGGAATTGGGTCCAGGAACCCAAAATAGTGGGACCTTCATTGCTAAAACCAGGACAGTCCCAGGCAAACTGGGATGGTTGGTCACCCTATCCAAACATAGATGGGTGAGAAGGTGTCTGCCCTCAACTCATCCTCTCCTCTACATTCTCACTAAAGTGGGATAAGGGGAGGAAAGTGGCTTAGTTGACCTCACAGGCAGGGAATTTAAAGTCTTTCAGATGCTTTCCTGGTTTTTGAGTGAATGTCACTTGTCTTCCTGGTTTCTCAAATTGGTGGCTCATGTAACTCATGATCTAGTCTTTTGAGCCCAAGCGGTTACCAGCTCAGTGTCTTCCTGGCTGTGGAACATGCCATTGGCACTGTCACATCTCTGCCACATCCTCTGTCAAGACCCTGAGCCAAACCTTGGCTGAAGAGTTAACCATGCTCTTCATCACAGTAGGCAAGCTCATGAGACCAACTTCCATTCAGAGTGTCCTTGCATCATGAGAACTAGGGGAGACTCAGGAGTTTAAACCAGATTTCTCTCCCACCCTTCCTGCACCTCTTCCTGTATCTCTCTCCTTCCCCCTTCTCTTCTCCTACTGTATTGCTCCACCCTCTTGACTATGCTGACCCCACTAGAGTGACTCAGGGTCCCCTGTACAGTAGTCCCCTGACAGAATCCAAAATGGGGAGCATAGTGAGAATCCCTTAAACTTGGTATTTCCCTTTAGCTTTTAGAAGTCATCTTTTCTTCTCCAGACTCAAGCTTTTGGGTGAAAACTTGAGCCCAATTGTCTGAGCTCTTGTTTCTATCAGTTCAGTGGACTTCTGGTTCTCTTCTTCTCATAATTCCTTAGTTCAGTATTGTTGGAATTGTCCTTCCCTCATCCTGTCTGGACCTTCCTTTCATGAAACACTAGTGAGTAATCCATCAAGTCTTCCTTTCAATCCTATTATTTTGCTAAAGATAGTAAGTACTCTCCTTCTCCTATACTGGCAGGAGGAACCTCATGAAAGGCGTGGTCTTCACCATTCAAGGCTACAAGAGGTCAGAGGTCAGTATTTTAAGGAGGAAATTTGAAATTTAATGGTATAATATTTGTAAAATACTTTCCTTAGTAATATAGGCTTCTCCCACTGTACCAGAGTTGAGCCGTCCTATAAAACCTTCTGCAAGCCAAAAATGGTACAAGCAAAGAAACAATTACCATTAATTCACATGGAAAAATTTTTGCGTGCTCCCCCAAAAATAACCTCTTTTAGGCTTTCCTGATACCTTAGGATTCATCTTGCTAATGAATGTGCAAAATAAATCGAGATAAAGCATAGATGCTCACAAACACAGTTCAGAGCCATGCTGGCTGACAGTGAGATGCTGCATGCAGTTCCTTTGGAAGAAGCTTGGTGGTGGTGCCATTCTGGCTGTGTGGGGTGTGTTCCACCTCTGTAGGGGTCTGCTGCAGAAACGGACACCCACTGCTATTTTCACTTTCCATCTTTCTCTGTAGAAGTGAAAATCCTCTTCTGATTCCTTTCGTTCAGTGAACAGTTACTAATATAAGTCTTTTATAAAAGACAAGTGGCATAGTGCAAGCCTTTGAAAAGTAGAGGATAACTGTAGATCATTAAAAAAACTCAAACAGGATTGAGCATGTATTGTTTTCTGACTTGTTTTCCTCATCCAACAAAATATCATGGATATTTTGCCATGTCAGAACAGAGAGCTACTTCATTTTGTTAATGGTTGCAAATGATTTTATGTCATGAATGTGCCATAATTAATTGAACCATTTCCTTCAATGGACATGTAGGTTCAAACTTTGGAAAAGAGTGTTTGTAGAAGACAGAAATAGTGATGCATTTTAAGGATGGATGTCAGATAGTAGAACAAACTTGCAGGGATAATATTGACAAAACTCTGAAGAATCAGGGCAGCTAGTGAAATGTTTGGTACAGAAAACAGAGGGTTTCGTTCATCCATATTTAAAGCAAAAAGAACAAGGAAGGGATAGGACCACTGCTTGGGCGGATGGTGTATGATTGATGAAAGGCAGGTAGTGATTCAGTGTTTATTTTGCTCCTGTGTTTTACACCAAGGAAATGATCTTCAAGGAAAGGGCAGGAAGGTATGATTACAAACCTGGAATTTAATATGTGCAAACATTTTAGGATAGTGCCTACAACATAGGAAGTGCCCAAGGAATGTGTTAAAATTTCCATTTTGTTATTATTATTTATTTATTTATTTTGTAGAATTTCCAGGAATGAAAAAAGTGCTGGATGATCAAAGTAGGTAAATCACCATTTTTTCGAAAAGGGGAAAAAGATGAATTCTGAAAAGAACACATCAGTGAATGTGACGTTAGTCTCTAGTTGAATTCAGGAACAGAGTATTTAGAGATGAATTGTGAGTGCTCTGGAAAGGAAGATGAAATTATTGAAAACAATGAGTTCCAAATAAAGTCTAGCTAGACTAATCTGACTTCCTTTGTTCAGTCTTGTCATTGAGTGATTTGATTAGGGGAATGTACTAGATGGAAAATACCCGCATTTTAGTGACATTGGAGAAATTGCCCATAAGCTGTGCTTTCATGTGCATTTTGCACATGCTATACTTTCTGTTTAGAAGTTCTTTCTCTCCTCATCTGTTGATGATTGCCCACTCATCCAAGGCAGGATAATACTTCTGGAATACTAACCAACATTTCCTTTTCCTATTCCAGCACTGGCCCTCCTTGAGTCAGTTAGTCACTTTAAATAAGTGATGACACATCAAAAAAGCAGCAGAAAAAATAGTTTGTTGCTGGATTTGGTTTTGAAAAGTCTAAATCTTCAGGGAAATAGAAAGGACCATTAGCTAGACAAAAGGTTTGGAAGAATACTTTGCTATATAAAAATAAAATCTTTCTTCATAGAGACTAGATACTAAAGAGTAGAGGCCTGGGATGAGGAGGCCAGAGCTAGTGAGCATCCTACCGCACCTGCCACATGGCATTTTGATTCTTGACCTTTCCACTGACCTTTATGATCTCCCTTCAACAGCACCATTGTCCACTGATTACATGGCATGAATGATGCCTCTCTGTGTCATGTATGCCTCATTCTATGTAGGCAACTCCCCCTTTGGGACCTATGACACAAGCCTTAGAGCTGGAGAATGGGGAACTAAGAACCTAGAGGGGAGGTTGTTGTGTAGATGGACCTCTACTTGGGTAAACCTAAATAGAATTAGTCTTCCTTTCACCACCCTTGCTGTCAGGATGACGGTAAAAGTCTCTACTTTTTCACTTTCTTGAGACTTAATTCAGATTAAAGTTCGGAGGGGGAAGGAAGAAAGTCTCAATTTTTTTTGAGGTTTCCTTTTAGCCTCAGGTACTGTTCAGTACTCTTTCTTGGGCTCCTCTGGGACTCCCAAGCCTACTGATGTGATAGCATCCATCATAGGGAACTGTTATGTTGCCTGTGTGATTGTTTCCCAATTATACTGTGAACCTTTTAAGGGTAGAGAACAGACTTTATTATGTCTGTATTTCTGGCACATAGTAGACATACACACTAAGAAAGTATGGATTGAATTGAAGATGGATAAATGTATAGAATTACTTGAGTTCATAATTAATTAAATATAAACTCAAACAGTATTGGCTAATGTGTTAGTGTTGGCTTTGAATTTTTTCTCTGTGAGGAATTTCTAGGATCAGACTTCCATGTTCTGGGTTTCTGTCAATGACTGGAATGAGATATAATTCATTGATTAATTTTGGAGTGATTGGAAGCCAGATGGGAAAGTCAATATAGTAGATGAGAGTCAGAATCCAAGGAGAGAGGACTAAGTTGAAATGATGAACCATATATAATTTAATTGGGAGTAAATATAAAATACTACAGTTAGGTTAAAAAAAATCAACTGCATTACAGATTAGGAAAAGGCATAGCCTTCTTGCTTCAAGCTTCTTGCCAAAGTTTAGTCGATAAGCTTATTATGAGTCAAATTATGATGTAGCTTTTACTGTGTTATATATTTAATATGATTTTTGGATATAACTTATTGAAAAGGAAGAGATGCATGAAAGCAAAGGTCTCACTGATAAGATCATGGCCCAAATATTGGGTACAGTTCCATAAATAATATTTAAAAAGGGTGATGCTGGAGAATTTAGAAGAAAATGTTTGTGAAAACTACATTTTTATGGGAATTGAGAAGGGATTAGGGCTAGACCACAGGAGAGATGTCCTCGTAAGGGAAGTGTTGGCTGGATTCTCTTACATGTGAATGCCTGTTTTTCAGTTGACCGTTGGACCGTTGACCAACAAGTGTGAGTTGAGCAGGTCCACTTAAATGTGGATTTTTTTTTTGGTAAATACAGTACAGTACTATAAATGTATTTGATCTTCTTTATGATGTTCTTAACAACAATTGCTTTTCTCCAGCTTATTTTATTATAAGAATACAGTACATAATACATATAACATACAAAATGTATGAATTAGACTGTTTATGTTATTGGTAAGACTTCTATTCAACAGTAGGCTATTAGTAGTTAAGTTTTGGGAGACTAAAAGATTATGCACGGATTTTCGATTGCCCAGGGAGTTGGCACCCTTAACCTTTGCATTGTTGAAGGATCATCTTTATTAAAGGATAATTCAGCTTATGTTTCATGGCCTGATGGATGAACGTTATAAGGAAGCAGTTGCTGGGTCACTATTATTAGAAAATTTTTAGCGATCAGCAGTTTCCATCAATGAAGTCATAGTTTTGGGATTATCTCTACCTCACTTCACTGCAAGAGTGTAAAGTGAGAACAGGGTGACTGTTATCACTGGATCCCTGATATGCATATGTGCCTGGATTTGGATGAGCTCTTAGGTGGCTTCCGATTCAAAGACAAGGTGCTCCTTCCAACATACGGTCTGTGAGTTAGTCGGGGAGGACTCTTGTGGATGTGGAGGTACAGGAAGGACCTTTTGACTAACTGGCAGAAATGGTGGTGAGAACTGCTTAGCTCAGAACAAAGCTTCCTGAACTTTCTGTATCCTTCACTCTGTATGCAGGCCACATAGATGGCAAGTATCTGGACTGTCGGACAGTAACTCATGTGAAAGAGAAGGAAATAACTCCTTGGTGGATGTGAACTGTGAGGAAGAATGATGATGCTACTCTATGTTCCATGACTCTGTACCCAGAGAAATAACAGGACTTGATCAATGGAAATGTTTGGTGGGAGGAGGGGAGGGACACTGGTGATGAAGAGGTAAGTGCAGATCTCATCTGGGAGAATGATGATGTTTTAGCCCCATGGTCCATGGCTCTGAGCCTAGCAGGTGAGTCTGGGACAATCGATGGCTTCTGACACCCAGGCAGTTGGAGTAATTCTGAACTGTGTGCCATGGCCAAGTAGCTCTCAGTGCCGCAGACAGCTTCATTACTGTGGGCCCATCCTTCACTTAGCAGCAGATCTTCTTCCATCAGCCGAAGACAAATGGGAAAATCACCCAGGCTCTACATGTCTTCAATGTTACCCTCTTTCTTTTGTCCATACCAGGTTTGGTTTGTGTGTTTTCCTGTCTCCCCTCTGAACTCTGGTGTAGAAGGCCCCTGGCATCACCCACCCCTCAAATGATATATGAAACATGGACAAGAGGAGCTCCCCAAAGGACTTGGCGGATTGCGGATCTCTGCAGCCGTCAGAGAATGACACAGTGTGCCCTGGCTTGTCCCAGAATAGGCAGAGAGGTTCATTGCAGCTTTAATTCATCAAAAGTAATTCCATTCCCATTTCTTACCACAGAATGAATAGAACTTCCAAGAATCATAGTGGGCAACTAGTAAAGCTTAATTTCCTGCCAGAAGAAGTTAAATATATCTTCATGTTAGAGGCACCATGAAATGGTATAACGCTAAATTTAGAGTCCTCTATCTTCAAATTGCTGAGAAGTGCAATCTCTGAATCTCCCTAAGTCACAAAATATTTTTTATTGTTTTCTTCTTAGTGAATTCAAAGGAGAAGAAGTAGTAAGTGAACGTAATACATATACACATAAACCTTGTACACTTTTCACTCATACCCTTTTCTTCTGAAGCTGCTGACTGTCTCCCAGGGTGTGCTGCAGCTCCCGCCTCTCCCAGCATCCTGGCCGAGCATCCTGTGCAGGTGGGAGTCTGGCCAGAAACCCTGAGCCTCCAAGATGCATCCATCCTGAGTCACCCCTTCACCTTGGACAGAGACCTTGCCACACCGTGAGCCATCGAGCCAGACTTCCTGCGCTGCCATCAGAAGATTGGATGACAGAATCCAGAAACGTGGGAGGGCCAGCTCCCAGGTAGGAGACTTCCACTGTGGGAAGAAGTCTCCTTCCACCTTCTTTTCCTCTCTTATGTGACTGTTCCAAGGTCGACTTGCTCTTTGTTAACCTTCTGGAGAAGACCCACAGGCTGAAGAAACATGCTTGCTGAGAGATGGGCGGGTCTCCTTGCAGCTCCCTGTGAAGCAGTGGAGGGCACTGTAGTACCCTGTCCCTCACTGTGCCCCATTTTTCCTTGCCTCACTTCCTCATGTCTCCTGACCTCCACCACTCTGGCCTTGCACCTCCCCAGCAAGTATCAGCCCTTAGTCCTTGCCTCGGGTTTTGCTTTCATAGACGACCTGGGCTACGGCAGAGGTAAAGAAATCAGAGAGCTCAAATGAGCTCATTCATTCCCTCATTCACTCAGGGCTTATTGAGTAGCTGCCCACTGTTGAGAATTTGCTGGTTTCTGAGGACATAACAATGAGTAAAATAGGATCCTTGCCTTGAAATAACTCATTGTCTAGTTCAGAGAGACTGACATGAGATCAGATAAAGCTCTTCAAAATTAGGAAAACAGATATTTATAGTAAAATACTTGAGATAAAATGTTCTTTTCTTGGAAATCAGGCTTTAAGAATGCTGCATATAATGTGGTATTGAGGCCCAAAGCTAAAGGGATCTTGAATCAGTTTTTTTGCTTTTATACCAGCATCAGACTAAGGCCAAAGCAGAAATCAAGAGGCTTTAAGTGCCTCATTTTCTAAGGAGAGCCATACGAAACTGCCTATCACTAAGCTAAATACCTCTCTGAAGGTTTTCTGAGAATTGGAAGAAATGGTTGATCTTCCCACACTCCCTCAGGAATCTAAACGAGGAGACTACAGTGAGAGCTCGATCCATCAAGTGGTTGACCTCGTGGTGATAGTCATATATATATGACATACACACACACACACACACACACACACACACACACACACATATTTTTGCCATTAAAAAATGTTTATTAGGGGCACCTGGGTGGCTCAGTCGTTAGGCGTCTACCTTTGGCCCAGGTCAGATTCCAGGGTCCTGGGACTGAGCCCCACATCAGGCTCTCTGCTCTGCAGGAAGCCTGCTTCTCCTGCTACCATTCCCTCTGCCTGTGTTCCCTCTCTTGCTGTGTTTCTCTCTGTCAAATAAATAAAATCTTTAAAAAAAAATGTTTATTAGAGCACGGAAGAAATGCTTAAGTTGTAAGAGTCATACTGAATTTTAAATAAAGTATAAGCAAAGAAAATGGAGTGTGCATGATTCACAGGCATGAACAGGAAGAAACACTGAAATAAGTCTCAGAACACACTTGATGGTCTTCTTTTTTAGAGAGAAGTTTTTCCCCCTAACCTCTGAGACTACAGGGGAGCTCAGAGAAGCAGCTCCAAGAGAATCAGCCATAGAATCAGGCTGCCTGAAGAAACAGAGCCATCTGTATGATGCCTTTGTGAAATACTTGTTCAGCTGACTCACTCTGGTGCTGACGCCCAAACACAAAGGGAGACTTTCTTGAGAGTGGGCATGGGTATCAATAAACATACAAACTGTTACCTGATTTTGCTGTGGGCATCTGGAAGTGGGAGACCTTTGGTATATTATAGGTTGACAGGCTTCAGGGGACTATGATGAATTGTGTTTGAGAAGAATTTAGGGCTCTCTGTACCACATGCATTTCATTTTTGCCCTCAGAAGATTCAGACCTAACAGTTCCTATGGGGCTTTCTATAGGGGAGTTCAGATGCTGGAGCAGAACCAGCAGCCAGGGACTGCTCAGCTGGCTATTAGGCCTTGCCAGGAGACATCTGACCTAAAGAATAGGGAGGGGGGCTTGTCCCACAGGCAAGATTTATGAGAGTAATAGTTACTCCGCTGAACAGGAGAGAGGGAGCCAGAGAGAAGATGAATACTGGGGTCAAGAAAATTGTGTGCTGATGTGAAGACCAAAACATCAAAGGAGGTTACAAACATCAGACAAAATCCGAATGAACCAGAGTGAGGCAAGGGACTCATCCTCACAGGTTACAGGTGGACAGTGATTGAAGAAGACCCCATATCCCTACTCTTCCTCCCTGACACCAATGTGAGTCTTTACCCAGAGAAGTTAGGCGGGCCGGGGGTGGGCCGTGTGGCCATTCCCATGCTCTTTCTCCACTCAGGGAAGCCAGAGCTGCACAGAGTAGCTTGTGTTGGGAAAGAGGGTGGGGAAAATTTTGAATGCTGAAATTTTAATCTGGATTGGACTGTGTTTTAATAATTAAAAATGATCAGAAAGTTATAGAATCTTCAAAAAATACTACTAAGGGAGGGGGATGGAATTTAACATAGCAGGATGGAAAATAAGCAGCTGAAAGTTGTGAAACTATTTCCAGAAGCGATTTCAAGGGCAGGCCTAGATGTGGCATATCCTTTCTGCCTGGATCTAACTGACCAGAACCCAGTCCCATGACATCAACCTGAATGTGTGTGAGGTTCAGAAACCTGCCCGTGTGTGTCCAGGAGGAAGAATGACTTGAACACATAGCATTGTCTCTTGTCACAGGCAGCCACTTAGAAATCCAGAACATCACACAAGTTAGAAGACAGAATCTAGTGGTTTAGTAGTGATGACAACACTCCAGATGAAAACCTGTCACGTGACAGACACCGTTCAGGAGTTCTCACGTTTTCTCAAACAACTGACAATATTTTATAGGCTGGGTCTTCCAGAGAGTGCTCTGGGACATGCCCCAGATTAGGATCTAGTATTCAGTCCTGGCAGTTCAGTGACATGGGTGCTGTGACTCTGATTTTCTACAAGAAACCAAAAGAACTAACAATTTAATGCCACAACTGATAGGTGGCAAATATACTGTTAGTGTCTGGCTCTGTCCCACTTCAATTTTCCTGCTGTTTCTGTTACACCCATGTCATCTGGTCATCTTGACTTCTGAAAACCCAAGGCCTTTCTTCTTCTCTTTGTTCAGGATGAATTTCCTGAGACTCATTTTGATGATTCTATGATGACCCCCTACTGATTTTCCACATGACATATATTCACTGTGCCAAGGATCATGCTGTCTACCATCAGGGTTTATTGTTCCATCTGGCTATTATTATTCCATTTGTACATGATCCTGGTGTGTATGGCTCTTTTTTGGTATAAAGTTCCTGTTTTAATGGTTTGATGATGTGCGGAGCTGCATTTGGTGTGCTGGGTAATTTCCTTAATTTGACTCTCATGTTTGTGAAGATTGAGTATTCACTAGTTCATGCAATTTTGATTTTTGACTCATAAAACTGGAGCAGATGGGCTTGGGACTCAGTAATTCAGCTACTGCTGATCAGTTTCATATCTTTGTTCATTTATTAATGGGATTGTTGTAGTGAGTCTTTATAATTTTCTTTTTGTCACCTCAAACAATCGTTTGATATTAATATACTGTCACTTTAATCTCAGATTATCTTTTCACGTTTTGTGGAAGCTCAGTAAAAACACCTTAAAACAATCTGTTTAGTTTTGCTAAGTATGCATCACAATATCATAATTAGATGTTGGGGGCTTTGGAATCCAAAATGTAATTTCCTTTTTAATCAGTTTAAACAATAACACATTGATTTATCTTCCTAGCATGTTCTGATTTGCCAATTGGCTGGAGCCATGAAAAGTAGCTTAAATGGAGGGAGGACACATAAGGAACTTGTGGGTGTGATTCTAGTTACTGGAGTGAAATCGGAAAATTAGTAAAAGCAATTTTGTCTTTACTTTGGTTGTCTTTTAATGAGTGATCATTGGCAGGGTCCCTTTAAAGTCATGTACTCAACAGGTACGCATCAGTAACATGCTATTTTTATGCCAGTCTCTGTGATCAAAAATAATGAATTCTTGGACCTTTTGAAGTGTTCTCAGCCCAATAGGGGTAGAGGAGATATATATGTATCTCAACCCAGAGTGATAAATGCAGTGATATAATATGTCCAAGATACAGTTATGGTGCAAATGAGGGAGGATTAATTGGACCAGAAATCAGGTTTCCCAACGTTGAATTGATATTTATTTATTTATTTAAATTAATATTTAGAGAACTTTTAGAGAACTGGTTATATAACCATTCCTTCTGCTTAAATAATGTGTTAGGGCAATCAGTCATGAATTTTCTTTCTTTGATCCCTGAGTCTTTATCTGTCTGAGGTTAGAAGGCTACATCTTAAGGCTTTGGTCTAGAGGGATTATTAGTATTTGAAAAGCTGTACTTGGGCTTTCTTTCCCTATCATAGTTCTTATTTTTTTCTTACTCGATGTAAACCATATGTACAGAATAACTTCTCTCCCATATATAGAAGAGTTCTCTTATTGAGTGTTGCTGCATGTAGATCTTTGAGTGGCCAGGAAATGGGAAATCGAGTTCCCTTCAGGGTCATTTGCCACTTCACAGGTTATTTGTCAAAATTTGCAAGTAGATTGGTCCTTACAAACAGTGGGAGTGTTTGATTCTTAATTCCCTTTTCTTTCTTTCTTTCTTTTTTTTTTGTAATTAGGATACATTTTTTATTAAGAGCCACTAGAAACCAACATTTTTCCACCCATAAATTTAGCATCTTCTGACACAGTAAGAATTACGATGGTATGAAGAAAGGGGACTATGGAAACAAAACAAAGACATAAAATGTAATGAGAGAAAAGCAGCCAGCTTGCTGCAACTGTAAAGAAGAAGAAAACTTCAGGGAGGTCTGATTTATAGGGAATAATTATTATTGGCTGATTTAGAAAACTAGGGCAGAGATAGGAAGACGCTGAAATGGCTGTTTTTGCAAACTGATTTGAAGAAGCCTTCTCTTCTATGCCATTATAAAATAATAATTCTTGGTGAATGTGTCCCCTTTCACTTAAGGATTTGCAAGGACCTTAAAAATACTGCTTGAATAGAATTATGATGTTGAAGAAGCACATTCAGAACACTATTTTAAATGTAAAAGCAAAGACCAGGAGCAGGACAGGGATTTGTGAAAAGTTGCCTAAGGGATCAGGACAAGAGAATAGATCCAGTTAACAAATTCTGATTTCCTAAATTCAGAAACAGTTGGTTACCACAGTTAAACTTTAATTTCTATTTAGAGAATTTCATCTTCACAATAGCTTTCAGTCTAAGAGAGATCATTCAACCATTCATTCATCATTCAGTTATCCATTAGACATTTATTGAGCTCCTGCTATATGCCAGGCACAGACTTATGTGCTAAGAATACATGAGTTCCTATATTTAAAGGTGTGAATTCAAATGAACACAATAAACTAAGATATACATTTTCCCATTTGGGAAATAATGATTAATAAAATGCTTAGACTCAGAAACCCAGATGTTATCTTTTTGTTGTTGATGACGTACTTTTTCCCCTAAAATGAAGGATGATTTGCATGGTTATTCCTACAATTTTTATAAGGTGGCACTTTAATAAAATACATCTTGTCAGACCAGAAGATGAGAATAAGTTGGAATCAAAACATTAGATAGAGGTGGCCCTTTATATTTGGAAAGAGCATTGAGGTGAACTCAGGGATCTTGGTTATAATTCTTTTTCTTTGTTAACCTGTTGTATGAATTAAGGTAAGAAATCGCACCTCTTCAAGATTTATTTTCCTCATTTCTAAACATTAGCTGCAAGGCTCTTTAAGATTCTCTTTAAATTCTGGGGCACCTGGGTGGCTCAGTGGGTTAAAGCCTCTGCCTTCAGCCCAGGTCATGATCTCAGGGTCCTGGGATCAAGCCCCGCATCGGGCTCTCTGCTCAGCAGGGAGCCTGCTTGCCCCCCTCTCTCTCTGCCTACCTCTCTGCCTGCTTGTGATCCCTCTCTCTCTGTCAAATAAGTAAATAAAATAAAAAAAAAAAGATTCTCTTTAAATTCTAAAAAAATCAAGTATATATTGAGCACCTCTTATAAACCTAAATTGTCCAAGAAACTGGGGATACAAAGGTGAACAAAATAGACAGTAGGGTAGAAGGAAAATCAAAGTGTGATGTTCTGGAAACCATGTGAAGAAACTGTTCCCAGGAATAGGAAGAGATTAGTTTTCAAATGCTGTTGATAAATTAGATGGAATTTGAACATTGACCATTGACTTTAGCAAAATTAATCACTGGCAGCCTTGACAAGAGCAGTTTCAAGGGAGTGATGGAATAAAGGTGTGATTTTGGAGTGAGTTCTAGGTGAAAGATTGAATATATAAATGGATAATAGCCAGAATAGATATAAAATAGATTTCTGACCCACAATCGGGAGCAAACAGCCCAGAAAACCAACCCATTTTCTACACTAAGCAAGCCCAGGAAGTCAGCTTACCATCTCCAAGTCAAAATTGTAGAAAGTTAGACCATTATCTCTAGAAAATTCCAGGCAACAGTAATCCTTGTGACAGTGCCAAATGGCCAGGACTTGATTAATAACTGACAGCTTCCCTAATTTTTGTTCCACACTTAGGGCCAATTAGAGAAAGCCAGATAGGCACCTCTAGCCATGATATCGGACATCCTGCTTCTAGTTAGCCTGCCTGCGGCTTCCTCACGCTAGCAGCCTCCACTCAGGGCACACGTGAAGCCTTTGCTTTTTTCCATGAAGCTTCCCCACTCCTCTGCCTGCCAGTGAGTCTCTGCTGAGGACAGTGGGTGGTGACTGACTCCTTTGTTACAGCAAGTTCTGAATGCATAGTCCTTGCTTGTTCTCATTTGGGTGGTTTTGTTTATTTCCACATAGAAAAAGTGTGAGAAGAAAAAATTGGAAAAAGAAAATATAGACAGTTTAAAAAGAGTTTTGTTATAAAGCTGAGCAGAAAAATGAGTCAATAACTGAAGTGAGATACATTTCTTTTAATATTATATTGGCGAGGACATCAAATAGAGTGATTAAGAGAAGCAGGAGTGGTGGGCATCCTTATTTCTTCCTCATGTTAAAAAGAAGATTTCTAAAGTTTTACCATTATGACATTTTCCGTGTCCTTCATTAGATAGAGGACATTACCTTCTATTCCTAATTTGAGAAGAGTTTTTAAATTTGTTTTGAATATATATTTTTTTGTAGTTTAATCATGAATGAGTATTGAATTTTTTTTTGGCAAATTCCCTTGCTGCATCTATTAAGACTATTACATGGCTTTTTATTCTTAATGTTTGTAATGTCCTGAATTAATGCTTTTAGATTTTCTTTTGCTTAGCTTTCTTGAATTCTTGGGTTAAATTAAGCTAGGACACAACTTAAAAAAAGGTTTGCTGATTTGGTTTGCTAATAGTGTTTAGTATATCATAAGTGATTTTTTATTCCCCTCACCTATGTTGTTTTATTCATACATCAGATTTTGATATTGATAGTTTATATACTAGCTTATAAATTAGGGTTTCCTTTTTCCTTCTACTCTCTGGAAAGGTTTGTTTAGATCAAAGTTATCTATCTGTACTTGAATTTTGACAGCATTTACCTCTATAAGCATATAGGCCAAGTATCTCTGTGTATGTGGGTGTCTATTTAAGGAGGTACTGATTTCATTTCTTTAACATAATTGTTAAATACATATTTTTTTGTTTTTTTTTAATTTTTAAAAAATTTTTATTAACATATAATGTATTATTTGCCCCAGGGTACATGTATATTTTAAATTTCTTCTGCAGTCAGTTTTGGACCGTGTCTCTACACTTTCACATTTGATGGAATAATATCTTTCATAATAGTTTCTTCTAAAAAATTTTAGTCAAATAATAATTATCATTTTAATGAATATATCTCATTTGGGCCTTTTCCCCCTTGATCTTGATATTTTCTTTTATGTTTTTGTCTTTCAATTAACTGGTTTATACTGATGTTTATTTTCTCCTGATGATGCTTTCAAAACGCCTTTTCTGTTCTTCCCTGTGCTTTTCCACATCCCCCTGTAACCACAGATCTGCTTTCTATCACTGTAGATCAGTTTGCATTCTCTGTAATTTTATATGAATATGATACTATTTGTACTGTTTTTGTCCAGCTTATTTCACTTAGCGTAGTTATTTTCATCCATTTATTGCATGTATTAATAGTTTATTCCTTTTTGTAACTGAGTAGTTTTTGATTATATGATGATGTTATTTTTTTGTCCATTCACCTGTTGATGGAAATTTGGGTTGTTGCTGATTTTTGGCTGCTCTATATAAAGCTATTTTGAATATTTGTGTAGAAGTCTTTGTGTGAGCATATGATTTCAGGTAGGAGTGGATTAGCTGAGTCATGCCATAGGTATATGCTTAATATTTTAAGAAATTGCCCAAGTATTTTTTCAAGTAGTTGTACTATTTTATGTTCTCACAAGCCGTGTGTCAGTTTAAGTTCTTTCATATTGTCACCAAAACTTGGTTTGGAAGAGTCTTTCCAATTGAACCATCGTTAAGAGTTGTACAGTGCTCTATCTTTGTGGTTTTAGTTTGCATTTTCTTAATATTTGATGACACTCAGTGTGTAATAGCCTGTGATTATTTGCCTTCCATGTTATCTTCTTTTGCCCATTTAAAAAATTGGGTTGTTTTCTCATTATTGAGTTTTGAGAGTTAGTTATATATTCTGAATACAAGTCCACCAGGAAAATTATTTGTAAATACTTTATCCTTATTTGTGGCTTGTGTTTTCATTTTCTTAATAACATTTTTCAAAGAGTGTAAGTTTTTGATTTTGATGAAGTCCAATTTAACAATTTTTTAATAGATTATTTTTTGAAGTTTTATCTGTTAGTCTTTGCATAACTTAAGGAATTTCTGTCATGTTTTATTTTAGAAGTTTCATAGCTTTACATTTCATATGCAGACCTAAAATCCATTTTGAGTTGAACTTTATATATGGTGTGAGATATGTACTGAAGTTCACTTTTTTGTATAGTGATATGTGGTTATTCTAGCACTATTTGTTGAAAGACTATCCTTCTCTCATTGAATAATCTAAGTATCATATTAAAAAATCAATTATCTATATATGTGTGGTTTTATATCTAGACTCTGTCTTATTCCACAGATATATTTGTCTATATCTGTACACCAATACCGTATTGTCTGGATTAGTGTGGCTTTATAATAAATCTTCATATCAGGTAGGACAAGTCTTTTAACTTCATTCTTTTATAAAATTATTTTGATTATTTTTAGTCCTTAGCATTTCTTTGTGACTTTTAGAATCAGCTTGTCAGATCCTACCAGAAATACCAGGAGCTTGATTGGGATTGTATTACATTTACAGATCAATTTGGACAGAACCAATGTCTTGAAAACAACAGTTTTTAGTCCATGAACATGTTATATCTTTCCATTTCTTTAGGTCTTTTAAAATGTCAGCACTGTTTTGCCAAAGGTCTTGCATAATATACTTCTGGAATTTATCTCTAATATTTCATTTTTGGATGTTGTTATTAATGTTGCTTTTTTTAATTTCAATTTCTGATCATGTCTATTGTAAAGAATTACTTTTTAGGGGTGCCTGGATGGCTCAGTGGGTTAAAGCCTCTGCCTTCAGCTCAGGTCATGATCTCGGGGTCCTGGGATCGAGCCCCACATTGGGCTTTCTGCTCAGCAGGGAGCCTGCTTTCCCCTCTCTCTGCCTACTTGTGATCTCTCTCACTGTCAAATAAAGAAATAAAATCTTAAAAAAAAAAAAAAAGAATTACCTTTTATTTTTGTATATCAGCTCTGTAGCCTGTGAGCTCACTGAACTTAATTACTAGTTCTAATGTTTTTTTTTGGTATAAATTCCAATGGGTTTTCTATGTAGATGATCATGCTGTTTTGTAGAATAGACAGTTTTACTTCTTGTTTTACAAACTGGATGTCTTTTATTTATTTTTCTGTGTTAGTGCAGGGGCTGGTACCTCCAGCTCAATGAATATAAATGTTAAGAACTGCATTCTTATCTTTTTCCTAATATTAGCAGGAAAACATCCAGTCTTTCATATTAAGTGTGAGGTTAGTGGTAGATTTTAATAGGTATCCTTTATCAGATTGAGGGAATTCAATTTCTGGTGTGCTGAGATTTTTCTAAGAACGGATTTTAGATTTTGTCAAATGATTTCTCTGTATATATTGAATCGTCTGGTTTTATTTTTTAGATTGTTCATATGGTAAATTATAATGATTGAATTAAAAATGCTAAACCAAGCTTACAGTCCTGGGATAAATCTCAGTTGGTCATAATATATATTCATTTTTATGTTGCTGGATTCAGTTTGCTAAAATTTTGTTCAGAAGTTTCACATTTGTGTTCAAGGGAGATATTGATCTTTAGTTTTCTTATAGTTTTTTGGTCAGGTTTAATTATAAGGTTGCTGTTAAAAGTATTCCATTCACTCTAATAGTTTGGAAAAGTTTGTGTGTAATTGGTGGTGTTTTTTTCCTTAAGCATATTAGAATTCCCCCCAGTGAAGGTGTATGTGCCTGGAAATTTTTTTGTGTGTGGGAAGATTTTTAACTACAAATTTGGTTTGTTTAGTTTGTGTAGGCATATTCAGGTTATCTGTATTATAATTTGTTTCAAAAATATCTGAAAGCTTCATAGTATAGGGGCCATATTCCCCATCTGCAGGATTGGGGGGCATTTTGTTTGTAGTCTGCCATAGTCTCTGTAACTCTTTTGTCTGTAGTCTTTAACTCTGTAACATTTTGTCTGTAGTCGGCTAGTCTCTGTAACTCTCTATGGGCTAACATTGTTTATTTATATTACCTTTTTGGCTACTGTAAGCTTCTGGGTTACCAACCTTCTGTTAAAAACTGTTCTTAACTTGCATTCACATGTTATAGATTCCAAAGATGATCTGTTTCAACTGTCTAATTTAGTAGATGATGAAAACTGTAGTCTGAATTATGAAGGTCATCTAGCAAGTTATATTAGAAGTAGAGTCTAGATGTCTTGTCATTTGCTCAAGTGCCTTTTTATTGTCCCATGAGACTTTCTTATATCTGCACATCTTCTGCTTGCATAGTACTTGCTCTAGCCAGTATAATCCTTTGGGTACAGGAAATGATGTGTACAAGTAGATGCAATTCTTCATGCATAATATGTTAAGGAGCATATTTCATAATCGTGGTTCTTATTAAAAATTTCCAAGGCCTTATTGTTCTGTATAACCTTGTTCTTTCCTTTCTTTTCTTCCAATTTTCTACTCATTAAAACATGGAGAAGTGGATAAATTTAGCCATCTTTGTCTCATTCCACCTTGGTATTTCTTACTCTAGCCCTTATATTTTTCATCTTTGCTTCTCTAACCCAAAAGCTTACCCCTCATGGCTAGTTGTTTGTAATACTATAGCAATAGAATTTCCTTCCTTCACATAATCCTGCCTCCAAATATTTTGACACATGGTAAGAATAGTCTTAGCACAGAATATAACCTTCTATTGAAAAACTTCTTGTCCTGTGATCAAGTTTTCCTAGCATGGACCTGAAAGAGGTTAGGGAAAGGTATCATGTGAGGACCTGTTTATTAAGTTAGAAACAGTCTTGTTTGGGCCCCAGGGTGCTTCTTTCTTCATGAGCCCTTTTATCACATCAGTCTGGTGACTGGGGACAGCTCTTGGATCTTCCTAGTTCAGGTACATAGCCTGACAGTAACTGCTGCGGCTCTTTTAAAGAAGCCTTTAATTAAGAATCACAAAAATATCATTGGGAAGAGGGGACTCATTCTTTAGAGTGGGATATGTAAACTTTCCTACAAGTTAGTATTCCTAATGCACCTTTTTTTTTTTTTTTTACAAAGTTGTGGTTGCCTCCTAATCAGGTTATTGTGGGTGGTGAAGTGCTATTTTTAGGTGTATTCTGTTCCTGCTCCTCTAGCCATGCCTTCTCCACTTTTGAGCTTCATCCTCTTCCAGAGTACTCTTACGGTTCATCTTTATGTTAATGACAGAGATCTGTGTTTCTCTTCTCAATGTATCTTCCAAATTCAATTCTTCATGAAGAGATGTTCTACTTCACCTAGAACTTAGCAATGTTGTTTGTATTACTTCTGTGTTTTTTAAACCATTAATTGCCAGTTTACAGATTTTTGCTGTCTGAGAACTATGGAAACCAGAATCTCCCTCTTCTGCTTCAGAATGTCTTTTTGATACCTGGGAAGAATGTCTTCTGTGATCTAGACAAGAACCAATGCTACATCTCTGGGGTCCCAAGACCTGGAGACAAGTGTCTCCTTGATGTTGACAGTATTTAGGAGGCTAACTGCAGAGCTATCTAAAAAATCATGGTGGTGTTTATAGGCATGAAATCGAACTTTCAGAATTTCTGGTTATTTCTTTATGCTGTTTTGATGATAGCTATGATAGTCACTATTTATTTTGGTTCATGGGGCTATTTTTAGTCATTTCTTTCTAGATCACTAGGCTTTCCATTTGGATCTCTCTTTGGAAAGAAAAATGTTCCCGGATCACTTATCTGTAATCTTGCCAGTGGTACGCAAATGCTGATCTGTGAGCCACTACTAAGTGTACGGCATCAAAATTCTCTGAGAGAATTTATTAAAAAGTATAATCACAGGATGCTTCCCTAGAATTTCAGATAAATTATATATGGGGTAAGACCTGTGTTTCTAAGGAAGCTCCTAGGATATTCCTGTATGAAGCTGGGTTGAGAAATACCAATCTAAATGGTAGACATCCTATAGATTTGATGGAGTTTTAGATTTCAACACAATAATAATAACTAATATAGTAATACTTATTGGATGCTTACTATGTATCAGCCATCTTAAATGTCTTTGTAGAACATATATATCACTTTTATGAAGATTACTCTGATCTTACATGGTAAATACAATTATCACCCTTCTATGGGGAAATTGAGGCTTGCTCAAAGTCACATATCTAATGATTGTGACCTAAGCATATGCACAAAACCCATTCAGTGCTAAGTAGTGTGCTACTTGAATTTAAGAGGCAAGCACTGGTTCGAACCCTGTCTCCAAGAGGGTGACCTTGGATAAGACATTTAAATATTCAGAAAATTGATTTTTTTATTTGTAAAATGAGAGGTTTAGGTTAGGTAATTTTCTAGTTCTTTTAAGCTCAAAAATTATGCTTTTTGTACGAAAATGCAATTACCTTTAAAGAAGCGTAACAATGAACCAATCTCTAACATATGATACATTTATATACAATTTACAGCAATATTCATGGATGTATAAAAACCGAAGTACAATTTGGCACCTTTCACACCAATCTTTGACTTTATGAAAACTTAATATATACAATGTCTGCTCTAAATAAATAAAAAGTGATCTCTCATTTGCTACAGTGTAGGTATCTAGCCATTGGGCTTATTTATAGCAAAGCTCTGCCATTCCTGGAAGTAAAGTATCCCTTGACTTTTCTTTTGCCTTTCATTAACTGTCTTAGAGAAGAGACTTTGCTGGAAGTATTGTCTTTTAAGGTTTGAGTCTCAGGAGCGGTCCTAACTAGTTTTGTCTTCTACTGTAATTACTGTTTTATGGGTCAGAAATGGAGTGGAATGATTTCTTTAATTGAAGTTTTACTTAGTTAACATGCAATGCAATATTGGTTGCTGGAGTAGAATTCAGTAATTCATCCCTTACATATAATACCCAGTGCTCATCACAAGTGACTTCTTTCTTACTCATCCCCCATCTAGCCAATTGCCCTTACACCTTCCTCCATCGACCCTCAGTTTGTTCTCTGTCGTTAAAAGTCTCTTATGGTTTGCTTCCCTCTCTCCTTTTTTTCTCTCTCCCCTTCCCATATGTTCATCTGTTTTCTTTCTTAAATTCCACATATGATCATATGGTTGGAGCGGAACGATTGTATAATTTCTTACGCATTACACTTCCTAGCATGGCAGCTTTTTTGTTGTCGTGGTGGTGGTTGTTATTTTACTCAGGAGAATCTTTTTTTATACTTGACTTGCTGTTTCTGCTCAGCTTCATACCCATGAAAGGCAGGACTTGACAAAATAAAGGTACTTACCAACACTTCTTTGTTAACCTGTGAAGGCTCTGTTGAAACATAGCTCTAACTTTTTAAAGGTGACTGCCCCTTTTCTCAGGATTTACATTTTATTTTTTTATTTGTATTTTTTTTTTTTTAGGATTTACATTTTAAAGTGTTTCTTCAGGAAAACAACTATTAGTTTATAGGCTTGGCTTACATAATTTCATGTTGAATTTTGTAATATGAATTACTTAATAAAAATGCAGAGATACTATACAGCAGTTTGAGCATACTCAAACAGGTGAGCATACTGAAATCAGATGTACACACACAGATTACATATGTGTGTATATATAAACTATACATTATGCATAATTTACTATTTATACTGACTGCTAAGATTCTTCTGATAAGGTCTTGGCACAAATTGTTCATCTGCTGTTAAGCCGTAATACAAATACAAATGTTTATTGCTGCTTTTTTTTTTTTTTTTACCCTGTTCCAGGAGATATGCTTGCTGTATGGTTCCAGGTTCCAAGAAGTGAAATGTTGCAGGACATATCTATCTGCAGCAGAACACTCTGAGCATTGCTTTCCATTCAGTGCTCATGAAAAGGAAGTACAATAAGTAAAGAGAGTGAAGGTAACATTTAAAATTTTGTTATGGCCTTTGACTAATTTTCTTAAAGAAACACAAACCTAGGTGTACTAAAGTGTTACTTGGTCAAATAAGGAATGTCTGATTATTTTAGAAGGCTTAAAATAGAAGGTTTTACCAAATCATTCCTTTAAAATGCTATTCCCCATAGTTAGAGATTTTGAAGCTATATTTAAAAGCATGATTAATATAAAAAGTCACTGGGACCACCAAAATTAACATTTATGTCACCAGAGAAGCTTTGTGAAAATTAATTTCTCCTCCAACCCAGTCAGATAAACCTTTCCATTTGGCTAATTTGTGAACATTATCTAATGTAATGTTATTTTCTGATTGATTAAATAGAGGACTTGAAGAGACACAGTTAGCATTGGAAAGAATATCTTACTTAAGATGTTATGTGAGGGTGTTGTTGTTTATTTCATTCTTTTACTACAAACAGGGCTTCATTTTTGCACATTTTATGAATGTCGTATTGAGTGGCATAGATGAGCTCAGAAAGGAAACAAGTCTCCCCATCCCTTAAGGAGGTTGGAGTTCATATGTATACAGTGGCTTCATGTTCTGAGTTTTTAAAATGTAGCTCTGATTTCAAATAGTCTGTGCCATATTCCCTGTAACAGATCAAAGTATTTTAGAAACATCTATTTTCTATACCCAAACTACTCTGAAACTTCCTTATACTCCTGACATAGATGTGAAAATTCTTTGGAAAACCCATTGCAGTTTTGGGTTAAAAAAATTGTAATCAAGGGAAGTGTAAACTGTAGAGTAAAGTACAAAGTTTTAAATATCCTGAAAGAGGTGCAAATGAAATACTGTTGCTTTTCAGAAGTATCTTGCAGCATCAGAGAGGAACTTCTGGAAACAATGGCGTTTGAAGTAGACCTGAAATAGTATTGATAGTGACAGTTGATGATTGCCTAGCAGACATTGTTTGGTTAATTATTTGTATGCATTATCTTAGTTTATTCTTCAAATTCTGTGAAGTAGCTTCAGTTATTATCCTTGTTTAATAACTGAAAAAGAGAAACATTAAAAAGATATGTCGTATACCTAATTGAGGATAGAACTGAGGATTTAAGGATTTGAGCTGAGGTATGTTTGGCTCTAAATTCTGTTTTTAAATTTGTTATATCCACAGACTCTACTACAGTATAGTATTTGGCTCTAAATTCTGTTTTTAAATTTGCTATATCAAATAGTATATCTAAGTATAGTCTTAGAATTAAATATAGGAGGGTATGAGTATTTGAGATAGTGGGGGCAGCATGAGCAAAGACACAGAGAGTGAAAAGCACAGAAAATAGCAGAAAGAAGTTAATTTTGTTGGATCTATTGGTATAAGAGAAATGAGAAACAAAGTTGGAACTGTTACATGGGGCCAGTTATTGAAAAGCCCTGATTGCCAGGCTCAAGATGCTGACTCTTAGGTGGTAGAGTTACTGGTAATTGGGGCTAATGAAGAATTGGGATAAGTATATAAGATGTTGGAGACTGAGAGATTCAGCATAGGGTTAGAACTTTGATCCCTAAAGCTATGATGAGAACTGAACTGCAGAGATGGAAGGAGGAGGCCAGAATCTGGAAGGAATTATCAAGGTGCAAAGATGAGACCATGTGACTTAGTAGATGTAGGTTGTTTAGGCAGAGAAGTCTGTTGAGGATGGAACATCATGATTTTGGATACACTGATTGAGACACGTAGGTGGACATTTTCAGGAGGCATTTGGAAGACTTTGCTCGTAGGCTACCACCCACCTGCCTGAATAGAAGGAGAGGAATGCAGCATGTAACGAGTATTATGAGTGAATGATGATGAGGCAGAAATGAAGTCAACAGTCTTTTTTCCTAGGGGAGACACTGTTTTGGCTGCTTTACTACAATAATCCTGTGATATAAATCTATTAATTCCATTTTAAAGGTAAAAAAAAAAATAGCTTAAAGGAAGTTACAATTTGCCCAAAGTCAGAGTATTAGTAAATAGTAAAGCTAGGGTTCAGATTTAAGTCTACTTCACTGAGAAACCTTAGATCATTAGTTTTTGAGATTATCATCCAGTTTTTCATTATATATTTTATTGGGCATTTATTTTGTACAAAGCATTGCTCAATCTCTAAGAAAAATTATGTGAAGAAAATCGCAGTCCAATATGATGCTATTTGTGTGTGTGTATACATACATATATTTTAAAGATTTATTTATTATCTGAGAGAGAGGCAAAGAGAAGAGGGTCAGAGGGAGAGGGAGAGAGACAATCCTAAGCAGACTCCCCTGCTGAGCACAGAGCCTGGTGCCCTGGGGCTTGATCCCAAACCCTGACATCATGATGTGAGCTGAAACCAAGATTTGGATACTTAACCAACTGAAACACACAGGTGCTCCTCTTCATGTGTATTTTTAAAAGAAACACCCATAGAATAATGCATATTTACTGTGGATACATACAAAAAGAGTCTGGAAAAACATAGCAAATTTAGTAACAGTGGTTACATCTGAGGAAAGAATTAAAATAAGAGAGGTTAAAGAAATTTATGTCTAATGTTTTAATTATATGGAAAATATATTCATGTATTATTTGTGTAATTAAAAATTAATTTTAAAATGAATATTTCTGCCTGCAAATGGCTTCCCATATGGACATGATTATGAT
Source organism: Procyon lotor (assembly GCA_028646535.1). Lineage (NCBI taxonomy): Eukaryota > Metazoa > Chordata > Mammalia > Carnivora > Procyonidae > Procyon > Procyon lotor. The sequence continues at coordinate 13,694,509 of CM053613.1, forward strand.
ATAAGGAGTTTAAATCAAGTAAATGAGGAAATAGGATGAGTTCACAGAAATTATTTTGAACAATTTCTGTGTTAAGTGAGAGACAGGTTTTTGTTTTGTTTTTTCCTATGACTGGTTGCTGGTTTCTTCTGAAGAAAGTCAGGCAAGCTTCTATTAATGCCATGAAACACAGCCTGTTCGTTGAGCAGACCTAATTTCTCTGAGGAGTGTGTCAGGCTATAGGTAGTAGCTTGAGGGGGACATTCCCCAGCAGGAGTCCAGCAGTAACTTGCCCATTCTTGAGGTTGGCATCACTGAGAGCCAGCTGAGTTCTTTTGTAAGTGGGCAGAGGGTTGAGTGTGGAGCTCTCTTCTTTTGAGCTTGACCACGGGGGCCTCCTTTAGCCACCTGCAACCTCACTCTTGCCCCACCCAAAGTCCATTGTAATTAGCTTCTGCCTAGTATTCTTATTTGGGCCTCAAGGGTTCTCAAATGTGCTGTTTTCTTTACCCTGTTTCCTCCTAGTTCTTAACCTTTCTCATCTTTTCAGTCTCAGCTTAAATTCTACTTCCACCAGTCATCTACATCCCACCTGCCACACCAGACTGGGAACTTCTTTTTGCACTCTCCTCCCCTCTCCCACATGAGGCCTTCCTCGCCTGTGGCTGGACATCAAATTACAGAGACCAACTGCATTTGAATCTTGAGGATTGTATGTAGATACTTACTTTGTAGATAGTGTCCATCATATAATTGCCACTAGTACTTCTTGATATTAAGTACATTAGGAAGAAGGGCTCTGGTTATCTGCATCTATTTGCTTTATTGATACTGAAGACTGTTTCTCACACTTGTTTCTCACACTTGTTCTGGCCTTACTAGAGTCATCAGGATAATGTTTTAGAGTCAGAGATCTTTTTAGCTTGCTTAATTTAAAGAAAAAATTTTAGCATCATATATTATTTTTTCTGGGTCCCGGAAGTAGACAAAGGGACGTCTGAAATGAAGCTCAAAAAAGTAAATACAATAGCTTATGCAAAGGAGTCTCTCAGTGCAACATCTTTCATTGTCCGTTTTAGTTCAGCCTTTTCCCATCACCGTACCAGCTCATATCTGATAATAGCAGTAGGATGAGGTATTACCTGGACAGAGAAAGGTATCAAATACTCAGTTTTGTCCTCTGAAGTCTCATTCTTGATCTCATGGGCTCTTAATGTGTAGCACCTACCAATCAGCATTTGACTAGGTGTTCTTAGACTCAAACATTCCTGATACCTTGGGGCCCAGTATACTGCTCAAAATCTTGTGTGTCCTTTCAACAGTCCACATCCACAAATCAAAGAGAAGAGCATAATGTTTAAGAGCCCAGGTTCTGGAGCCTGGATCTGGGTTTGGAGGCCAGCCCTGCCGTTTCAGTGAGCTGTGCACTTCCCTATGCTTCAGTGTTCCCATCTATAAAATGTGGAAAACATGGCATGGTATCTTCTTCATAAAGTGTTAGCAGTATTAAATGAGTTAGTATACACAAATAACTTAGAAGATTATCCAGCACGTTGTAAATGCTTTAAAAATATTGGCTATTTTACTCTCAAAGCTTAGGCACTCATCTGGGTTACATCAATGTTACAGAAGAGGAAGGATGAAGAATAAACTAATCATAGATAATATAAAACAATTAAAGGTAAATTGGAGTACAGTTGTCATTGTAGACATTGAAGAAGATTTAAAAAAAAAAATGCAATCTGCTAAAGAAGATCTGAACTTTCCCTGGGCCCTTACTGAGTCCTGGGAAGATCCTAGGAATTTTGTATTTATAATTCTGTATTTTTTTTCTTAAAAAGTCTACCTTAAATTATATAAACTTTAAAATTTGTAAAACCTGCATCTTCTAAGTCAAAATGAAAAACACTATTCAGGAAAATAAAACAGTAGAGAAATTCAGGCCAAATTGGTGAGGTAGATATATAAAATATCCATTGCTTAAATAACTTCTGCCTTTTAAGTTGGGGCTCAGAATAATCACAATTCTATTTTCATATGTCTTCTTTGGAAGCTTTTCTATCTTCCTAAAGGAATCTTTGCCCTATGTATGGACATGTTGATTCTTATTTTTTTTTCCCTCCTTAATTGCCTTCATCTTAAAATATGAGGAAAAATTAATTAACTATCCTGATGGGGGAAGAAAAGTTAATAGCAATTTTAATGAGTGTAACCTTAGCAGGATTTGTAATAACCCTGCAAAGATGGTGAAGTCACTTCTTTCTCCACTTGACTCTCTCACCTTCTGTGAATGTCTATAAGTGCTGATTACAAGTGATTAATTACCTACTGGAAGGCTTGTCTCCAGCTCATCTTCTTATCCCCAAACCAACTGCTGTCTGAAAAGTATAGTGAGAACTCTAAATGCAAAAAAGATAAAATGGCCTTTTCTGCAATATAAAATGCTTACAAGACAGAATTTGGTGAAGAACATCTGGCTAGAGCTTTTACAAAGTACAGAAAAGGCAAATGAGTTGTTTGAGGCTGGCCTTGGAAATTCCATCTAAATGACAAGAAATATGGTGGCCATGCCATAAATCAGACATTTGTGCTACCACAAGGCAGTGAATTTTTGCCTGGAACCATTCTCCAGACTATAATGCAGGAAGGAAGAGCCCAGATAGAGCCTAATATTATCACTGAGTGGAGTGTTCAGACTTCAGAGTTTGAGGCTTAGGAGGAAATTGGAATTGTGGGGTGGAAGAGGAACAGTGGAGATAAGAATTATATACGGAATGAAGGTCAGAAATCTGCATAAAGGTACACTTGATTCTTTGGCCAAATACTAGTTTCTGCATGTACAGAGTGATATGGCTCAGCAAGAATAACCACTGGAGAAAGAACAAGTACTGGGGACTTGTGAGTTGACCTGAGCTTGTACAATTCTGGGAGACATTCATGTTCCATCCAGTCAGAGCAGAAGGACCTTGTTGAACACCCAACCTGTGCAGTAGAGAACCTGGAAAGTTCATGCTCCAGAAGCAGGACTAATTTAGTTCTGGAGTAAATGATATTTTGGAATCATTCTGACGTATCACAACAGCAAGACCTAAAAGGATTAAGCAGGCTACACGGAAATGTACTGCCTTCAGATCAAAATACAACATCCTTTTTTTTTTTTTTTTGTCAGAGAGAAAGAGAGTATAAGCAAAGGGAGTGGCAGGTAGAGGAAGAAGCAGGCTCCCTACTGAGCCAGGAGCCCAAGGCAGGAGGACTCAATCCCAGAACCCTGGACCATGACGTGAGCCCGAGGCAGACGCTTAACCGACTCAGCTACCCACGTGTCCCAAATGACAGTGTTCTATTGAAGAAGACGACAATCCAGTCACATTACAATGTAGCATCCATTATGTCTATAATACAACTAAAATATATGAGAAATAGGAAAAGGAGAGGAATATGTCTCGGAACTAAACAAATAATCATTTAGTAGAAACCTATCCCTAAATTATGGATATGATAGAATGATCAGATAAGGACTCTAAAATACTTATTATAAATATGTTCAAGGATATAGGGGTGCCTAGGTGGCTCAGTCTGTTAAGCTACTGACTCTTGGTTTTGGCTTGGGTCATGTTTTTAGGGTCCTGAGATCCAGGGCCACATTGTTCTTGCTCAGTGGGAAGTCTGTTTGGGATTATCCCTCTCCCTCTGCTGCTCCCACCACATGTTAGCACAGGCATACTCTCTCTCTTTAAAATAAATGAATCTTTAGAAAAATATGTTCAAGGATATAAAGGAAAATATACATACCTATAATTAGGGAAAATAATTATAATAGGGAAATGGAAAATGTAAAAGGATCCTAATGGGCTATCTAGATGAAAAACATCTAAAAAAAATACTAGAGTTAACAGAAGATTATTCACTGTGGAACAAAATATTAAATTAGTAGAAGAGGGAAAAATAAACTGAAGTGAAAAGAAGAGCTGAAAATAAATGAATAGTGCTTCAGTGACTTGTTAGACTATACCTGATCATATGTAAGTGGTTCTATGTGTGTGTAATTTGGAGTCACAATAAGAGTGGAAGAAGAGATTAAGGGGCAGGAAAAAGTTTTTTAAAGATATTAGGACTGAAAAAATTCCAAATTTGATAAGAAAAAATGTAGAGCAAATATTTATGAATATCAAAATGGCGAGAAAGATGCACTCAAGTGGAACCATGTCCAAGCATATTAGGCTCAAACTGCTGAAAAGATATGATAAAGATAAAATATTAAAAGCAGTCAGATAAAAATAACAGATAATATATAGCAAAATAATAATAAGAACTATTCTGTCTATTCATCAGAAAAAAAATACAGGCCAGAAGGCAATGAAATGATAATGTTAAAGTAATGAAAGAAAAAACTGTAACCTAGAATATTATATAGAGTGAAAATATTCTTCAAATATGATGGCAGGGGCTCCTGGGTGACTCAGTTGGTTAAACGCCTGCCTTTGGTTCAGGTCATGATCTCAGGGTCTTGGAATTGAGCCCTACATCTGCCTCCTGCTCAGGGAGTCTGCTTCTCCTTCTGTCCCTCCCCATACTTATGCTCACTCACTCTCTTCTTTTGTCTCAAATAAATAAATAAATAAGTAAATAAATAAAATCTTTTTTAAAAAACCAAATATGATGGCTAATAAGAGCTACTAAAAGTCATTTTTTAAAAAAGGGATTTTATTTATTTATTTGACAGAGGGAGAGAGATCATAAGTAGGCAGAGAGGCAGGCAGAGAGAGGGGGAAGCAGGCTCCCTGCTGAGCAGAGAGCCTGATGCTGGGCTCGATCCCAGAACCCTGAGACCATGACCTGAGCCGAAGGCAGAGGCTTTAACCCACTGAGCTACCCAAATACCCCTAAAAGCATTTTTTGAAAAACAAAGGTTAAAAGAATTTATCACTCCAGATCTGTATTACCTGAAATGTTCAAGTTCTTTAAATTGAAGGTAAATAATATCAGATGGAAATTGGGATCTATATGAAGGAGAAAAGAGTAATGGAAGTGGTAAGTAGGTGGCTAAATGTTGTCCCGTTATTTTAAAATTTATTTAAATGATACTTGACTATAAAAGAAAAAAACAGTAAAAAATGTACTTCCATGCTTATAATATGAGCAGAAGTAAAACTTATAAGAATAACAGAAGAATGGGAGGGTTGAAAATAGAAGTGTATCACTTTGTAAAGTTAGAAGTGGTATAATGTTAACTAAAGTGGTTTGGTGTTATTTGAAGGTGGAATGTGATATAATAAAAACATACATTTTAAACCCTAGAGAAACCACTACAAAACAATATTATGGATAATAAAACATTCCGAGACATGGTAGATTGCTAAATATTTCTTAATTAATAAAGAGAAAACCAGAGAAGGAAAGATATAAGAAAATTGGAACAAAGGAATTAGGAACAGTCAGGACAAAAAATTCTCTAAGGTGTTAGACTTAAAATCAATTATATAAATAACAATTTTAAATATCAAGGAAACTTTTCAACTATTAAACAGAGATTGTGACACCAGATAAAAAAGCAAAACCCAAATATATGCTATACACAAGAAGTATACATTAAATATAAAGGTACAAATAGGATAAAATTAAAAGATTGAAAGAAAGTAATACTGTGCAAATACTAATTATAGGAAACCTAGAATGGCTGTGTTAATATTATAAAAAATATTCCTCGGGATAAGAATTTTAAGAGATTAAGAGGAATATTTTATCATGACAAAGTGGTTACTTTACTAAAATGCAACATTCCAAAATGTGTGTGGACCTAATAACAGTGTTTCAGAATACTTGAAGGCAAGCTGATGGAAAGGAAAGGGTAATTAAACAATTCCACAGTTATAGATGTAGATTTAAATATTCTCCTCTATCAGTAAGTGATACAGGAAGGATATAGAGGATCTGAATAGTACTATAAACCCATTCAACCTAATTGGTATTTATAAAACATTATACCTGACAACTGCAGAATATACATTATATTCAAGCTCATATGGAACATTCATCAAGAAAGATCATATGCTGAAATATAACGCATTTAAATAAATTTAGAATTATGAAAATTCAGAGTATATTAGCTAATCACAACTAAATGAACTTGAAAATTAATAAGAGAAAGTATCTGGCAAGTCTCCAAATATTTGAAAGTAAAAAACACTTTTAAATAACTTATGGGCCAGGGGCACCTGGGTGGCTCAGTTGTTTAAGCATCTGCCTTCAGCTCAGGTCATGATTCCAGAGTCCTGGGATCTAGTCCTGCATTGGGCTCCCTGCTCAGTGGGGAGTCCGCTTCCCCCTCTCTCTGCCTGCCTCTCCGCCTACTTGTGATCTCTCTCCCTCTGTCAAATAAATAAATAAAATCCCTTTTTTAAAAAATGGCTTTTAATAGCTCTTATTAGCCATCATATTTGGTTTTTTAAAAAAGATTTTATTTATCCCTGCAGCTTGTGCTCCCCCCTCTCTCAAATAAATATAGTCTTTAAAAAAATAACTAACTAACTAACTAACTAACTAACTAACTAACTAACTTGTGGGCCAAAGAAATAGTCACAGGGAAAATTAGAAAATGTTTTTAATGGAATAAGATTTAAAACAGACCATATCAAAATTTGTGGGTTGTGCTAATACAATTCCTGGAGGAAATTTATAGCTCTAAATGCTTACAGTAGGTAAGAGAAAATGTTAAAATCAATTGTAAAAACTTTCTCCTTAAGAAACTAAAAATCAGATTAAACAAAAAGCTATAAGGAGCTAAATAATGGTAAAAGTAAATATCGGTGAAATAAAAAACAGTCACTGGAGAATATTGACAACACAAGTTGGTTCTTTGAAAAGACTAGTAAAATTGTCAAACCTGTGGCTAGACTGATAAAACTAGAACAAAATCACACATTACAAATATTGTGAATAATAAAGAGATAATCACTAAGGACCATACAAATAGTCAAGAATAATAGAAGAATATCATGAACAACTTTATGCTAGTACATTAAAAACGGAGAGGAAGTACACAATTTCTTGAAGTTGTAAATTGCTAAAATTGATACAAGAGGAAGTAGAAAATCTGAATAGCCTAATTTATTAAACATTGAATTTATAATTCAAAATCTTTCCTCAAAGATATTTCAAGTCTAGATAGTTCTACAAATATTTATTTTTTCAAAAGATTTTATTTATTTATTTGACAGAGAGAGAGAACAAGTAGGCAGAGCAGCAGGCAGAGGGAGAAGGAGAAGCAGGCTCTCCACTGAGCAGGGAGCCTGATGTGGGGCTCGATCCCAGGACTCTGGGATCTTGACCTGAGCTGAAGGCAGCCGCTTAACTGACTGAGCCACCCAGGTGCCCCATAGATAGTTCCACAAATATTTAAAGAAGAAATAGTATCAATTTTACATAAACTCATTATATGAGAGTAGTGTAGCACTGATACCCAAACCAAACAGTGATATTACAAGAAAACAATGTTATAGGCTAATATCCTTCATACGTTATAGATGCAGACACTCTTTTTTTTTTAAGATTTTATTTATTTATTTATTTATTTATTTAATTTTTTTATTTTTTCATTGTTACAAGATTTATTGTTCCTGCACCACACTCAGTGCTCTATGCAATATGTGCCCTCTAGATGCAGAAACTCTTAGCAAACATTAACAAATCAAATCCTGCAACACATAAAAAGTATAATACATAATGCTTGGATTTTTCCCAGCAAATCAAGATTGACTTAACATTTGAAAATCAAGTCAGTGCAATTCGCCCCATTAATAGACTAATGGAGATAAATTATATGATCATTTTAATAGATGCAAAGAAATCATTTGACAACATTTTATATCCATTCACAATAAAAACTTTCAGCAATTAGGAATTAAAGGGAAATTCCTCAACCTCATAAAAACCATTCACCAAAATTACCTACAAATAACACCACACTTAGAGTTGAAAATCTCAACTCTCCCCCATTATAAAGAACAAATAAGTGTGTCTTCTCTTTCATAAATTCTATAACTGCTAGCAAGTTGTCTGATTCCATATATATATATATATATATATATATATATATATATTCCATATCTATAATCAAATATATTTCTGTATGCTATTGTGAACAGTTGGAAAATGAAAAAAAAAAAACCATTTAAAATTACCTAAAAAACATAAAGTTTATTTAAGGAAAAATTTAATAAAACTTGTTAAAGAGCTCTTTTACTTTTTACTATTACTTGCTAAATGAAATTAAGGAGCTTAGTAAATGGAGTGGTACTATATTCATAGATTAAAAGCCTCAGTATTGTTATGATGTAAATCCTCCCCAAAATGATATATATTCCAACGGGCTTTTTTTGGTTAGACATTGGCAAACTAATTATTATAAAATAAGGTGTACACTTTCTAATTTTGAGACTTTACTATGAAGTTGCAGTAATCCGGAACATAGGTTACTGAAATGAAAATAGACAAATAGATCAGACTAGAGAAGTAAAAATATAATCAATTGATTTTAATTCATGTTGCCAAAGCATTTGAACTAAGATCTTTACAACAAATTGTGCCAAAATAACTGGCTATAAGAAAAAGATGTTCTTTATCCCATACCTTTCTCCACACTCAGTACTTAATCCTAGATGGATCATCAACTTGAGTGTAAAAGGTAAAATTATAGGGGCTCCTGGGTGGCTCAGTTGTTAAGTGTCTGCTTTTGGCTTAGGTCAGATCCCAGGGTCCTGGGATTGAGCCCCAGGTCAGGTTCCCTGCTCAGCGGGGAGTCTGCTTCTCCCTCTTCCACTCCTCCTGCTTGTGTTCCCTCTCTTGCTCACTCACTCTCTGTTAAATAAATAAACAAAATCTTAAAAAAAAAAAGGTAAAATTACAAATCTTCTAGAAGAAAATATAGGAGACTATTTTATGATCTTGGGTTTGGCAAACATTTCTTAAATAGAATCGTAAAAGGAAAAAGAATGACAGAATGATTTCAGCAAAATTAAAAACTCTGTCATCAAAATGAATAGGCAATTCATAGATTGGATAAGATATTTATAATACATATATTGGACATAATATTTGTGCTTATAGTCTATAAACACATTATAGAAATCAGTAATAAATCAGAAGTCAGATAACGAAATTAAAACATGGGCAAAAAATGATTAGCAAATGCACAAAGAAGGTTTACAAGTGGCCACTAAGTACACGAAAAAGTATTTAGCATCATCTGGAAAATGCAAATGAGTTATTAGGGAAATTGAACACAAAAGAAAAATGAGATACCACTCTTTTTTTTAAATTTTTTTTTTGAGATACTACTCTTAAATACTCATTTGAATGGCTAAAATTATGATCAGAAAATACTGATCATAGTAAATATTGTTGAGAATATGGAGCTATGAACTGTCACACATTGCTAGTGGGACTATAAAATGGTACAATCAGCCTTGTGAGTCAATCTGGATATTTCTTGTGAAGTTAAACAAGCACCTACCCTATGACATATCAGTTCCATTTTTAGATACCTGAAAGTATATAAAATGAAATAAAAGTATATGTATGTTTACAAAAAGACTTTGTTCAATCATGTTAATAGTAGCCTTATGCATTAAAGCCCCAAACTGGAAACAGCCCAAATGGCCATCAAGAGAAAAAAAGGATAAACAAATCATGGTATATCTATATGATAGATAACTTCTCATTAATAAAAGGGAACAAACTACTGATATATGCAACAACATGAATGAACCTCAAAAATAGTATGCTGGGTGAAAGAAGTAAGACTCAAGAGTATAAACTCTGTGATTCAGTTCGTTTGAAGGTATACAACAAGAAAAACTGATAGAACATTTTCTAAGCACATACTATACACCAGGTGTTCCTTCCCCCACTTTTTATCCTACTCGATCACATAGGTAAAGAGTTAAGGGAACTCTTAATACTCTGTGTTTATAGTGTTTATAACTTACTCTTATTATCCATCTGTGCCAGATTCTTTTCTCATTTGATATTCATACTTGTCCCCTTTACAGCTGATAGTCATTCCAGTTCTCTTTCCCAATAGATCCTTTTTATACAATAATTTAAATAAGTGACATATTTTCTCTTGTATGCATAATTTTCAAATTTACATAAACATTGTACCATTGATTTCATTTTAAAGATAAATATTACTTTTCCCACTGCTGCATAGTGTTCCTTAATGTACTTCCACAATTTTTTATTCTTGTATGTGCCCCATATTAATCTATGCTAGAATTTCTCTGGAGTATATACTCAAGAATAGGTCATAGGGTTTATGCATACTTATTTTCATCAGTCATTGTGAGTCTGCTCTCCAGAATGATTGTAGCACTTTGTATTTCCACCAACAATGTATGATTATCCTTTTTCCTCCTCAGCCATACCAACACTTGGTATTATCAACCTCTAATTCTTTACATTTTAATGATTGTAAAGTAGACAAGGCTTGTTTTAGGTTGCATTTTTTCCCCTCATTACTAATCGGTAGGAACATCTCTTTGTACATTGCTAGGTATTAGAGGTTTTCCTTATATGAATTTATTTTAAAACCTGGTTTTATTGTCCTTTCTCTTGTTATTTTGCAGTAGTTCCTTATATATTTCAGTTACTAATTTTTGTCAGTTTTTGTCATTAGTAGAATAATAATCCATCATCTTGATTTTCATTTTGGAAAATTCTATAAATGACTTCATTGTGGTCAAAGCCATCAGTTTGGGTGGGTTGTGCTTAAGAGATCTTTCTTGACCATTAAATCACAAAGGTATTTTTAATTTTTTTCCTCTTAGCTTTGTAGTTTTCCTTTCATATTTAGGAAGTTGCTCCATTTGGAGTCCACCTTCTTATATAGTGTAAGATAAGGAGTAACTCCATTTTTTCTTTTTAAAAAATTTTATGTAGTTACAACTACATTCTTAATTCTGTCTCCTAAAATAGTCATCATTTCTACATATGACACCTTTATCATATATAAGTTCTCCTTGTGTGTTGTTCCAATGCTAAATTTGTTAGTTTCTACATAAAAACCATACTTAAAAATCTTTGCTAGAAATGTTCTTTTATATAAAATAATTTTTAATCAGAGATAGTTATAAGTCCAGTAGCATTATGGTTAAATAATGCAAAATAGCCTTCAGGTAAACTTCTAATTCACACTGTCCAGAGACAAACATTTTTCTCTTTTAGCTGTTTCTTTTGTTATTTATCTCCTTTCATAAATGTGTCTGCTAGTATTTCTTGCTTTTTTATGTGTGTCAGGTACTTTTGCCATCATCCCTTCAACTGTTACAAGGTGCATTTTTATTCTTGTCTTTCCCACTAACCCCCTTTAAAAAAGATGAATAAACTGAAGCTCAGAGATACAGGTAACAAGATTAAGTTTAGAATCCAGATTTTTTTTAAACTTTAAAGCTGTACTCCACCAAACCAGGGGTAGACAAACTTCTCTAAGGGATAAGAGTAAAGAAATAAATGGTAAATATTTTAGGCTTTGTGGACCATATAGTTTCTGTTGCAACTACTTAGCTCTGCCATTGTAGTGCAAAAGCATTTATTGATAATACATAAATGAATGGACTTAGCTGTGCCCCAATAAAACCTTATTTACAAAAACAGGTAGTGGATTGAGTTGCCAACTCCTCAAGTAAACCATATTGATTCTCTTTAAAAGTACGGTTTTTAAAATGAAGACATGTCATTTAAATAGAACCATTTTTTAAAGTAATCTCTATATGTAGATTAGGTTGTATGTGAAAATAAGTTCATAACCAATAGTTGATGATGTTGGTCAGATGTATCATTGGAGAATGACTTCTTTGTACTTTGTGTTTTGAGATCGATTTAAGATGCTGGAATAGACTAGTACTAGGTACTAGAATAGACTTGATTACCCTATCTTTGTTTGAATGCTTTCATTTCTGTCTCTTAGATTTAACATTAATAGTTTCCTGTACCCTTCAAAAATATGTACATGCATCCCAAAGGAGATTATACTATGTATCTGTTTTGCAACTTCCCTCCCTTTTAATCTTCCTTTCCTCTTTCCTTTCTTGCTTTCTTTTTTATACTCTCCTTTTCTCTTTTTCTCTTGGAGTTCCTATATTCAATACCAAGAAAAATGAATTAAATTTAGAAGAAGATGAATGGTATTTTCTTCATGCAAACCATCACTTAACATAAAAAGTTTAGCATCTCAAATATAATTTGTTTTTGAAAAAAATACTTTTAAGTTGCAAATTTCAATTTGTATCCAATAAATACACTAGTAAATTAAATTCATTTTGTTAAACATAAAAATGAATATCATTGTCTGTATCACTCAAGCATAACTACAGTATGATGGTGTTTAATGCAATTAAGTATATTTTTTATTAAAGGTCAACAACAGAGTCCATTGTTAATATTACTTGGACAGAAATGCCATACAATTAGGGCTCTGTATCTAAGTGAGTTGTAGAAGGAACCAAGCTCATTACTACCTCATAGAACTATTCCATTACATTCCAAGTGTAGATTGGATGCCCTTTCCCCCTTTCCTTTTCTTTGTGTGCTCATCTCTTCTGAAAACTGGTGGCTAGGAGAAGGGCCATACCCTATTTTGGATCAGTATAAAACCTGATTCTTTCTTAAATATTACTATCTATCTTACAGATGTCAGTCTGGAATTCTCCTTGGTATATTTACTTAGTTCTTCTTTCTGTTGGTTTCAGGTTGTGAACCCAGGAAAAAAAACTTTTGGTCAGAAGAAATTTTGGCTTCACTGTTGGGTCGTTCTTGATTATAATGTCTTGCATCTCTTTTCTTGCCTCCCTTTCCCCCTTTGGTCATTGCCTCCTTATCTGCCTGGTTTGTTGAATTTTTCAATAGCCTAAAATATCCCAGATTTAATCTGCTGTGAGCATAGCTTCTTGTCCTTCATTCCTTTTTCTTTCTCTGTACACCTATTCTCCTTTCTTCCTGTATCCTTAATTCTCTGCCAACAATAGTTTTGTGACTATCAATTGTGATGGTGACGTTTAAAAAATACCTAAGCAGAGTAAACTCTAAGGTTACCCTTTTATAGATTATTTAGTGTATATATGAATTTTCATCAATTATATAGGTAGGTAGGTTAATTCACTGTCACTAAAGCTCCAAATTAATGGCTTCCCTGTATTCATACTTTTACTTTTCAGTTTTTAAAATTTTGCAATCCTTTCCTACTTTGAGATTGGCCATGTGACTTGTTTTAGACAATGAGATGTTAATAAATGTAATATAAGCAGAAGCTTGAAAAGTATGCATTTCTCTTGCCTTTTTGCACAATTAGGATAACTCACTCAGTCTTATACCTATGCCATGTCGTGGGAATAAGCCCAGGTTGGTCTATGGGAGGGACCTCATAGAGTAAAACGGAATCATTTGTCCTGAGGCAGTCCTAGGTTAACCAGCTCTAAACTGGTTAACCAGCTCTTAACTGAGTAACCAGCTGACTGCAGATGCATGAGTGAGTTCACTAAGATCAGCCAAGCATGGCTTAAAACAGTGGAACTATCTAAATGACATGTGTGCAACAGAAATAATTAATAATTATTTTAAACCAGTAAGTTTTAGGGTGATTTATTACTCAGCAAGTGATATAGTGTGGATTACCTATCCTTGTTGGTAGGCAGTTTGTCCTTGTCTAATTTGGCCCTATCTTGAGGTAATGCTCTTCTGAGGATCCTACTTGATAATCCATGGGTGATGAAATTGGAACATAAACTATTCTTGGCCCTTCTCGAAGTCCAAAAACTATTCTATCTGATCCTTGGGCTGATTCTTTCCAAAGCATTGCCTAATTTCTTCACATATAGTTGCTGATTATTACTCAGATGAAGACTCATTAGGTTCCCTTTGAGATCTCTGGAGTTCTCTTTATGCAGCATAATTTTTTCTGATGCTCTGTCCTGTAAATTTTAGCTACAGTATAACTTTTGAATTCTGAACTCTGTATCTTCACTTAGGAAAGTTTGCCAACTTTCTTAATGCCATTCAGCAAACTGGGGTAATGGTTGATGCCATGTACTGAATGCTTGTGTCCCCCCAGGGATCATATGTTGAGAATGTAACACTTAATAAGACAGTATTTGGAGATAGGGTCTTTGTTAAGTAATTAGGTTTAGATGTAGTCAGGAAGGTGAGGCTCCCATGATAGGATTAGTGTCCTTGTAATTAGAGGAAGACACCATACCACCCTCCTGCTCTAACTTGTGTGCTCCCTTGCACCCTCCCTTCCCCTCTTCTCTGTCTGTGCCATGTGAGAGCACAGCAAGAAAGTGGCTGTCTGCAAGGCACAAAATGGCCCCAACCAGGACTCATCTGTGGAGCACCCTGACCTTGGACTTCTAGCTGCAGAGCTTGAGAAATTTCTTTTGTTTAGGCTACTCAGTCTATGGAATTTTGTTATGGCAGCTCCAGCTGACAATTACAGTTGGTCTCACCTTACTTTTTTTTCTTTTTTGGAAGGATCACTGGCCATCCTGCCTGTTGTTAATGTGTGAAAACTGCTGTTTCATACATTTCATCTGTGTTTTTTAATTGTTTAATGAAGGAAGACAAATCTGCTTCCTGTCACTCCTTCAAGGATGGAAGCAGAAATCTCTTCCAGTTAGATTTTGTTGAGTGAATACAGATTTATTGTAATAAAAACTTTTGTTGGACTCTGATACACGGAAGGCTGGTATTTATTAAGAGGCCTAAGAAGTTAGAAACTTGAAGGTCTGACACCTTTCTCTCAATTCCTTCCTCAACTTTTATTGATTTGAATGGTATAAAGGGTTCTCTTTCTTTTTTCATATCAGCTAATTAAAATATTATTCTTGAACAAATTATTCTTCCTCCTATTTAGTATGCAAATGGAAAATTTTTGAAGGTTCTCAGGATCCCAAGTGATCTTGTCATGACCTACTGAGAAATTAGAGGGTAATACTAGCTTTCCCAACTAAAGAGTAAAGATTGCTATCTATTTCAATAAGGGTTTTCTCAGACTATAATGTCTCCCTCCTCCATTGTAGATATAGGTAGAATAATGCTTTTGGCTTGAAAGGAGGGTAAAATTGGTGATTAGGCACGTTGCAAGTTATGTCACTTATGAAATCTTTTTGAAAGCCTTTTTCTTTCTAAGTCACTCTTGGTTCAACATATTAACTCCCGTGGCATGAAGAATAATATAAAGTCAATAAATTCTATTAACATTTGACAAAGATTCATTTATTATTTTGTTTCTCATTGAATCTTATGGACCAGAGTTATCATATCCTAAAATAAGTCTTAGCTGCAATCTTAATGAAAAATAATACATTCCCATGCCAAACAATAATGACTGTACCATTTCCTGCAATTTAAAATTATCCCTACCTCTTTTTCTTTTCCATGATAGTGGAAAAATAAGAATTGTCTTTATCAAGTCTTCTTTAAGCAAAGGTTCAGCAGTCAAAAATAAGTCCTCAGTGTAATCCTTCCCTGATAGATTGGAGAAGAAAGACAAAAAAATGAGAAGTTTCTCCTGAAATTGCATTTTCATTTTTCACTTCGAGAGAAGACATCTTTTAGACATTCTTTAGATCTCTGTGAATGATTTTGTATTAGGTCTTCAAATGTGTTTTTTTTTTTAAGACTCCCCTAAAGGGGTTTGGGTGAGAGTAAGCAATCTGGTAGAATTCTCATGCATTCACATCCCAGACTTTGCCTAACTTTAGAAGCACGCTGTCTTTCTGACACCTTTCACAGCCCTTAAACAACTTATGATCTGAGAGATGATGAAAAGAAGCAACTGTGCAGACAAAGACTTTGGGCTTCAGGCATTGACTGACTTCTTTCAGAGTCCCCCTTTCAATTTTGCCATCTTTCAGGGTTTTGTTTGGTATTTGATACAGCTTTTCAGAGATTTAATAGCCTTTCAATAACAAATGTAAGAAAAGGAACATGACCACGATTGATTGACTGTGTGTGTGCTGGCTGGACTCAAAGGCACATGAAACCTCCTGCCTTACTTAGCACTTAACCCATTGTAGTAAAAATACCATGATTTCCTCCTGTTACAATCAAACTAATCTTTATAACCAATTCCCCACCCTGTTAAAGATAAGGGGGGAGAAATATGTTTTTGTAGCCCATTGTGACCATTGTTATGTTTCTCTGTGAACTTTTGATATTTAGAGAAAGCTGAGAGAATCCAGGGGAATTGGAAATCAATGTGTGTGGTAAATTCAGAAGGCGCTACCATTACAGGGCTTTAATTTTATCCCACCCTGGGTCCTGGCGTTCTTGATCTAGGTCTCATTTACCTACAGTAATACTTTGCTCTTCTTTTCAGCTCTCATGTATATGACATCCTTGCTTTCTTAACAGCTCTGATAATATTTTTTTCTCCATCTCACTTGGAACACCACATGATAAATTGAGAGAGGCTAGCTAATTTTTTCTCTTTCTTCCTCGAGAGATGAAATATCAGCTATCTAGGATATGTTTTGGTAGCAGTCTTTCATATGCCTTTATCTAGTCTAGATAATGAGATTTGATGGTTTGTTCTCCTGATTGGAGAAATCCATGTAGCTGCAATATATATGAGTAACATTCCTTTGTTGGTGATGATTCCATATGGTACCCGATAACATCAAGCTCATATACATGGAACAGGGGTCTATGGTCTCTGATTTCAGCAAAAAACCATAAGAATCTCTTAGAAGGAAGCTTTCATTGAGGTTTGGAAAGAAATGCAAAGTATCAGGAAAGAAGATACTGTGTGGAAAGGAAAGATGAGTTTTCTTTTAGTGATTGTGCTGCTGCAATTCACATTTCATATAAAATACATTGTGTTCAATGAGTATAGCAACGTGAGGGTAATAGACTTCTTAAAGAATGCAAATTAATAAAGAATACAAATTAATAACAGTACGGAGTATGGAGAAAATTTATGAAAACTCAGCAACATGAAGGAGATTAAAATACAGTGTTAAATCCTGGTTGAGAAAGTAATCATCGTAGAGGATAGAAATAAAAATGTGAACTTATGCAAAGGCTTCTCAGTGTCCCTACTAAAAGAGAGCTTGACTCTGTCTTTATTCTCGGAAGCTTTTCTTAGTGAATGGTTAACTGTTTGGCTTCAACATGTGAATATATGCTCATGAAATCATGTTGGCATCAAGAATCTAACATTACTGCTTAGATATATGAGAATGTTTAATTTTCTTAATCAAATCTTTCTTATGAAACCTATGTGTCTGTAGGGGTTTGGAGGGCTATAGAATTACTAGATAGCTGCTGGAAGGAATCTGAAATTTACCAATTATTGATCGTATTTCAGTCTCTTCCAGTTTAAACAGTCCTTCTTGGATTTCTGATTTTGTTGGATACAGTTACTCTTTTAGATTTCCTTTCGTTTTTCTGGATTCTCTCTAAGTTAGTGTCTAGAAATTAAAAGGAGGTTTATGTTACTCTTTGGTGTTAGAGGAAAAGGCATTCTGATATCTATTAGTCATCCCATGGATGTGTTGGTTGTCCTGGTCTCCCCACTGATTTGGAACATTACGGTGGTACAGGCAAATGGAGCCTCTGGTTGTGGCCATTTTTCTTCACTTACAATTACCCTGCTCACTATGGACTCTGTTCCAACCCCAGGCCTTTGAATTTGCCTGCCTGTTCAGCACCACTGTGTTTCCTCAGTGGGACAGCTGGCTATTTCTGGATCATACTTGCAGTTTATACTTAGGCTGTGAAATCCAAAAGTCTTTGCTTGAGCTCCTATACCTAGCATGTATGTCTCTGAAGAACTCCATCTTGTAGCATGTTCGATGTGTTTGGGGCTTCTCCTAGAGACTTACAGCCTCCCCCTAGGCTGAAGTGGTGAATCCTGCCATCGTCCCACGAGTGCTGAGGGTCTCTCACAAGGGCTGTAATGCTTCTACCTTTTATTTCTGTGGTTCTTTTCTAATGAGGAGAATATAAAGACCTGTGTGTATGACCTCTTCACTTGCTCTTTGTATGTCTTCCCATATTCCACAGGGCCAATAGAGATTATTTTTCTTCTTTCTGCCAGGCAAAGACTTCTTTATATTTTCTACTTCTGCTTCTTTGCCTAGGTCCTCAGTGGTGAAGGGATTTTGGAAGAGATGCTGGCTTGCTAATAAAGCATGATCCCAAAATAATAGCTTTGTTATGCATAGAACATATCACTTAGGAGCAAGAAAAATCTGGGTTGGAAGTCCTTTCTGAAACAAAGCAGAGAATAAATAAATACCCACCCAATACAGGACTCTTTCCTACAATGTAGCTGACAGGTGGTTATTTAGGTTTTACCTGTATCACTAAGTGACCAACTGTTCCCTGCTCCATGGGTCAGTCCATTTCAGAGTTGGACACTTGTATTTATTTTCATGCATTGTGTGACCATAATAGGTTGTAAAGGACTTGAGAGCAGGGACTTTAATTAATTCTACTTTGCATTCTCACAGGTCCAAAATAATGCTTTAAAGATAGAAGGCTCTCAGCAACTGTTTGCTGAAATAATGAATGAATTCTGTGGAGGCACATGCTGCCACTATAATTTTTATCTTTTGGTTCTGGTTCTGCTGCTTATGCTACAATATGACAATTCTTCCTATATCTGTAGGCAGCTGTTATTTTTTCACTTAAACATTTTTTAGGCCGGCCAAGTATTTCTATTTCTTTGGTTGCCCTCAAGAAGATTTCCACACCATTCTGGTCACTTTCATTTGAAATCTTTAAATAGAAAAGCAGAGCATAGCTCTGTGGTCATATTGAGTGGCATAATCTATTACCAGTAGAAAACGTAGCAGGGAGGTTAAAAGAGAAGAGGAAAATTTTACATATATATTAAAGAAAATGGCTTGGAAAAAATAAGTTTGCTAGTAAATAAAGAAGGGCATGAAATTAATGATGAGTCTAGAATGTATATTTTGACATTAATAAAGCATTTGATATAGCCTCTCATGAAATCTTACTTGCAAATTTGAATGGAATTGGCTTGGCTAAAAACAGAATCCCACTGTCTCAAAAATCACTTAGAAGGTTGTGCACAAAGGGTAATGAGAAATAGTAGGGATTCTGGATTAGGGCAATATCCAGAAAACAATGGATAGGTGGTGGAGAAAGGGTACGGCAAGTCCTATGCACAGTGCTGTGAATGCTTGGAAGGATGAAATAAAAAGCGAGTAAATTTGTGGGTTATTTGCCCTTTAAAGGTTCAGAGCTGCAAGTGTGAGCAGAGACTGAGGGGAAACAGAAAGGATGCTGATAAGACACAATAAAAGTAGATAGCCATAAATTCAAATGCATAAAAATGACAATTTAAGCAACCTCAAGATTTAACCGAATGCCAGGATTCAGCACTTCCCACTCTGGTTTGCATGTAGTTTAATAGAATATCTGCTCAATGAGGGGTGTAAGTATCAGTGTTAGAGTCTAGTTCAGGCAGATCAGAACCTACAAAGTGGTTAAAGCCAGACACATTTGTTTCAACTCCTTTATGGTATCTGATCTGGCGCCTCTGGTGATCGCAGGACTTCTTCTAAAATATTAAAATCAATAGTAATAATTAAAACGATACTAGGGTTTTCTTCATAGACCTAGATGTGTTCTTCACAGTCTCATGAAATCTTTGCAGCCTTGATTTACTTTGGCAATGTGGACCTAAAGCTCTGAATACTTTTTTTAGCTCTTATTTATAATGCTTCCCAGTCTTTGCATCAAATGATGGTTGACTTCTTTATGCTTGTTTGTCCCTGGATGCACTATTGTACTTGAAATTTTCATATTTCTTTCTCAGAGGTGCTTGCTTCCGTTAACTCATGTATTGGACAGTGGTTTCTTTGCAACAGTAGTTACATAATTTTTAAACTGGCTAAAAAGTTGGAAAAAAATATAGGCATTTAGCTGATTGGAAGATTTTTTTTTTTTCTGGTTGGAAGATTTGTGATGTTCTCTATGATCACCTTTGTGACCACCTACTTTGCGTTCAGAGTAGGACATGTTTAAGAACAAGAGGGGATACTATCATTGGAACACTGAAATGCTTGGACGTCAAGCATAAAGTGACATTCTCCTGGGGAATCTAAGATGTGTGGTCAACTCTAGATGTTTTGGTGGTTGTACCTGTGGCTATACTGGGCCTTAATTTTGAGGGAAGATAAAATTTCTGAGTCATTTGTCTCTGCCTTTCCACCAAAATATATACAATGAACTTCCTTTTATGTTTTGGAAAATTCTCCCCTCGTTTTGAACTCTCAAATATTCTTTGCTTGCAGCAGAGTTTAGCTGTTTAACCTGTGCATCATGGCAGATTGGCATTTGAGCAGACTTCCACAAGTGAGCTACCCATTTGAAGAAATATAGTGTGACAATGATATTTGAGAGATAGATTACTGAGATGAAGGGTTATAGAGTAGGGTACATTTTGGCAAGTAAGGTATAGGAAGTACAGCTTAATATCAGGTCAGAGCTGAACTGCCTGTGTACTGGCATGAGAGGATCTTGCCTTCGGAGTGTATGGACATGAACTTGATTAGTGTGAAGAATGATTTGATTCAAATCATAATGGAAAGGCAACAAGAGCCAACCAAATAGAGTAGTGACAATATATTCTTATTTCACTTTCAGATAGATATGTCTTGAAAGATGGCATTTACATCTTAATCCCTTTGAGTGTGCTGCTAAAAATCTTAGTGTCTTTGGTGGTGGAAGTCATGAAGACAGGAAGGCTGAGAACCATGAATTTGATGGTTTAACTTCTTGAAAGAGTTAAACTTGTCAATTAGTGAGAGTTTGAAGGGTAGAGGTTGGAGATAGGGCTTATCATGATTTTGGGGTGAAGTTAAGACTTGTGCCTTTTGACTACAAGAGAAACAAGCAGGCTCTTGAGGGAGATGCAAGTCTACCAGATGCCTTAGAGTTCCAAAGGGGACACAGTGATATTTGCTAATGTGTGAAGCGTATTGAGTATTAATTAAAGGGCCTGCTGTGTGTATTTAGGCTCATGCAGATATCCTCACATTGCAGAAGAGAACATATGCTGTGCAGGGACCATGGGGAGGGAGCCTGGGCCCATAGTCTCTGAAGACACACAAGGACAGTCAGTCTGCTCAGGCAGCTGCTTCCATCATAGTCAGCAGAGATATGACTTGTGCTAGTATTTGGATTTTGAGAAGCCCAGGGGTTGATGAGAGAATAATTGAGTCTCAAGTTTGTCCCTCCCCCCACCTCTATGTGGTGCTTGAAATCTTTCCAGAACATTGAC
>CM053613.1:13716297-13727462 GCA_028646535.1 Procyon lotor
TACCGGTCCTGTTTCTCTGGAAAACCCCAAACAATACACAGATACAGTAACTGGAAAAGTTTGAAAAAAGTTTGAAAAACTGAAACAATCTTACTCTGGAGCCCAAACCAACCTTTCTTGAACTCTTAAGATTTTCTTCAGCCATTCTCATTTCTTATGGAACCATGACCCTAGTGTCTCTGAAAACTGGCAGCACCACTGGTCTGAAAAAAAAAAAAGGATGGGAAGTATCCTACTACTTTCTTCTAAGGAATTTCTCTTGCCCACAGTCTAATTAAGCTCAATCAGGTATCTATGGACCCTTCCCCCCAGCCTATGTGATTTGTTATCACTCCGTGTTAAATTTTGCTGTGTGTAGTTATTTAGCTTGTCATATACCGTCTTCCCCATGCAGGGAGACTACAGGGAAGACTGCTCTAGCATTTCAAAGCCACTTTGAGATTCGATTGTGGGTACGGGTCTCTTGCAGTGAGAGGAGGAGAGCTGACAGAAAGCAGGGGAGCAAAGTGGAAAGAGCAGTCTCTGAAATCAGGCAGACATGGGTTCATTTCCTGACTTTACCACAGACTCGCTTTACAACACTGAACAAACTGCTCGAAGTCTTCGAACCTCACTTTTCCTACCTGTAAAGTGGGAACAGCTATACCTGTCTTGAAGTGTTGTTTTAAAAGTCAAGAAAGTCAAGGAATACACGAGACAAAAGTACACAGGAGGTATTTAAGAAGCCATAGCCCTTATCACTGGCAGTCCTTCCACCTTAGAATTTAAAGCCTAATGTCTGTTTCCCAAGCTCACTTGTAATCAGACAACAGTTGTTGTCTGGCCATATTTCACTGACATTGCTGTGATCTGGGGTGAAGGCTAAGTCTACAATTATTTCATCTCCTATCTGACTTGGCAGCATGTCACACAGAATGCTTTAAAAACTCTCAGCTTCCTTTAGAGACCACACAAAAAGAAGGTTAAGGGTGGAATCAGAAAATCAATTTAGTTTCCGTCTAGGCAGCCTTTTGCTATAAGGTTTCTTGAACAACATAATGGCTCTGTGGAGCTGATGACAGAGGGCAACAGAAGAAACAGCCCAGTTTTGATGCAAGCTTGTCTGTCGCATCTTAGCTGGCATTCCAAGGACAGCAGTTTCCTTAGCACTAGGGCCCGTACTGGTGGAAACGGTGCCAGTCAGCCAAGCTTGGATATGCCCTGCACATCTATGAGCCAAGCTCTGGGCTATGTATACTGC
This sequence comes from Procyon lotor, assembly GCA_028646535.1. Classification (NCBI taxonomy): domain Eukaryota; kingdom Metazoa; phylum Chordata; class Mammalia; order Carnivora; family Procyonidae; genus Procyon; species Procyon lotor. The sequence goes on from CM053613.1 coordinate 13,717,538, forward strand.
CTGCTCTCTATACTGTAATTCTGTAAATTAAGTTTGTTTGTTATTTCTCACTATACAATTAATTCATGGTCCTTATAAAATGTCTGGAAAAAAATAAAAAGTAGAAGAAGAAATGTTATTCATGGTCCCAGTAATCAAGATGATTGTCAACATTTCAGTAAGTTCTTTTCAGTTTTTATTAAATTTTGAGAATTAGTGAAGCTGTGATTATACACCCCATTATATGTTCAGTCATGTTACACCCTAAAAGACGAGTGGGAAAACTAGAGCCTGCAGGCCAAATCTGGACCACTGCCTGTTCTCCTAAATAAAACTTTCCTATAAAACACCCACGCCTACTCATTGCCCCAGTGCCTATGTTTCCTTCTGCACTACAATGGCAAAAGCTGAGTAGTCAAACAGAGGCTGTACGGTCTAGAAAACCTAAAATATTTATTTCAAAATCTTTGCCAAACAAGTTTATCAACCCCAACCCTAGATAAATGGTCACTGAATGTACTTACTGTGAGGTGCACTGGGGTTCCTACCTCCACACCATTTCCTGTGTGCCCACATCCTAACCATCCTTCAAGCCCCAACACAACTGTCTCTGCATCAGGGAAGCTGCTGCCTCTGCTCCCAAATGGAAGTCAACTCTTCCTCGTCTCTATCTCCACAGATCTTGAGCCCTATTTCTCTTAATATCTCCTCCATTTTCTACCATTTTTACATGTATGTCTTTTTATAAAATACCTTTCTCATCTATTAGACTATATGTCACCATATCACTGAGCTCAGCATCCAGCAACTGAACATACAACCCAGTATACATTTGCTGAACAGAAGTATTAAGATATGGTCCCCATCATTCAAGAATGCATAACCTTGTTGGGAGAAATACCGCCAACCACATTAAAACTATTAAGAATGGTTTGGGGGCCCCCGGGTGGCTCAGTCAGTTAAGCACCCGACTCTTGGCTTCTGCTCAGGGTCATGATCTCAGGGTTGCGAGACTGAGCCTCATGTTGGGCTCGATGCTCAGCAGGGAAGCTGCTAGAGATTTTCTCCCTCTCCCTGGCCCTCCCCCTCTGCTCCTTTCCCCACCCACACAAAACTTCTCTCAAAACATAAATAAATAAATAAATAAATAAATAAATAAATAAATAAGACCTTAAAAAAAAAAAAAAGAATGGTTTTGATACAAGAATTGTTAAGAATTGTTAAGAGAAGTAGCTGTGGGTTGGACTGGTATAAAGAGGGAGGGCTCCTTGAAAAAGTCAAGAAAGAACTAGGCCTTAAAGAGTGATTTTGAACTACACAGAGAAAGAATAGGTGGAAGGCAGGGATAAAGAGAGGAGGAAGGAAAGTTCAGAGCTTTGTCTAACAGTGAAGAAAGAGCTCCACAGGGTAGAGGGTGAGTTCAACCAAGAGAGGAACACTGTAAAGAGAGACTGCATGTGGCCAGAAAAAGGTAGGACCTTGAAAAGCAACAATGTAATCACGAAATGGGAGCCTGAGCTCAGTTCCCGAAACAGTACTGACCAGCCTTAGTTGGTAACCTGTTTATAAGTCTACAGTGGAACATCATCAGTTCACTTCTGCAACACTGTATCTTAATGAGCATCATTTGTAAAACATCTGAATGAGCTTGGTCCCCAGCTCAGAAATGATAGGAATGTAAATACAAATCCGCTGGCCCTGTGGTCTCCCACAGGACTTTGTACATAATCTTCTTCATGGCATAAACCATGCCCTGTTGTAATTGTTTCTGTTTACATGTTCACATTCCCTGCTAGGTGCAAACGTTGCCAGAATACATTAGTCATGGATTGTTTAATTATAAGGGGGAAAAAAAATCCCACTCTTAAAAAAAAAAAAAGCTTATGAGCAACTTATATTAAGCTGCACCTATATCCTATGAGCCATGACTGGTGGAGGACAGATAGCAGTCACTACAAGTGGGAAGTCTTCAGCCTCTCTTCCTGCAGCCTGCTGTGTTTTCCCCATCTGCCTCACCCTGGACCTTCAGCCCTCTGACCTCTCAGAAGCTCATCTCCTTCTCCAAGGCAAACCATATTTGTGCATTCCCTCGAATTCACGTTTTCCTAGCATTAATACCTCTAAACCCCATAAGATGTTTAACTTCCGGTGACATATAATGCAGCTGAGTCTCTGAGCTTACTCAGGTGGAAAAGTGCAGCACCCAGACTTAAGAATGCTCTCAGGACATCATCAGAGAAATTTTGGACATCACAGTGGGGCACGGCAGGTGGAAGAGTACAGAAAAAGTGATTCCAGAGAGGTGGCCTCTGAAGATAAAGTTTTAAGAACATCCTAACAGTTAATTTTACTTATATTTTCCTATTTATTCCAAATAAGAAAATTCAAAAGCATAATATATGAGAAAATGATGCCATGATTAAAAAAATCTAAAAGAGTTCTTCCAATAAGCAGAAAATAAAAATTCCAAATGATGAAAGGGCATTATGCCACAATACAAAAGACAGATTGTGTCTTTCTGAGTGGGAGACTTCCAAGTGACTTTCGTTTAAGAAAGTGTTGCTTCCCTTTGACTCCCAGCTGGAAGATTTGGGATTGTCGGGTCTTCAAGCCACAACACTAAAGGATGCTCAAGTACAGGCCCAATTCTGTCTGACTGTGTCAGCTTCTGTGTTTTGCTTTCAGTTTCTCAGGAGAGAGAGCAAACTTCTCCCAGCTTCCACACCAAATGAATCCACTGGAAGAAAGGGGACTAGAAACAGCAAAGATTAGGTAAGGAACACTTACAAGGATAAGACAGAGACATGGACAGGATGCCCCGAGATGGGGAAAGAAGTGGGTCTAGACCAGAAGCAAATGAGGTATGCACTTCTGTCCCAAGTGCTAGAGAGAGAACATACCAGAACCATCCTTGTCTTTTACTTGGTATTATTATTATTATTTTAGGGGGTTTTGTTTGGTTGATTTTCTTCTTAGGAAATTGTTAGTATCTCTTAACAGACGACCTCTGGGGTTTTTCAGACTTCATTCTCAACTAATTCTTTGGGTTTCTTTAATAGGGCCCTAAGTTTAAATATCCCCTACACCAGATATTATTTGGTAACTCTCTATACCATCCCCTAACCTGTATGAAATAGGTGGGAGAACTTGGAAACTCTTTTTCACGGAATTTTGTGCTAGCACAGTTCCACTAAGACTCAGCCAGTAAGAGACCCTCCTGGAAGACCCAGAGGGAGAAGAGAAGGTGAAGCCGGTACCATGATGGTAGATGCAGGCAGTCATGCAGGGGTCGACATATGGCGGACAGGGGTTTGTGCTGGAGGCTTCCGGTGACCTTCCTGAGGGTTGCGCACTTAGAAGGTACAGCCAGCTCAGGTAACTAACAACAGATGACCTGCAATGTTTGCACTTTGGGGATTTCCGAAAGCTTGGAGTAGCCATGCTTTGCTTCCTAGCCTTTTCAGTAGTGGGTGACCCTTTCATTCCCTGAATTAAATGGCTTCCTATTCAAAATACCTAAGGCAGCTACTGTCATCTTGACTGAACCCTGAGGGGCACTTTTTAAATAGCGGTTCTCCAACTTGAATGTGCAAAACAGTAACTTGGAGGACTGTGTAAATATTCAGATCCTGCAGCGCTGGAATGAGCCCAGAAAGCTGTATTTTTAGCAAATATTCCAGGTGGCTCTGATGCACGTGGCCCAGGTCCCCACTAGGAGACACTGCTTTAATATATAGGTGAGGATCCCTGAGTCCTGCAGATTCAACCTCTTTTACTGGAGAATATTCTGATACCCAAACCAGGTAAGCAGCACCCTTTACAACCCAGTGACCAAAATAAAGTTTATTCCTATTTGGAAGTGTGCTCATCATATTCTTCAAATTTTTCGCTCACCAGAAACACCTTATCTCTGAGCAACTACTTATCTATGAAGAACATTAGAATTTAAAGATGAAAGGGGCAGGGTTAGACTAGGGATCAAATCCTGGCTTTCTATTGGTTGCTGTATGACATTACATAGGTCACTCAATCTATCAGAGCTTCAACTTAATCTGTGAACACCTACTTCACAGAGTTAATCATCATACACATAATAGGACTGATGGATGTCTAGCTTTCCCACTTACACCTTGAAATCCATAAAGATGGGAATTATATCTAATACATTTATTGCTTTATCATCATTCAACCTTTGTTCAGTAAACAATTATTGAGCACTTAAGATATGTCAGGCTCTACACTAGCTCCAAATGATGATACAGTGCCTGACCCAATGTTTAGAACAGGGCACAGTTAACAACATTTTGTTCAGCAGCATCATCAGCTAAGATCAGTGACTCACTTTTAAACAATGAATCATGGAACACTACATCAAAAACTAATGATGTACTGTATGGGGACTAACAGAACATAATAAAAAAACAGATAAATGAAGTCTATTGTAAATGGCAGACGCATTAGCAAGTCATAAAGGGCAAATAACATGTTAAAAATAATACTTCATATAATAATAGTAGCAGCCTATTCTATCAGCAGGATTCTACCAGTGTGATGGGAAGGAAGTAGTTAAATCCTTACACTTGAGCTAACCCATCTGGTCTTATCTGCTCAATAGCAGCTGTAGAGGTAGCACGGTTCTTGGAGCAGGACCAACAGAAAATGATCACTGCCATTCAAGTGTAGGAAGATTTTCAAATTTGGAGATTTGATTTTTCGTTCTCTATCTTGTGGAATGCTTCCCAGATCAGACTTCCAGAACCCATGGGAAAACACCCTGGACTCCCATTAACCTGAAATGAAGCAGCAGTTCACACCCCTTCTGGTTCCAAGTGAACGGCTGTCACGCTCCTGGGCGCCGAATCTGTCCTGTGTCCCACAGAGGCATGAGGGCAAAAGACACCCTTTGAAAATGAATCCTTATGCCCTACAGCTTCCTGCATGGGTGAAAAGACTTTGTGGTTGATGGCAAAGGACCTCCACTTTGGGCATAATTCACTTCCAATAAGTCAGGCCTCCCTTCAACCCATTCCTTGCAATCAACTGCAAGATACTTTCCCAACACACAAATATCCAGAGTGATTTTATGTCTTACTCATAGTGTTCCGCTTTTCATGGTCAGTTACATATCAACCTTTTGACTTTTACAAAGAGCTACTATGCATGCAAGGCTTGCTAAATTCCAGGCACCATAAAGCACCTTGCAAGCATTATCATACTGATTCTTCATCAGAATATTCTGACAGAGTATTTTTTACTGCCCTACAGAGGAAGAAACAAGGACCTCAAGTCATGCAGAAAGGAATGTGCAGCCTTTGCTCTGACTTCAGAGCACATGCTCTTCACCCCTCTACTGCACTGTCTCCTAACAGCAAGTACTAAACTGGGTTAGAGCAGTTGCGGGCTAACTTTGTCTATAAAGGTCCACGTAGTAAATATTTTAGACTTCGCCGCTAGAAGGTCTCTGTCATGATGACTAAGCTCTGCTGCTGCAGTGTGAAAGCAGCCACAGGCCATGGGAAAACAAGTGGGCGCGGTGGCTGTGTTCTCATAAAACTGTGCTGACAAAAACAGGCAACGGGGCCGACTAGGCTTACCGACCGTGGTCGCAAAACCCCTGAGTTAAAGGAACATCAAGCCAAACAGATAAAGGCTGTCAGGCTCGGCCTAAAGGTTAATCTGCCTCAGATGTTTGGGGTTCCTAGGGGACACACCCCGGAGGGCACAGTCCTCCCTTCTCCTCTGCACCTACTACTTCCCAACCACAGGCTCCTGCTCTTCTAAGAAGGGCAAGATGGAGGGGAGCCCAGCGAAGTTCCCATGTGTCTTCTTTACTGAGAAGAGAGAAAATAGGCTCATTAGTTTTTCCCACTGCTGGGCCCCTGTGCCATAACAAAGTGCCTCAAGCATTACCATTCATTATCCCCCTTCTAAAATGCCTTCTGGACCTTTTACCAGACGACCCAGGTCAGGCTCCTCTTCTCCCTGCACACCTTTCCTTCATGTGGATGAAAGCTAGTGACGCAAGAAATAGAAAACAAGAAGGAAGAACTGGAAAAATTCAAACATGGTCTGCTGGTAAGAGTAGTAACAGGGGATGTGTGTATATACACCGTGTACCATTTACGCATAACGACCATGCAACACGGTAACAATTATGAATATTGATTGGGAGGTAGGAACTTTGTTATAAGTTGTATTTGATTACAACAATGAGCTGTGTTCACGCTCTGGGCTTTCACAGTTTGTTGCCCATGAGGCATGAGCGTGTCTGTTCACAATTAAATCTCGTGATACAGAGCACCAGTCCCCATCCCTAGTATCCTCTCACATTTTTCAGATAATCCATATAATGTCTGCACTAATAAAAGAACAAATCTTGCTATAAAGAAGCACACTGTACTGTGAATGGAACACTGGACTTCAAACACTAATTGCCAGCCATTTATCAATGTGTCAGGCACAGTACTATACAGATTGCATAAATTATGTCCTATTAACCTCAGCAACTTCATGATGTAAGTAATATTATCATGTCTATATCACTAATAAAGAAAATGAGGCTGGCCCTCAAAATAAGTTTTTTCCTGCTGCCTTCAAGACAGTGTAGGGTCGTGCTGTCACACCCTCCCCCCCAACACACACACAAAATCAATGTGCCTTCAGGAACTGACAAACAATTTTTCAAATATCCATGCCTCCTGTCATGAGATCAGGGCCTACATAAACTGCACAGGAGCTTCTCGGAGATCATCAATCATCGCTTGACTCTGATGTCAACCAAGTACAAACAAACTGAATGATCTGAGTGGGTCAGCGTGCCAGATGCTGACGATCCACTTCAAGGTCTCAGGAAGAAGCAAGCAAGCAGTTAGGGGCAAAGGATTAGATGTCCACATACCAACACAGGTAGATCTTAAAAGCACAAAATTGATTTTAAAAGTGAGCAGGTAATATATCTGACCTCCTATAATTTACATAATTTAAAAGTACATGCAAATAAGAGAGTAATGCACATTTTGGAAGACATACACCAAAAAGAAGTACAAATTAAACAATAAGAACGGTTGCTATGGGAAAGGAAGAGAAAGGGTATAGAAAGTAGGTATAAAATAGGGGGGAAAGTGAAAAAAGAGAAAATAGCAGTATCTTGCGAGGAGTAATACAGATCATGCACTATTAACTGAGACATGTCATTATTCAATCCACTGAAACTGAGGTCTAAGAAAGAAAGCAAAAGAAGAAAAAAAAAAAAGAACAAATGCCTTCCATCCAAAGGACAGCCAAACAATAAAAATGATCATGATAAAGAGACCCAGGTAGGAAGAGTAGGGGTTGATCTAGTCTGAATCAGCTGCAACCCCAAAACAATACAATCTGGACTTCTGGAAAATAAAGAATGTCTGTAATGTAGTCTTGACAAAACAAGGGCACAGCCATCGGCAATGCAAAATTACTCTTATTGAGCAATGGTCGTAGCCCCACAATATTTTCCCAGGGATAAACTGACAGCTTGGTAATAGATTGAAGAGACACAGCCATTAATATATCCACTGTACTAATCCATTCCTTAAATTAACATTGTATAAAATTAAATGTCACACAAACAAGATATACTTGTTCATTAAATATAGTTGAAGAGAGGGAAAAGGTAGCAATCTCTGAAGCTAATGGGCATCCTTAATCAGGCCAGACATACTGGGAATCTTCGTGGCACTAGCTAATGCAAATGGGGAGAAAACTGTGTCATGTCACAGCCAGATATTTTTTATACAAAAGGTTAGATCATGGCGTAAGAGGAGTCTCTGCTTCCTCTCAATTTTCCAAAATCACATGTTTGATCATCTCTAGATGAGTCACTAGCTGTCTCATGTACCAAAGACTACTGAATAAAGCAAGAACAGAGAAAGAGAGAGACACTGTTCTCTCGCAGCACTCAGCTGACATTGGAGCTTAGAGGGAATTCATTCACTTTCAAATGAATGCCTGAAGGCCTACTCTCAAAGTAAAGCACCTACTTTTGCTGTCACCATCCACAAGCTCACTAACCAGGAACATCAAATGTGTCAATGGCAGTTTCACAGGAAGGATGTTTGTTTCCTGTGCCCGATTCCACAACACTAACGTACTAGCAACTAAAGCATGTACATGAGAGTTAGAAAAGCAGAGAACAATTAAAAATCAAGGGAGCAGGCACACAACTATTTACAGAAAGCAGGACTTGGTAACTCTAAAGAAGTTATCACCTCAGTATCTACCATATGCCAGGCACTGTGTTGAGCACCTTATACTGAACCGTCCCTTCTACCCTCTGGCTTGGACAGTACAATGATCCTCATTTCTGGGACAACAGATGTAGAGCTTGGGAATATGCCCACAGATATACAGGGAATACACGGTAAAGGGATTTAAACTCCTGACTGGAGAGGCTTAGTTAGACTTCCCCACCACATTTCTCTCCTGACACAGCAATTTGTTGCACGGTATCTATATTTTTGGAGTTACCAAAAATTTAGATATTATCTACTCCAAATTCTTCATTGTAGAAAGGAGGAAACTGACCAAGTAATGCAAACTAGCATGCCTAGTATCACCCAACTCTTTAATAGTAAAGCCAGGATTCAAATCTGGGCTTCCCAACTTCTGGACAGGGCACTCCCACTACACAACACTGGGTCCCAGTCTGTGTAATGCCATCTATCCTGAAGGAGGCACACTAAGTAGGTCTGGATAGCCTGTATGATGAGAAGAGATACTCAATTCGACTTTCCCACTATAGTAGATTCCCTACCTTACCAAAGTACAAGGCTTGCACAGCATTTAACAATCACATTTCCTTGCCTCATATGAAGCTAATGGAAGGAAATGCAGGGTTAATAGACATCCTCTACATCGAGTGTCAGGGTAGCACTCCTAACCCGAGAGCACTCATCCTCCATTCCCCGTCTCAATACATAACACCCTTCAAAGAGGACTTTGATCAGCAGATGGATTACGAGAACCCTGAGCCCCTATGCTATCCCTTGCTTGCCACTCAGATGACAGTGGACACCAGGGTCACAAACACAAATGCCTGTATAAGACAGGCACGTGACACGAATGAGTGATGCAGACTGGGTGGACGACAAGAAGATATGGGACAAGCTGTGCCTGATGGGTGTATGCAAGTTTGCCATCACATGGAAGGCTGAGCTATTATCAGTTCTTGCCCACTTGTCCCCCACAGGGACACAGAAGCCCATGTTGCCAGTTTTGTAGTGTTCGAAGATACAATGTAAACACAGGATTTTGCCTAAAACTTTCTAATTTTTCAAATACAATATCAAGCTAAACCTCCCCTGTAGATCCAGATTTTTAACTGCAATGAATGTATTCTGAGCTCTCACTACTAAAAAACCCCTCAGACAACACGTTTCTCCTAAAACTGTATTTTTTAGTGTATCCATATTTGTTTCTAACTATCCACCCCATTAGAGTAGAAGTTTCTTGAAAACTGAATTATTTCATAATTCCAATGTCTAGTACATAGTGATCAGCACTTAAAGAAAGGAAAGGGGTGGATCTTTCCTGAAAGATGAAGCTACATGTGTTGATCAAATCAGTCAATAAATATTCCTTGAATACCTTTTATCAAAGCCAGGAACTGTGTTAGCTGATGGAACCACAGCAGCGAAAACCATGACATATTCTGAAACGTTCCGGTTCTATCAGCATGGGGAGAGGCTCCCTAGGCTTTTCAGCACTTACTCGTACATCCTCTATTGTTCAGCAACTCAGTAATATCTGCAACATTGGGGGAAAAAACTGTTTTACTTGCATTTATTGAAAGTAGATATATTCATCAACACTCTCTCAGTTCATAGTAGCAGCAGGAATCTTACTATATCTACTAGCAAGAAAGAGAGACAGGGTTAATAGAATAATAATAGAAGAAAAAAAAAGGAAGGAA
>CM053613.1:13735977-13757120 GCA_028646535.1 Procyon lotor
ACAATGACCTCCGTGTCCATGTTTGAAGGAGGAGCACAGACATCATCCACTTACAGGAATGTCACAGGCATGGGCAGATAGCATGCTGGCAGTGGTTACTGTGGGTTGAAGGCCACAGGCCCTTTTCATAGTCTGTATGATAATAAGAATTTCAGATTCTTGTCTGTCACTGGGAAGATGAAGGATTCTTCCAGCACTACTTCCCCATTGGAAATTGAATTTTCCTCCAGTGAAGCAGATTTAACTAATTAAGAGACATAAAGGGGACATCTCTCACCCTAGTATTATAAAAATTTATGCCTACTACAAATACATTGTAAAGCATACAGTACAGTGCCTAAAAGATGAGTATGAAAGCCTTGAGTGGCTTTATTATTCTTAATTAATAACTAGGCTCTAATGACTTCAAGTTCTTGGTAAAATTAAGATAAAAATACTACTTACAAAGTTGTTATAAGAATTCAAAGAAGATTGAATCACTGTATTGTATACCTGACTCTAATATAACACTGTATGTTAACTAAGTGGAATTGAAATAAAAACTTATCTAAAAAAAACAATTCAAAGAAATTTAGAAATGCTTGTAAAGGTGATTAATACAATGCTGACATATAAATAGTACTCAGTGAACTGGAGTTACTCTTACATCTTGATGTGTATTTTATTATATTTTTTATTTACAAGTTGATATATAAAGTCCTGGAAGAAAACCCTATAAGAAACTGTGTCCTGCAGTTTATTTTGCTTAAAAAATGATCCGTATGAAAATCCAGTTGAACAAAGAAATGTGAGTTTTCTTTTTCAGCAGGGTAATTCAGATGCATTCTCTTCACAACTGTCCTCACTTTCTCTTAGTTAGGGTTTCTTTCTGTATTTGTGGTGAAATAGGATCTTGGCTCTTCCCTTTTTCTTAAGGCCCCTCATGAATATGTCATGAGTATTATAATAATGCCTCATGAAAACATGTCATTTTTCTTAGTCCAAAGCTCTGGGCTTCTGTTCCTATAGGCTGCATGGATCACACTTGGATTTTGGGGCCTGCCAAGATGAGAGCTTGAGTGTAGAAGCTTCTGAGCCTCAGTAACACTCTGATCCTGTCTCTGCAGGAGCTGATCGGATATGGTAACTCCTTCCCGAAAGCATCCACAGTCTGGGATGCTATGCTCCTGGACTATTGATGCTCCCAATCCTTATTCCTGGAATATGGTTGTGTGTGGCGGACGGAGGCTGGAATCTGTGAGAGACTATGTGATTGATTCTGTGTCGCAAAGTTCATGGAAGCACTTTTGATGATCTCAATTTGAGTCAAGATATTTATTAAGGATCTTAGGAGAAATCCTACAGCCTGTTTGAAGTAAGTCATCAAATTGATAACCAACTTTAAACATTTTTAAGTAAACCGGTAATTTATGTTTTACTTTCTGGTAAAAAGAGATGCAAACCATACCAATTAAATTAGTTATTTTTGAATATCACTGGAAATCTCAGACTCCTCCCCTAAGGCAACTATTATTATCATTTTGTTACATGCCCTTAAGATATTTTATTCCTATTTTATTGTGTGTGTTTAAGGAACATGTTTTATTTTGTGAAGTTTCCTCCCATAAATATATGATACTTTATTATTTTATTTTACAAATTTTAATTTCATTTAACGCATTTAAAATTCTTATATTCTGTAGTTCACATGTTCTATAGTTTAATTACAGACCTATTGGTGAACATTTAGACTCTATAATATGTTGCCATTATGGGCATGAAGATGCGGCTGTATAGCTGTTAAGAACAGAGACTGTGGGGACACCTGGGTGGCTCAGGAGGTTAAAGCCTCTGCTTTCAGCTCAGATCATGATCTCAGGGTCTTGGGATCGAGCTCCACATCGGGCTCTCTGCTCAGCGGGGAGCCTTCTTCCCCCTCTCTCTCTGCCTGCCTCTCTGCCTATTGTGATCTCTCTCCCTCTGTCAAATAAATAAATAAAATCTTTTTTTTTTTTTTAAAAATAACAGACTGTGGAGCTAACTCTACTCCTTAGTGGCTGAGTTACTTTGAGCAAGTTATTTAACACTGTGCTTCGGTTTCTTCATATAGAAAAATGAGCTAATAGAGTAAGTGAGGTGTTTTTATTTAATTTATTTATTTTTGTGTGTGTGTATGTGTGTGAAATAAGTTAATATATTAAGGTGCTTAGAATCATACCAGTCACACGAGTTTTAGATTAGTAGTTGCTATTTTTAATGTTGCAGTGACTGTCTCAGTATGTTCTACCTGTTACACTGTGTAGTTGTCTTTCTCTCTTCCTTTGCTGCCTCCCCACGCCCCCATCTCCCTCCCTTCCTTCCTGCTTTCCTGGCTAGATACCAAGAAATAGTATAATTGTGTCCAAGTGTATGCTTACTTAATTTTTAAAATAGATATTGCTAAAATGTACTCCAAAAAATGCCATGCCGGTTTATATTACTGGCAGAAGAGTATTATAGTAAGTGCTTCCTTTTCTTTCTCTAACACTTGTTATGATCAACCTTTATAATTTCTGCCATCTGTTTTGATTAAAAATGCTCTCCCAGTATAGTTTTAATTTATGCATCCCTAAGTACTGTGGAATTGTATGTTGTGTGTTTTAAATGACACTTAAACTTTGAGATTATTGTAGATTCCCATGCAGTTGTTAAGAAATAATAGACTATCTATCTTTTATCCAGTTTCCTTCAATGTTAACATCTTGCAAGACCACAGTACAGTTTCACAAAACAAGGGTATTGCCATTAATTCAGCCTAAGTACAGAACTATTATATTACTTCAAAGGTCCTTTGTGTTACCTTTTTATAATCGCTCTCAATCCTATCCCTCCACCCCTAATTTAGACCCTAGCAACCACTAATCAACCCCTGCATCTGTTCTGTTTCCATATTTTGTCATTTTAAGGTTGTTATATAAATGGAATCATACATTACATAAGCTTTTGGGATTTCTTTTTCATGTGGCATAATTCTCTGGAGATTTGTGTGTCTTTTTAATACTATTTTCATTTCTTCAAGTTGTTTATATTATTTATGTATTTTTTCTTCCTGATTTGTTTGTATTTTCTTATTTTTTATTTTTATTATTTTTATTTTATTATTTATTTTTGAAGCTATTTATGTATTTGGGATATTAATCCAAATAATCTTGGTTTTCTATAAATGCTATAAATATTTCTCAATTATGTCTTATCATTTAATTCTGTTTATAGTCATTTGTGTTTAGAAAATTTAAATGTTGAAAGTCAAGTTTGTTAATGCATCCTTTTGTGACATTTTCATCTTCTCTCTTAAGACTTTCCTAATTGAGGGGCGCCTGGGTGGCTCAGTGGGTTAAAGCCTCTGCCTTCGGCCCAGGTCGTGATCTCAGGGTCCTGGGATCGAGCCCCGCGTCAGGCTCCCTACTCAGCGAGGAGCCTGCCTCTCTCCCTCTCCCTCTGTCTGCTGCTCCCCCTGCTTGTGCTCTTTCTCCCTCTCTCTGCAAATAAATAAAAACTTAAAAAAAAATAAAAAAGACTTTCCTAATTGAATTTAAATAAAAAAAAAGAAGACAAGCCTTTCCTACCCTGAGGTTTTGTGTGTGTGTGTGTGTGTGTGTGTGTATACATGGTACACATGCATAAATATGAATAAATAAATAAGTATATATATAGATCATCTATGTTTTAGTCTAATGCTTTTATACTTTGTTTCAGAGATCATGATGTATTTGCTTATGGTGTATTTTTTGGGACTATAAATTAACTTTAAAAGGCATTGTAACAATGGAATTAGACAGTTATTATGCTCAAGTGTAATTTAAGCACTTTGGTACCTACTTTTTTTTTATATGAGGCTAAATATCATAGGTCTATGTGAAAGTCATATCCCTTGCAAGCATTTGAGTTTGATACTGTTTTTTTTTAATAGTTAGCATTTAACCTACCTCTTATGTATTTATTTCCCAAAAAGATAGCCCATTTTCCCAACATTATTTAAAATATTTAGTATCTTTTAACTTTAGGAAATTAAAGCTTAAGTAGCTCTCATCGTGTTTGAACTATTTCTTTCTGCTTTGGTGTCAGCTCATATTGGAATAATTGCAATAAATTGCATTTCTCCTTACAACCCTTCTTAGGTATGGGAATATGGAGAAGTAGTGGTTAGTTATAGTGGGACTATCTAGAGAAAACGTGCAAGCTAGAGAATGTTAGATTGACACGTATCTTATAGACAATTTTGTGGAAAGTTCAACCCCTGCAATTTGGAGTTTTGAGAAAATCAGAACTACTCAGAGGCAAGATAAGACCTCCACTCTTCTCTTTTCAAATCCACTCTATTTCTTCCCAAGCTCCTCAACCTGAGCTGGTCAGGGTTGTTACATAGTACTCTTATGGCTCCTGGCCACTTTTAGAAATGTGTATATTCCAACTCCAGAGGAACAAGGAATAAAATTGAGCCTGATTCATGGAAAGATGGGAAAAGATAGAAGAATGATATATTTTCTTAAATGGTTAAAACTTTTGTGATTTCCAGAGGAATCTTGGAATCTGGATACCTAATATCAATAGCATTCTTTAGAGGAATATGGCGTAGTGGTTAACAGCATGGACCTTGTGTTTGAATTCTGACACTTATGGACTCTGTGAAATCAAATAATTTGCATTCTCTGCCTCTGTTTTCTCCTATTTGCAGGCCAACTATAATGAGGACAATAGCAGTAGCTATCTCTGAAGGTGAATGTGGAGACCGAATGAGTTACCCTCTGTGAAACACTTAGAATTCTGCCTGTAGAACAAATGGTAAGCCACGAAGTAGCAGTATCAGCTGTTTATCTTTTCTGTATACTGCTTGATAAATAGCAGTGCAAAACTCTCTGGGTTCTGAATGCAGTGTATTACTTTTTTTTTAAATTAACATATAATGTATTATTTGCCCCAGAGGTACAGGTCTGTGAATCATCAGGCTTAGACATTTCATAGCACTTACCATAGCACATACCCTCCCCAATGTCCATAACCCAGCCACCCTATCCCTACCCCCTACCCCCAGCAACCCTTAGTTTGTTTCATGAGATTAAGAGTCTCTTATGGTTTATCTCCCTCCTGATCCCATCTTGTTTCATTTTTTCCCTCCCTACCCTCCATATCCCCTAACCTTGCCGCTCAAATTCCTCCTATCAGAGAGATCATATAATTGTCTTTCTCTGATTGACTTATTTCACTTAGCATGATACCCTCTAGTTCCATCCATGTTGTTGCAAATGGCAAGATTTTGTTTGTTTTGATGGCTGCATAGTATTCTCGTGTGTGTGTGTGTGTGTGTGTGTGTGTGTGTGTGTATACACACCACATCTTCTTTATCCATTCATTTGTTGATGGACATCTAGGTTTTTTCCATAGTTTGGCTATTGTAGACATAGCTGTTATAAATATTCACGTGCATGTTCCCTTTTGTATCACTACACTTGTATCTTTAGGGTAAACACCCAGTAGAGAATGCAGTGTATTCCATACCTAAACATATTGCTCTAGTCCTTGTTTCGGTGACACGAAGGCCTCAAGAGTTGAATGGTATCTGGAGTGGGAACGGTTTTGTAGTTTTGGGCTGCAGTGCAAGCAGCCATGCCACTTGGGCCATCTTTCCAGCAGACCCCATGGATTTGGAGGTATTGGTGAGAAGAGAAGTAGTGTGGAGTTTATGGTGAGATCTTATAGGAGAATCATAATGCAGGCCCCTGGGAGACAAGCAAGCCGGTAACATTCTCAGTATAGAATGATGTGCCCTTCTAGGAGCAGCTTCCTACTAAAGGGCCTTGAAACACGTGGCCATGGGGCATGGCACAGGTGACCAAATGTCTGGAACTGAGTTTAATTCTGTTGGATATGCCAGGTCATAAGTCAGAAGCACTAACAGCAGTCCCTCTTGAGAAGGAATGGTGGGTGATTCCAGTGTTGAGCTGAAGCAGGACCAGAGGGGATAAGTAATTCATAGCCGTGCCCCATTCTCTACGCACACCCATGACCACATGGGGTATCTCAGAAAACCCATTGAAGGAGGATGAAAATCCCTGAGTTTTCTATATGGATAAGATGGCTCAGTATTTGGGTGCAAGCTGAAAATAGATGGCGGCTACATGATAGCCATATTCAAGAATAAGAATTAGATAGGAACCCCCCTGCAGACCTGTGGCCGCATGTTTTCTAGCTGTCTGGTTTCTGGAACAATTCTGCCCAAATTACAGCTGTCGAATCTACTCCAAACTGATTCCTGCTTCCTCAGCTCAGTGAGAAACCCATGCTCTGTCTGCTTTGTTTCTGCCTCAAGCTCTCTGGTTCTGAAAGTGCCCCAAACAAGAACTGGGGGAATATCTTGCCTCTTGTATTTCTTTCTCTCAGTGGTTACAGTACTATTCTGACTGTATTTCAGTTCCTGAAAACAGTTACCTCATAGTGGGTTTTTTTTTTTTTTTTTGGTTTCGTAACAATTATGGTGGAGAGGCAAGTTCCAGGCTGGTCACTCCATCACCATGGAGTCTGGAAGCCCTGTTCTTCTATGTGTCAAACTGAGTTAATACAGAGACATATGTGAATAATCTGAAACAGTTCATGCCAGTCAAGTCTCAAACTCATATCTAATTCATAATTCATTGTTGTGTCCAATACATCCAGGATAGCAAATTTTTATATCTGATATAATAATTCAATTTGATTATGGACACTTTTTAGGCTTGTGGGGCTTGTCTGGACTTGGGGAAAAAGTGAGACATACTTAGATTTTGATATGGTTCTGGGAGGGGAATATCATGGCCTGCATGGTTTATGCTCTGGGCTCTTTATTAAATCAGTTTTTTTTTTTTTTTTTTTTACGTAACCAGTGGAGAAGTTGTGCATTCTGGTGCAACCAGAATGAGAAGTCAGCTAGTGATTTGGGATCACATGGAGAGCTTCATTTCCTGTCTTTCTAGTTTTGAACAAATGGAGATCTCTTAGATGGAGATAGTTTGAGTTGAGGGGGCATGGTGTGGGTGGATGTGGGTCTGTTTATTATGCTGGTACATTTTTGGTTGTCACGTCCCCCCAGTCTCATCCTTGGCAGTTAATACTGGTTCAGGAGCAAGACAACATGGGCATTCTAATTCTAGTCTGTGTGGGTGACAAATGATTACAGTTTTCTGTGGATCTATTTTACTGAGGGCTTCTGTCCCTGAAAAGGAGACCTGAGGACCCCAATGGCTCAATTAGCAATTGTTTTAAGCATTTGTTTTTGGACCTAAGAATGTTTGGCTAATTTTACAGTTGGCTTTATCTGAAGTCATTACTGAATGTCTCCTGTATAAATTATGCCATGTTCAAAATGTGAAAATTCTCATTTCGGCAGCAGCAACTCAAGTGGAAAACTGAAAATCCCCAAACAGAAAATTAGCAAACATTTGTTCTGTCACAGCTCAAGCATGTGGTGTTCTTCTCTGCCCCTGAACAAAATTATATTGGCCTCCTAGCCAATCCATCCCAAGGGAAAGACACCCCATGGCTACCAATGAGCTGATTATTTAATCATGAAGGGTTTGAATAAGAGAGATTAAAATGTCTTTAGGAGAGTCATTGGGGACACTAAGACTTAGCTGTGTGCAGAACTCAGCCCTGGTCAGTATTCGGAACATGAATGATCCTGGAAAGGTGTAGCGGAGGGGGTGCGGATGAGTGCAGCTTGGCCAAGACTCCATGTAAGAGGACCATCTTCCCATCTCAGTGTCACATTTTGTTTAGGGCTCTGATATTCTGCAAGTTGAACCAGGGTAAGGATCAGCAGAAACTTTGAAATAGGAGACCAGTTTTGTTATTCTCCTTTTTTTACTGCTTGATTTTTATTGCATAATTGGTAATATTTCACTATAATATGAACCCCCCACTCCTTTTATTAAACAAGGAAGTACCTCTTAAGGCCCTTCCCCCCACCCCTTGCCATCTGGATAGGGTTAACGCTTAATGAAGGGAGAAAGGAATGAGTTAATGCTTGTCTTTGAATTTAAAAACCGACTCTTGAAACCTAGGACAGAGATAATATATTTGATAGTATAGTGTGTGTGTGTGTGTGTGTGTGTGTGTGTGTGTGTGTGTGTGTGTATGGGGGGAGGGTGTTGCCAGAACACACTTTTTGTTTTTGTTGTTTGTCTTTCTTTCTTCCTTTCTTAGCACAAAAAAAGCACAACCCCCTCCTCCCTCCAAACCCATGTTCTAAATAACAGATTTGTGGGCTAGTAAAGGAGATATATACTTATTACTTATACTTATTACTCCTTTACTTCCTTATAATAAGTAATTATACTTATTACTCCTTTACCAGGAGAAGTAAATAAGTAAGACTACCTTATTTTGGGCAGGTAGCTAAGCACTGGGGCTGGGGGTAGAAGGGCGTACTCAGAAGAAATATGACCACTGCTTAGGCTCTGGTGGGTCCCTGTTTTCTCCCCACTGTGGAGTCTTCAGTTATGGCCACGGATCGATAGAAATCCCAGTGAAGTTTAGGGAGGAAATTTGTGGGCAGAATGGAACTATGCTCGATCCCTCAGTGAGGCTTAGGAGAGTGACCAAAGTCCTAGGCTTTGTCTAGTTGGAGATAGCAGCCATTTGTGGGAAGGACAGTGTGCCACATCTGGGGATTGGAGGGACTGGTGAGGCCATGTCCGAATAGTCCAGTGGGACAGGGGCAAGAAGGTAGCCAGGAGAGGGCTGGCAATCCCTCAAGAAGCCTGAACACCTGGAAGCAGCAGAGGGACCTCCAGCAGGGACCTGATGACTGGAGATCATGGGATCATGACAGGATTGAGAACATCAGTACTGGTTGTGGCAGGGCCTGCAGATCATGGGGACAAGTTACCTGTTAGTGGGACAAATGCCATAGAAATCCGAGGATGCCTATGGATCTGCTACCTCCAGGTACCACCTCCTGATGCTACTTAGGCTCCTCCCCCCGCCCAGCCATTCAAAGGCCTAAAAATCCTGAATTACCTCATCATAAACCTATGTTGGTTGAATTTATCTAGGAAAGACTGAATATACCTGGAAATACTAGATAAAATTTCAATTACTAGGTAGAAGAATAGGTAGATCTGAGACAGACGTAAGTTCAATGGTAAGAAAAATGTAAGAAAATCGAATATTTTATATTTGTATTTGTGGCTTTTGAAATTCATAATCATTTCAACTGGGTTTAACATCCAGACTTTTCCCATGGAAAACTCCAGCCTTATTCAAATAGCTGAAATGGCTGCATTCCTCTGAAAGCCTTCCTCTGCTCTCTGCCCCAGGGAGGCAGAGCAATTTCTTCCTCACACCGAGGTCCCCCAAGATTCAATTTATCCTTTTTGTGGTGCTTATCACTTTTCACCTTTTACTGTGGTTATTTATATGTACTGTAAATGCATTATTTATACATGATAGCAGGATACTTAGAGAAGTATTGATAAGTAGTGAATCCTGATTTGTGTCTTCAGGTTTTCCTGTCTGATACTCACTTTTGTTGCTGTCTTTCAGTGGTTCCCAGTCCTACTCTTATACTAGAACCACCTAGATTGTCACAAAAATTACCAAATGCCCTGGCCCGATCTGGAACCAAGTAAGTCAGCAGCCCAGGAAATTATTCTGCCCTCCTTCCCCCGGCCTCCCTGCCTCCCTCCTTCATTCCCGGTGCTCCCAGCCCCCTCTCCTGTGCGGCCAGGGTGGAGGACAGTGGCTTACACCAGACTGGCTCCTCCTCAGCTCTTTCCCTTTGTTTCTGTGACTGACATGCAGCAAGTCTCTCTCATCAGCGCTTCGCATACATCCTGGGCAATAGATAGCCAGCAAATAATCCACTTGAAGCCACTATCAATATTGAGTCCCATATGATGTAAAAACTTCTGGGGTAATTGATTTTCAGCTCTTTTGTTCCTTTATTCCATGAGGAAACCAAAGGCAGAGTGAGAACAGTGTTTCTGCCTGACAAATACAAATATTGGATGAGGGGGTAATTAGGCTGCAAGTGCATAATGATTGTCACCCTGGAGGCCTCAAGGAAGGGGGGCTGCTGTTTTGTTTGTATTGACCCCGGCTGATGTACCAGAGAACTGTATTCCCCCAACATCCTGTCTGGCAGTCGATAATTAATAAAACTAATCATCACAACCATGACTCCTGCAGGGATTGTTCTATTGTCTGCCTGTATTTCTAGTGAAACGGTCAAGAACTGCATGACTGGGAAGGAAGAGCAGCGAGGCCTGTTGTTTCTCTCTGAGTCGGCAGGAAGCGAGTCCTGGACTAGCTGGGTCTTCCTGCACCCTGAGCATTCATTTAGTCCTTATTATGTCCTGTTTGTAACTTCTAGAGTTGACATCCAGGTGTGTGTGGGGGCAGTACCTCTGGGATGAGAAGGGGGTTGCTGAGCAGCAAGGGAAGGAGGGAATGACAGCAGATGGTCATTGTTTAATGATGAGCTTTATCCCATCCCTTCGTTTGTTTGCTTTGATTTCAGCCACTCGCTTCTCCTACTGTCCATGAACCCTGCATCTTGGGAATATAAAGCTAATTTGTTAGCACTTTGTGAACAGTCTCTTTCCCGGACCCTGGAGCCTATGTTTGCTCTTCTAGGAGTAGTGGGTCAAAGTATTGTTACTTGATTTCGAGTCAGCTTTGTGCCCAGACTAATTAGTTGCTGGGAATAAATACATGGGTAGATATTGTTCCCACCTTCAGGGAGTTTAGAGCCTGCTTCATTTATTAAATGACTTTAGGTCCCTTTTTGGTTACATGCCTGCCTGTGGGAACAACCTCTTTATCGCTTGGAGCAGCTCAGGGTGGCAGGTAGTCTGGCCTGAGCTTGAATTAGACTTCGTCTTACCTTGTTGTCCTCTAAGCCACGCCCCTCCTGTTCCAGCACATTGATGCCCCAGACTGTTACTGGACTTCTCAGCCACAATATAGCAGCATGTTTAAAAAACTAGGTTCTAATACAGCCTCTTTTACTATAACATTTCCCAATTAAAATTCGTATACTGAAATCAGTAGCTTTAAGTAATGAGAAAATAATCTTATTGAACAAATTTGTCTTAAGATTCTCACTAAAGGGGCAAGAGGGGGAGTTTACCCAAATTCTGTATTCACTTCTTTCTTCACTAGGTTATTCAACAATCATTTATTGATCTTGACAATAGGGATACAGAGTAAGGAAGACACAGTACTTTTTAGTTTCAAGGAATTTACATACATACATACGTATATTTATTTATTTATTTATTTAGCTATTTATTTTTAAAGGTTTATTTATTTTAGGGGAGAGAGTGTGAGCAGAGGGAGGAGCAGAGGGAAAGGGAGAAGGAGAAAGACAATCCCAAGCAGACTCACCCTGAGTGTGGAGCCTGATGGGTGCCTCATCCCACAGTGCTGAGATCATAACCTGAGCCAAAATCAAGAGTTGGATGTCCAGCCCACTGAGCTACTCAGGCACCCCATCAAGGAATTTACATTTACTAACTTTGAAAACCTTTTGAACTAAGCCAGAGAACAACAAAATTATTATATTCTTCTCTACTTAAGGCAGGTCATCTGTAGATATTCAAAATATGGTAATTTTATGAATAAACCAAGCTATATATTTCATGTGTATATCCTAGCAAAGTGACCTTAAATCCATAAAGGATTTAGAAGTAAATACTACATATATTTAAATTCATCTTAAACATCCATATAAATGGCTTCCTTCTTTTCTGTTCCTTAATAATCCTTGGAAATTCTTTATCTTGAAGTGTGAACTATTCAGTTATATGTGTGTTTAAAAATAATCCTTGTTAACTAAAAACACCAAAATTTCAGGTAGAGTGAGGAAGGTATACTTGAGTCCTCAGATGGGAGAATGATGGAGATAGAAGACATTTTAGAGGAAGATCATGTTTAAGAGCACAAGCTTTGGAGTCACAGGTGAGGATTATATCCTGCCTAAATCTTTGTGTGAACTCGGACAATTGGCCTGACCTCTTTGAATTTCAGACTTGTTAAAATGGGCTATAAACCTAAAAAGTTTCATCATAAGTGTTAAATGCGAAATGTTTGTAAAACATTTAGTACAATGTTCAGTGTGTGGAAAATGCCCAATAAATGTTTACTATCCCATTTTATGGATGAGGATACCAAGAATAAGAGGGAGGCTACTTAGTGGCCTGAGGTCGTACAGCAAACCAGGGGCTTGACATCCAAAGTCCTTCCATTTCATGTTGATGCACACTGAGGCAGCTTCACTGTATTTCTTAAGTGAAGCACTACCACAGGGCTCTTTATCCTACACAAGAACCCCTTGGACTTTTAAGCCTGCCTTGAACCTAGGCAGAATTCCCTTCAAGCTGAGGTATTTGGGTGTTCATATGTGCATATGAGTGTGTTAGTGTCTGTGTTCACAGATTCCCATGCCTCTGGTTTCACCTCTTTAAGCCCTTCTCTGGGAACACAAGGGGTCATTTGTTCTGCATGGGCTTTTTGATGGAAATAAAGGAAAAGAACAGTCTGAAAAATTTAGATTTTTCACTTTCTTAGTTATTTGAATTCAGAGGCTTAATTAATGTTTCTGTGTAGATTTTAGAGAAGCATGTCTTAGGGTCCAAGAGACTTATGGGTAGACCTATGGGAACTATTCCTGTAAATCAGTGATTCCCAAACTTATTGTGACACAGAACCACACAAAGGGCTTCTTAAATCACAGATTGCAGATGACTGGGCCCCACATCCAGAGTTTCTGATCTGGCAGGTCTGCGGCAAATCTGCATTTCTAGTGAGTTCCCAGGTGATGCTGATGCTGCTTGACTGGTGATCACACTTTCAGAACCATTGCTTAGACCAAGGATTCTTCAAGAATGATGACACTGGCAAGGAAAGCCCAGCAGATTGAGTGTTTTCAGAATTAGTTCAACTGTCCAGAAAGTGCCAGCAAAACCAGAAATACTTCCTTGTAGATGGGTTCATGTACCAGCACAAATCATAGGATGATACACTCTCTGTGACTACTGACACCTTCGCTGAAAAGAGAAGAGTTATTTATCAGTTGTAGGAAATTCCCATCCTGTTTTCAAAGGCTGGATTTTCTTTAGACGGATGAGAAGATCATGAACCTTAGCCTCTGGGCCCAAATTGCGGTCTGCCATTTATTTGCTTCAAAACCTTGAGCAAAGTTAGCTGATTTATCTAAGCTCGACTATAAAATGAACGTATTAATACCTAATCTTGAAAGGCTGTTGTGAGGGCTTAAGATAGTACATAACTGAAAGTAGGAACTGAGTAAGAAGCAGATGTTTGTTACTGTTCAAGGAAGTGGTTGCTTTCCTCTTGTTTGACTTAAGAGTGCTGAATTAGAGAATGTGAGTCCCTAAATGTCTAAATGCCCAATCTTTTCCCATTAGTTAACCATTGCAACTAAAATTCATATGATTCAGTTTAAATCTTCATTGGTTTAATGTCAAGTTAAGTAGAATTAATAGTTCTATATTTCATTCTGTTCATGTAGGCAAGCAGGTCTGAGAAAGTTAAATCTGTAGAAAAACTGTTTTTGATCATTCAAAGATATGAATTATGGTTCATATCAAAATATCATATCAAAATCATATCAAAATATGAACCACTTATTGACCAATTGACATTTTTCAGGGCTGCAACAATAAGACAAAACAAATAAAAAATTTACTGAGAATTTGATGAAAATAATAAGATTATGTACAGATATTTCTTATACTTTATAGACAATTTTTGGAATTTTTAAAAGTACCTTTGCCTACATAGATCATAGATTTGTTGTTCAATATAACTTCAGTGCCTAATGCCTATGAAGGAGGCAACTCTTCTCAACTTTACTGAGTTGCCAGTTTGCCATTTCAAACTGATTTTCCTGAATTGCTAGAAAATGTGTATAAATAACTTTCCTGATTGGGTAAATACACACATGATTGAAATAGTCAGTTCTGTCTCTGATTTCTAAGACTTTATTATTCTTGGTGTAGTGTCAGGGTCAATGCTGGAGAATGGTGTTGAACTTAGTTTTGTGTTCCTCCTAATTAGTAGCCCCTTGTGGATGATTATAACTTCATTGGTTAATTGATTCTATTTGACAGCCAGACAACGTGATTCTACTCTCAAGGAAATTATCTGTGGACTGAGTAGGTTGCAGCAGTAGTCATAGTATCAGAATTGGGAAAGAATATTAAGTTATCACTCTAACTTCTAGACAGAGCTCACGACATCACTTTACCCCCTCCATTCATAGATAAGCAAGCTGCAAGTGAAGAAAGAAATAAAAAGGCATTCTCAAGGACACATGATTGAACACGAGGTTTAGGAGAACTATAGGTGGGATACAAAAGGATTTTATCTGAAACATGAATGTGGCTCTTTATTTTCCTGGCTCTAGTTGTGTAGTTGTGTAGTTCAGCATTTTCTTCAGTAGGACAGGATAGGGAATGAGTCTCTTAGACCCATCTGTTTGAGGTCTACCTGACTTTCTTATTTAGATTTGTTGTGTGTACTCCTTTCACTGTCTGAATGTTGAGATTTTAGGAGACCAAACCAGTGGGTGATTGTGGAGGAGGGAGGACAAAGAGAAGGCAACACATGACATAACATAAGATAAATAGAACATCTGCTTGTGATTTGGGTCCAAAATTCATCTAATAATAATAGGCATCCATTTGGGCATATAGCACTTGGCTTCTGGGTTGCTGGTAATGTGACAGGGATTCCATAGCCCAACAATGTCTGCCATTTTTTGTCTTATATGAAGTAGGGCTCATCAATAAAAATATCACCTCACTGTTATCTGGTGCATTTGCCAACTTTAAAAAGTGTTTTAAATTACATTTAAATGACTCATAAAATATATTAATATATATATAATGTGTACCTGCATGGTAAAAGTTTGGAAGGGTAAATGAAAAACTGTTGATATTTGTTGCCACTCAGTCACTCTGGGTTCTCGTTACTCCAAGACTCTCAGGCAACAGAAAGGCTTATTGTTCATTGTTGTGTGTGTGTGTGTGTGTGTGTGTGTGTGTGTGTACGCGTGTGTGCGTACTATGTGATTCTTGTATTCATTTTTTTTTAAATTTTAATTATTTATTTTTTTCAGTGTTACAAGATTTATTGTTTTGCACCACACCCAGTGCTCCATGCAATAAGTGCCCTCCTCAATACCCACCACCAGGCTCGCCCAACCCCCACCCCACCTCCAAAACTGTCAGTTTGTTGCTCATAGTCCACAGTCTCTCATGGTTCATCTCCCCCTCTGGTTTCCCTCCATTCACCCCTCCCTTCCTTCTCATAATGCCCTCCATGTTTTCCTTTACGCTCAGCACGTGAGACCATGCTTAAGGTAATTGGCTTACCTTATGGTCTTGTATTCATTTTTGATAAATATTATACACTGAAATGACCCTGGTTGTTATTTCTTGATTGTAGGAATAGAAATGATTTCTCTCTCTTTCTTTGTTTTTACTTTTTATTTTTTATTTTGCAGCGATCATCTGTTACTTTAAAACCAAGCAAAAATAATTGGAAGAGAGCTATCATTTAATCCCTAAAACAGCTCTATAATATGAATGATATTAATCTCTCAGTGTTTCAGTTTCTAATAGGATTAAATGTGTCTAAGATCTTATCTGGCAAAACACTGAGACTCCAATCTGATTTTCAGACTCATTCTACCATACTGAATAAGGCCTAATTGTGATAAGGAGAGCAAAGGCTTACATTTTCCTAATATCCACTTCCCACTTCTTGTAGGGACTTCATCAGTCACAACAACATTTCATGATATTTTCTTCTAATGCCTCATCAAGATGAGTTCATCTGGACTTTGTGGATGCCTCTGGGTCAAAGACTGGGGAGAAAGTACCTAAAAGAAGGGGGAGCCTGTACTATAGGGAATACCAAAGGACTGACCTTCTCCCTGTCTTATTCAAGGGGTTATATTCTTTATCTTTTCAAGTTGTTTCTTTGGGTACATTCACAGGGACCAGGAGAGCTTATTAGAATTCAATCCCCACTGTCTGCAGAAAGGCAATTTACATGTGGCAACAGCTCAGACATGCTTCTTCTCATTCATTTGAAGGGCAGTGAAGGAGAGCAGCACAGTTTAATATTCGCCTCTGGCCTCACTGGTGCTTGTTAAGGTGGCTTTATGGTCTCATCTTGGCCTGGCTACTCTCCAGAAGGATTTACCAGAGTTCTTATAGAGAGGCCACTGTGAGACTGAGGTGAAGGTGAGCCCACAGCCCAGAGCTGAATTTCTGCTGGTCAAAGGATGTACCTGAGCAGCCGAGAATAGTCAGCACCTAGGATAAATGCCACCTCTCCACCCCCTCATCCCCCGCCCCCCCGCCCCCCCCCCGCCTCCTCCCCACCCCACCTGTGGCAGTCACTTCTGATTGATTTCTTGGCTAAAATTGCATACTTACCGCTTTCATCACATCACTGTAGGAAGTTACAACCAACTGACCAAACTTCTTGTTGAAAGGAAGATAAAGTGGGCATGGAAGATAAAGTGAACATAAAGTGGACATGGAAGAGAAAGGTCCTTAGCTGAGACATTCTATGCGCACATGCTTAGGGCACCATTACCGCCAGATGTATTTCACTTCATGGTTTCAAATTTACAGCAATCCTAGTTGCTTTTCTTTGATTGTGCTTGGGTGTCTCTTGTTCTTAGCTTGTCTCAGGAGAAGCTGAACCCAGCACATCATTCTGAGAACAGTCTGATTAGTGCAGAGGAGGAAGAGCAGGGTGCTTACCTTCCTTTACCTCAGAAGGTTCTGTATCTCTTGGTGCTGCTATATTTACCATCTCCTAGAACATGTGTTACTGTTGATCTGAGTCCTTCCCATCCTATGGAAGAGTGTTTAGAATTTAAAAACCATTTTCTGAACTCACGTGTAGGCTTATACATTGATTCCTTTTCAATTTTATTGTAAGATTTGATCCATTGCTCAATGTCTGGTGGTCACTGGATGGAGAATTCTATTGTAAAACATATTTTCTCTTCTTCAAAGCTTTTCTTGCCCACAGGTTTGATGAGGAGTGTCCTCTGTCTTCATTTATGAACAGTCCATGCTCTTTAGTATCTCTACATCTTTACACAAGAGGAGAGCAGAATAGGTCCTTCTCCGATGATTTCCATTTATTCTTCAGTTCTTTTTTTTTTTTTTAAAGATTTATTTATTTATTTATTTGACAGAGAGGAGAGAGATCACAATTAGGCAGAGAGCTAGGCAGAGAGAGAAGGGGAAGCAGGCTCCCCGCTGAGCAGAGAGCCGATGTGGGGCTCGATCCCAGGACCCTGAGATCATGACCTGAGCCAAAGGCAGAGGCTTTAACCACTGAGCCACCCAGGCGCCCCTATTCTTCAGTTCTTAGCTGTTACCTTTTTCCTGGGAGATAAAACTTTCTTAATCCCCAGTTCTGTTACTCTTCCCTTGATAGATTAAGTGGCTTATTTGGGGATTGAAGGATTGAATATTAAACTCTATCTAAAGTCTCAAGATGCTACCCTGTCATTTGCAAACATCTTAGGTACATACCTGTATCATCCTCTCTTTTAGTTCAAGGTATCATTTCGGCTTGTCAGAACTTTTCCTTTCAAATTACTACAAAAAGCACAGAACTGCTCTAATCTTAAAAAGCAAAACAAAACACCCCCCACCCCAATCCCTAAGTACTAGTATTCTTCACTGCTTAAGTCCAAACCATATTTAATAATAACTGAGATGAGGGAGTTGTTTCTTTATGGAAATGATTTACCACTTGTGGCAAATTGAACTCCAATTATTTTTCCCACCCTTTTTTCTTCTTGCTTTCATTGACTTTGGTGACTGTTAAATAATTATGTATCTATATATCCATATCTGTATCTTTGTAATCAGCTTAGCTACTAAATCAAGAGAGAGGAGATCAGTATTTTCCTTCCCAGGGGATGTATCAACCATCATTAAAGATGCAGACAGTAAAACAGCAATTTGAGCCTCAGAAAGCATGTTGGAAAAGAATAATTTACAGTTGTGTTTTTGCTGCTGGCATTACACTAAATCACACCAAGTCCCTTCATTTGTTAGGTGTGCTTTCAGTCTGGGATCAGAACAAGTCTGTTAGGATAGATATCCGCCCCCCCCCTTTGTTTTTTGCAAGTAGCATTTTATTTTTCAGAAATCTCGGCCAAGAAAAAGAGAGACTTGCCTGCTTCCATACAAATACCTTATCTGTACTTGTACCTCAGACAGAGGAAGGCAGGTAAGGTCGGTTGTGAGAGCGTGACTTATGGCAGTTGGGGGAAGAACAAAAGTCTTTTTTCCTTTTTTGTTTCAGAAAGTATCAATCAATATCCTACTTGTAACTGCACCAAAGGGCACAGGAGTAGAGAATCCAATACAAATGCATTGAAACCTTTTAAATTTGAAACAGTGCAAAGGCAGAACTATTCTTGACATTGAATTTCTTGCATCAGGACAGTCCTTTCAAATCACCTGGACAAGAGGGCTTTTGGGATAGAAGGGGTTTGTGTTAATTTAGCATTACATCCTAGAATTTTAAGGCATTTAAAAAAGTAATATCTCAGGATTTGGTTGAAATTATCATTATTGCTTTGAAAGTTCTGTGACTCTTCCACATAGAAGCAAAGAACTTGAAAATCAGCTAGACTAATATTATCTGTTTAAAAATGAGGAATGGGAGGTTTAGACAGGAAAGTACATCACCAGTTAGTAACTTTGCTGGGTCTAGCAAAGTTCTACTGAATCTCTGTCCAGACTGAGCCTCAGAGTAATTCCTTTTCAGTCTGACCATGTTGTGTGGGTCCATCAGCTGGATGGCACTGCTCTCCTGGGTAGTCCGTAATTAGAGGAGTAAGAGCTCTGGAAAGGCTGGGTATGCTGTCCTAAGCAGGAAATGGTAGCGTTCACAGTTCAGACCTTCTTGATTCATGAGTCTATTCGGGACTGAACACTTTTTAGACAAAAAGCCTCATGGCTGAAGAAAGCTAAGAAAGGAAAAAGAAACAACAACAGCAACAACAATAACAAAACGGGCTTAGAAAGAAGAACAACACATAGAAACAGTGAGTGAGCATTTTGCTTTGGTGACATCAAGGTCACTTTTATGTGTGCAGACAAAGTTCATTTATTGTGAGCTATTAGATACTTTGTCTTTTGACATTTATGCTGGTCCCATCTCTTCCTTTTTGGTAATGTGGGTTGATTGTTAGTCTGTGATCTAGTGCAAGTATGAGTAAATGAGATCACTTGCCACCCATAAGATTAACAGATGGTTCTTTTCAAAAGAAGAATTTTCAATGATCAGTTCTCTTTAATTCATTTCTCTCTCTTCCTAACTCTGTTCTGCTTTGCCAGATATATACACACATACATAATGAAATATGTAATACGTACTATGTAAAATGTATATAATATGTAATATATGATGCTGGTTTCGCTGTATTTTAAGATTTTGTTTTTCTTTGACCTAATTCGGGATTCAAGTCCATGACCTTGAATCAGCACTATCTAGAAACCAACCAAGCCATCCCGCTTGTTTTCCTTTTCCCATTTTCCATTTTGAGTGACCATGCTTGGTGTCTGGTTGCCAATCGGGAAGAACGGCTGGCATGTCAGGGCGGACAGAACAAACCGAAAGAGATTCCCAGCCACCTACTCTGAGTCAGGTGTGGCTTCCAAGATAAAAGTTGAGGCAGTTAAGAGCAGACTCACCGCTTTGTTGTTGACTGCTCCCTTCATGGACAGAGCGCGCTGCAGATCAGTGAACTTCTTCCTCTGTTACCACAGTCTTCACATCCCTCCCCTGCTTCCCTGTAGACTTGAGTGCTATGAAGCAAAGTTTTCCTAACAACAGGGAACTGCCTTACTCCTCTGAAGCTAGAATCCAAAGGAAGGAGAAGCTCAAACTGAGCCCCGCAGAACCCCTCACAGTGGCACCAGCCCCTCTGTGCTGTCCTTTTTTGGTATTCAAAGTGAGAGCGCCCCTCTGTTGAAGTTAAGTACAGGAAGTTACTGAGAAGTTAGTTTCTGCCAGACTCCCTTTTTAGGGTTCTGTGGATTCCAGGGCAGAGGCTCAGCAGGGCTTTCTAAAGACACAGTCACATCCTCTACCTGCATTTGGAAAATCATGCCACCTTCTTTTGGACTCTTCCATCATCCACCCACACTTCTGTGACTGTAGTTAATGATCAGCTTATTGATATGAAGAGCAAATAGAGAGGTTACCCTGCTGGAGTTGTTTGGGAGCTCCAGGACCACCAAGATACCCTAAAAATACAGTTTCCTTCTTGAAGAACAGGAACTTTTTTTTTTTTGGCATGTGAAATTACTTTGTAAATTCTCCCCCAGCAATTTTCATGACAAGAAAGAGTCATTTTGTAGGAAAATGGTGAGGTTCTTGTACAAAGTTATCTTTTAAATGTCAGGGTTTAAAAAATATCGGAGATGAGGGAAAGAGAAACTTATGCAATTGACAAAGCCTGCAGAATGTTGAAATGGCTTCATTGCAAGTTAGAATTTTGTTTTTGTAAGCCTTGCTGTTGAGAGTCTGGTTTTGGAAATAAGGACTGCTGTCACTGACAGACACATTGGGACATGTGATGTTTACTGAAATTCATTTTATCTATGCCCTTAGGATCACAACCAGCAGTTCTTTTAGATCATACTTAAAAATACATCAACCATTTAATCCCTACTTATTCTCTGTCTCCACATGACCACAGGGACACACACACACACACACACACACACACACCCTGCCCATTCAAACAAACATTTGAAGGAAAATATGACCTTGAAATGAATAAAAAGAAAAATAAACAATTGCAAATGTGATACTGAATCTAGAAGAAAACAAGACCAGACAATAGATAGTATTCCTCAGAGTATGTTATCATCAGTTAATTCTCTTCTGTGACTATTCATTTCACAACTAAAACAAGCAAACAAACAACAACAACAACAAAACCATAATGTCATGTCACCATTGAACAAATCTAATGAAAATTTTATATAGAGAAGAGCTATGATCCGTAGTAGCAGTTGTTGTCCATGTTTAGCAATTATATTATTTAGTATTTATTATACCCTATAAGA
>CM053613.1:13757620-13770394 GCA_028646535.1 Procyon lotor
GATGTTGAACCAACCTTGCATCCCAGGAATAAATCCCACTTGATCGTGATGAATAATCCTTTTAATGTACTGTTGGATCCTATTGGCTAGTATTTTGGTGAGAATTTTTGCATCTGTGTTCATCAAGGATATTGGTCTGTAATTCTCCTTTTTGATGGGGTCTTTGTGAAGATAAAGTATCTTGACGGGAAGTATACATTTCTAGGAAATAATAAGTCTTAAGTCTCTATGATAAAGTAAAAGAAGCCCTCAAAGTCAGATATGCCAGGGATTCATATGCATTGACTCATAACTCCTGTGGCTTCATAAGTGCATAGTAACCAGAATTCTTGATATTATAGAAGTTCTGAGCAATGTTTATTTATTGCTTCGTTTGACATGGGCCTCCAGGGGGTGTTTCTCAGTTTCTGCCTCACTGACCTTGGCAATACAACCTCACTTCATCCCATGAATACTTCATACCTACGCCCCGCACAATATCATAAGATCACCTGATTTTGTACTATCAGAACCCTCTCAACACATCTCAGATTCCTCTGCTATTCCCCACTTAGAATTGCATTTCTCTTTAGAACTTCTTCTCTTCTAAGACTATATGCTAGAGTTATCTAATCCTTATTTGGCATCTTCTCAATCACATTCTGTACTTTCCAACTCTTAGAGATTTCCTAATGGAATTCTGGCTTCTGTACTTCCTGCATGTATAATCTCAATTAACTTCTCTAAAACTCTGAAGTCTCATTAGACAGATGAGTAGAACAATACCTGCTTTATCACTGTTGTGAATATGAAATGAGCATTGTGTTTGGCCGAGAGTAGATGTTAAATAAATCCTAGTCTTATTCTTTTTTTCTCCCCATCCTTTGATCCTAAAGTATGTCCTAGAGAGATCAGAGGGTTTGTAAGAGAAAAGCACCTGAGACACCTCCTGTTGATCAGTCCTAGGAAGGTCCCATCTCAGAATATTGCCATAATTTGGAATCATAGATATTCTTTAACAATACTGATTTATTCATTTAAATTGTATCATTGTATACAGAAAACAGTAGACTAGGGGCTATAAATAAAGTGATTTATGCCGTCAGGTAATTTACAAGCAGGAAAGGATAGACACGTAAGCACAATTGTAAGAAAGATTAAATGAAAAGTGCAGCATTACTCTAAAGATCCCACAAAAATGCTATTAGAACCAATAAATTAGCAGTGTTGCCGGATATAAAACCAGTGAACAAAAATCAATTGCATTTCTCTACAACTAACAATGAGTAACTCCAAAAAGGCAATTTGAGAAAATGATTCCATTTACAATAACATAAAAAAATTACTTAGGAATAAACTTAATCAAGGAGGCTAAAGATTTATACAACAAAAACTACAAAATATTCTGAAAGAAATGAAAGATGACACAAATAATTTGAAAGATATCTTGTGCTCATGAATTGAATGACTTAATATTATTAAGATGTCAGTTCCACCCAATCTACATATTTAATGCAACTCCTGTCAAAATTCTAACTATATTTTTTTGCAGAAATAGAAAAATCCATTTTAAAATGCATATGGAATCTTAAAAAATCATAAATAGCCAAAGCAATCTTAAAAAAGGACAAAATGGGAAGATTTGCATATCCTGATTTCAAAACTTAATACAAAACTATGGTAATCAAAACACTGTGGTACTAGCACCAATACAAGCTAGTCGAATGGAGTAGAATCGAGAGTCCAGAAGTAAACCCTCATGAGTATGGTCAAGTGATTTTTCAACAGAGGTGCTAAGACCATTCCATGCGGAAAGGAATCTACAACAAATTATGCTTGGAAAACTGGGTAGTCACATGCCTAAGAATGGATTGAGCCCTTATCTTAAACCATGTACAAAAACAAATTGAGAATGGATTAAAGATTTAAGTATAAGAGCCAAAGCTAAAAAAAAAAACCTCTTAGGGAAAAAAAACATAAGGAGAACAGTTTCATGACATTGAATTTGGTACTTATTTCTTGGATGTCATATCAAAAACAAGGCAACAAAAGAAAAAAATAGATAAATTGAACTTAATCAAAATAAAAAAATAATTATTAAAGGACACCATTAACAGAGTGAAAAGATAAGCCACAGAATGGAAGAAAATATTTGCAAATAATATGCCTGATAAGAGATTAAGAGGTGCCTAGGAGGCTTGGTCAGTTAAGCATCTGCCTTCGGCTCAGGTCATGATCTCAGGGTCTCGGGATTGAGCCCTAGGTCAGGTTCCCTGCTCAATAGGAAGTCTGCTTCTCCATCTCCCTCTGCCCCTACCCTCTGTTTGTGCTTGCTCTCTCTCTTTCTCTCTCTCAAATAAATAAAATCTCTTAAAAAAAAAGAGATTAATATTGAGAATATACAGATAATTCTTGCAACCCAACACTAAGAATACCATCCAGTTAAAAATGGACAAAAGACTTGAATAGACGTTTCTCCAAAGAAGATACACAGATGTTCACTTAGCACATGAAGGGGCACCTGGGTGGCTCAGTCAGTTGAACATCCAACTCTTGGTTTTGGCTCCAGACGTGATCTCAGGGTCATGAGATCGGGCCTGGGTTTGGGCCTGGTTTTGGCTTTCTGCTCAGCGGGGAGTCTGCTTGATATCCTCTCACCCTCTTCCTCTGCCTCTCCCCCTGCTTGCATAGGCATTCTCTCTCAACTAATTAAATAAATTTTTAAAAATTAAGCATATGAAAAATGCTCAACATCACTAATCATTAGAGAAATGCAAATCAGAATGATACTGGAATAGCACTTCACACCCATCAGGGTGGCTATTATCAAAACAAACTAAAGCAGAAAAAAATGTGCGTTGGTGAGGGTGCGGACAGATTGAAACCCTTGTACATTACTGGTGGGGAGATAAGATGGGGCATGTGCTGTGGAAAACAATATGATGATGCCTTAAATATTAAGACATTAATTAATTAATTGATATTAAATAATTAAATTAATATTCATTAAATATAGAATTATCATATGATCCAGTAATTCTACTGGGTATATTCCCAAAAGAATTGAGAGAAGGGTTTTGAATAGATATTTGTACACTCATGTTCATAACAGCATTATTTATAATAACCAAAAGGTGGAAACAACCCAAATGTTCATTGGTGGATGAATGGATAAACAAAATGTTGTATAACATACAATGGAATATTTTTCAGCCTTAGAAAGGAATTAAATTCTGACACATGCTACAACATGGATGAACCTTGAGGACATTATGTTAAACTAGACACAAAGGACAAATATTGTGTGATTCCACTGATAATGTAGTACCCATAGCCATCAAACTCATAAAGACAGAAGGTAGAATGGTAGTTATCAGGGGCTGAGACCATGGAGAAAAGGGAATATTTTATTTAAAATATTTAATGGTATAGAATTTCATTTTGAGGTAATGAAAAGTTCTGGAAATGACAATCATGATGGTTGCACAACAGTATGAACATACTTAAAACCACTGAAGTGTACAGTTAAAATTCAAATTTTATGTTTTGTGTATTTTGCCACAATAAAAACGTGTAATAGTAAAAAAATAAGCAATGTTCTATGGGAACAAATGAGATAATAATAATAAATAGTTTTGAGAGCATCAGCAGTATTTCTCAGAGGAGGCATTGGTTGAAGAGAATTTTGAAAGATCGCTGGGATTTTTTGATTGGTATAATTAGAGTTCAGAACTTTAAAAAGTTGGTGTAATAGCACCATGGCTTCTTCAGTAAAAGTTGAGAGTAGACCACATTCATTCCTACATTCGACAAATATTTACTGAGCATCTTCTAAGTATCAGACATTGTGTCAGGCATTGGAGATTGTATAGAGAACAAAGCAGCCCCAAATCTCTGTCATATATCACATATCTTGTGTGCTCTGGCATGAATGATTTAGTGGGAATTAAGCTTGTTTAAAGGGGGATAAATTGGAGATGGCTTTGAATGCAAGCCTAAAGAATTTGGACTTCAGGGCAATACTAGAACCTTGTTTGTGGCTGTAATATAAAATATGCATCGGCCAGGTGAGATAAGGTGAGGAGGAAGACCAGTTAGAAATGAAGGAGTTACACTAAGAAGTGATGAAGCCTTGGACTAAGGAAATGGCAGTGGAGAATGGAAGGGAGGGATTTCAAAGGTGGAATCAACCAGGAACATCACATGGATGGAGAGGAGGGTGGATTAAAGATGAAAATGACTCTGATATTTTTTTTTGGCTTGAATGCCTGGGGAGAATCAGGACTCCAACTTGTACAGATATCCTCTTCTTTGGAAGGCCAATAAGGTCCTGAAAGAAAACATGGCCATTTATCATTGACAGAGAGGAAGCACCATGAAGTCCTTTCTGTAAAGTTCGGTCTAGGCTAAAATGAAGATCTTCTCCAGAATGTTGTTTATGGGGTTCTATCATTTAACTGTCATTTATTGTGGTAAGAAGTAATTTCCTTGACTCTCCCCACATGTCCTTTTACTCTTATTGTTTAAAATGTCTTGAGAGTTTAAATACAAAGTTTTATTTGTTGAAGATGGTTTTATTTCATTTAGGATATTTGATGACTGACTTGACCCATGTAGTGAGATCATATTCTCACCAAGATGACAGATCAGTCAGAGAATTGTGTCTGACTCTTGTATGATAATTAGATAATTTATTTAATCCAACCCTGGGAAAATGTTTTAGATAAGCAAGTACTGAATTCTGATCAGTTCTGTTTATTATATCACACAGTGTGCTTGCTTAATGATTTAACAGCCATGCTAAACAATTGAGGCTTTTAAAGAAGCTGTGTAAGATGAATGTTAATATAGTCTTATAATTGCCTTTCAAATGTTAGGGAAAATGCTGATTGAAGTTTATATTATGGTTCCTGGTAGAGATGGGTGGAAATTAAATATATATTTATAAATATTTTAATATCATAAACCATATACCAGCAATCAATTTGAGCAGCAGAATAAATATGGCCTCTATTACTTTAGAGGTTCATTGTTTATTTAAAAATGTCCTTGGAATGTCACCTGCTCAAATCCATTTCTCCTGCTCAAATCCATTTCTCCTGCTCAAATCCATTTCACCTCCTCACAGTGGTGCCACGAGGAGCAAATGTTAATTGCTAGGGGTCGTTGCTTATGCAGGTTCTGACTCAGTAAAAATGAATGATGACATGGAGCCAAGAGACCAGATTGTAATCTTGGTTTTGCCTCTTTTTGACTTGGAGAAGTTACAAAATCCCTCTGGGCCTCAGTTTTCCCATTCGCAAAGTGGGACGGTAGGTGAGCTCTCCGATGAGGCAATCTCTATGAGCACTGGGACTGTATGATCTGGCTGAGGATGAGAGGGGGTGGCAATGAAAATTAACCCTTCAGGAGTTAGACATTTAAGCTGCAGGCTCCTTGATGTCAGGGACTGAATTTC
Organism: Procyon lotor; assembly: GCA_028646535.1. Taxonomy (NCBI): domain Eukaryota; kingdom Metazoa; phylum Chordata; class Mammalia; order Carnivora; family Procyonidae; genus Procyon; species Procyon lotor. The sequence continues at coordinate 13,763,058 of CM053613.1, forward strand.
TTTTTCATCTTTGTACTTCCAGTGCCTGTCTCATAATATCTACTTCTCTCATTTTTGTTCACTAGTAATTTGTTGAGTATTCTCTTTGTGCTCAATAATTTAGCCAATGGTTAAGACCGCAGGCTCCGGAGTAAAACTGTGCGGTTGCCTGATGTTGAATGCTGGCTTTCACCTACTTGATGTGTGACATTGGGCAACTTAACTTCTCTGTGCCCTGGTTTCTTCATGTGTGAAATGGAAGTAATAAAATTCCTCTTATTATGAAGTTGCTGTGATGATCAAATGGCAGTATTGTATAAAGCTTTTGATAAAATACCTGGTACAGAGTAATTGCTTAATTATTTTTGTTGTGATGAGGAAGAGATGGAAGAGAAGGGAAAGGAGGAGGAGGAGGAGACCCCCCCCCGGGGGACACAGTAAATATTTATTGAATAAATACATGCCTTGACTATTTAAGTGCATGTATACCCCAGATCTGCCCTAGTGTTACTGTGACTTTCACCTGAACCACCTTAGTACTTTCTTTCTAGTTTGTTATGTGGGCAGGGGAGTGCCCTTCCTGCTCTCTGTTGTCTCCCTTGGTTTTTATTTCTGTTTCCCTTTTTCCCTTTTTATTTTTTAAAGATTTTATTTATTTATTTGACAGACCACAAGTAGGCAGGGAGAGAGATCGAGATTAAGAGAGAGAGAGAGGGGGAGAGAGAGAGAGGAGGAAGCAGGCTCCCTGCTGAGCAGAAAGTCCAATGCAGGGCTGAAGGCAGAGGCTTTAATCCACTGAGCCACCCAGGCACCCCTGTTTCCTTTTTTTAAAATCGAAATTATACTTGTATGTGATTTAAAGATGAAGTAGTCTTAAGACTTTTTTTTAATGCCTTCAACACTTCAAACCTTCTTGCCTCTCCTATTCTGCAGAGGCGACTAATTTCAACTCTCTCAGCTGCTGCTTTGGATATTTACCTTCTTATCTTTAAATAACATGCTTTTGTTGCAATTTCTTGATATTCGACTTTGGGGCATAATCTTTTGATTTCTCTCAGTGGAAGATGGGAATTTGTCACCGTCTGACCGCTGCCACTCCATAGGATACACATACCTCTTAGTCTCTGCACCCTCCACTGTAGCCACCCTTCCAGTGGTACGCAGGTTGCTATTTAATGTTTACACTGCTGTGAATATGTAAATACTAGTCATAGTCACAGAACCAGCCAGGTTCTGTGCCTGTTTTCCTCTACTTTCATCCCCAACATTTTTTTTCCCCCTTGAACTTAGTAATTGTTATTTTTTTGTTTATGTTGTTTCCTGGTTGGCTTATTTTTCCAGGACTCTCTAGTTCACTCATCCCTACACTCTTCCATTGAGTAAATTTCCTCTGAATATGATCAGATACGTTAGGAATTACTTTAGTCTTATTTCTTGAAATAATTTTCCCCAGCCTTTCTGACTAGTCTGCTCTCCAGCTGGTTTGCATTAGGAATCTTCCTTCACCATTAGCTTATTACTCCTTTGCCCTCTCTTTTTATTAATTTGGCTTGTTCCTGTTTCTTGGTTTACTTTCTCATTTTGGCAGAGTGTGACCTTCAGTAGTTTCCTGGAGGGGAGCATGGGAAGAAAATTACTGAGACCTTGCATCTCTAGAAGTATCTTCATAATATCCTCACACTTAAGTGGTATTTTGGCTAGATGTGCAGTCCTAGGTTGGGAATTCCTTCTTCCTCAGAATTTGGTGGATTACTCCATTCTTTCTTTTAGCTTCCAGTGTTGCCATTGAGAAGTCCAGTGTCATTCTGATTGTAAAATCTTTTTGGAAAACATTCTTCTTTTCCCTCTCTCTAGAAGATTTTAGGATATTTTCTTTATTCTCAGTATTCTCAAACTTGATGATGATATGTCTTGGAATGGGTTTATTTACATTTTACTATGTTGGTCATATGATGGCCCATTTATTTGTAAACTTATTTCCTTCAGTTCTGGAAAATGGTCTTTATTTTTTTATTATTATTCAATTATTCCTTTTATTATCTTGCTTTCCCCTCTCTTTCTCTCTCTTCTCTTTTCTTTCTTTCTGGGACATCTATTACTCTGACATTGAACCTACTGGATGGGTTCTCTAGTTTTAAAAATGTTTCCTCCTGTTTTCTATGTCCTTGTCCTCTTGCTCCCTTTAAAAAAAACTTTCCATTATTTTATATTCTTATTTTTGCTGTAATATTTTTATTTCTGAAGACTGTTTTTCCCCTCACTTTTTAAATGTTCTTGTCTTATATACCACATTTTCTTGATTTATTAATGTAATATCTGCTTTTATGAACTCATGATTTAAGTGCTAGATTTTAGCTTAGTTTGTTTTGTTTTTTCCTCATTACCTGTTCTTCATTCAGGTTTTTTTTTTTTTTATTTGTTTTTGTTCATTTTTTTGTTTGTTTTTCTTCTCTGTTTTTTCCTTTCCTTTTTGTGTGTCTTGTTTGGTTTCTGTCTGTTATTTTAGAGTCATGCCATTAATAGCTGGTTATATTTAAGAGTGGGATGTTCAGAAGCTGGCTGGAAGCTTTGTAGGTATAACTGAGGCTTGTCATCTCTGGATTTAAATAGAGGGCTGTCTGGCTGGGGTGTTTCCTTAGAAAACCTCCTCTGTCCCTATCTTAAGTTCTTTCCTTTTGAGCTGGTCAGATTTCTCAGAAAAGAGGCTTCAATTTTTTGCTTGGTGGGGATAGAGGTGGCTTCCAGCATTATAGAAGAGGCAGATGCATGAAAATGCTGATGTGTCATCAGTATGGATGCTTTTACTTGTTATGGCCCCATTTCACTATGATAGTCCTGTCTTAACTGTGTCAAGGGCTCTGAGTCCAGACACCTCCGTGTTTTAGTATTTTCAGAGAATAAATCTCACCTTCATGTTGAGTTTGAACTGCTGTTTAAATACTTTAACTTTTTTTCTTATCCTAGCTTTACTTTCGTTTCCAAAGATACTAGTAGTTGCTAATTGCTGAGCCTTTTGGAGGATCATGAGATATAAAATAACTAATCTTTTCCTGTTGCTGACCAAATCAATCCCCTGCTCCCCATTTTGTTAAATCAGTTATCCGTTATCCATTTTCTGGTTTATAAAATTATGAAATTCTGTTGGCGGTTGTCTCTTCTTCCATATTATTTGTCCTTGTAGGCTACGTCCTTTAAACATCTTTTTGTTTTGCTTTAATAGGGTTTAAGGAGTGAGTAGAGACTATTACTTGAGTGGAGTCTGTTCTTGTAAGTGGAAGACCAAGTATGTATTCTTTCCTTATTGTTGAAGTCCTGAATCTCTTGAGAGCGGCCTCTATTTGCATCGTTCTCTCCTAAGACATCAGATCCTTAGGAACTACTCCTTGCAGGTCCCTTTCAGTTTTGTACATCATAACATTATAATTTTCTTTCTTTTTTTTTTTAAAGGTTATATTTATTTACTTATCAGAGAGTGAGAGTGCACACCCATGCACAAATGGGAGGGGCAGAGGCAGAGGGAGAAGCAGGCCCGCTGAGCAGGGAGCCTGAAGTGGGGCTGGATCCCAGGACCCTCGGATTGTGACCTGAGCTGAAGGCAGACACTTAACCACCCAGGTATCACAGTATTACAGTTTTCTTAACATCTATTGTGGGCCTCAGACTAGATATTAACATAGAATCTGTCTCCATTCATCACATGCATCTGCTTCAGACTTTTCTCCAGCTAGTGAAGGACAGTGACAGGGTCTATATTTCAAAACTGGTTAAAAGGAAAACCATGATTGGATTGTGTTTTATTTTAATCAATTTTACACAATTGGAGAGTGACTGCTTATTTGACTAAATACGGTTCTGTCAATTTGGACTCTTTCTGGGCTTTAAGAGAGAATATTCAACTTAAACTGCTGTAACTGTTTATTGGTTCACGGCCTTGAAAGGTTTATGGTGGTTCGGGCATCAGTCTTGGTTCGGTTCAGGGTCTCAGGTGATATTAGAATATATTTTGCTTTAATTAAGCTTGTTTGAATGGGTTTTGAAATGATTTATTCCTCAGACAGAAATCTATGAGAGCAAATAATGATAATCTTAAAAATGTATGCTGTGTATTGATGTTATGTGTTCAAAAAGTAAGTATAATACCTAACACATCGTATGCACTCAATAAATTATCATTATTAGTGTTGTGCTAATCATTCTGTTACTGCATTTCATCTTTTCAACAACCCTGTATGGTATTGCTACTATTACACCCATCTTATAGATCATAAAACCAAGGTACAGAGAGTTTAATAAGTTTGTCCCTAATCACAGAGCAATAAAATAATAAAACTGAAGTTTGAGCTGAGGCAAACTATTTACAAGTCTGAATGCCTAGTGTCAGTGCATCAGTGACTTTAAGAATGGCAATCTTTTGATATCTACTATATCTGAGAAACATGCTCACTTCATCTCATTTGACTGTCCTAATGTGTGCGGGCTGGTAGTATTGTCTCTCTCTTGAGATAACAAGACTGATTTTTCCAAGCTATTCAGATTTTCCATGGCAGAGCTAGGAACTGGAGGACCCAAGTTGCATTTTTTCCCATCATACACTGGGCTACCCTTATGCTAGCTGAATATTTTAAACTTTTGAATGGGCATCTCATTGGTATAGCATTTGGAACGTTTTTGATCCTTAGTAATAGATAAACTCTGGGCTGCATACTTTATTGTTATTTGCTTGATGGAATTAAGCTAATGTGAAACTGAGATCACAGAACATGAATTGACTTTCCAGTGTGTGTGAGATGTTGTACCTGGCTGTGGCAGAAGACTCAAGACAGGGAAAGGCAGGACTGATGGGGATGGGGTGGTGAGTAAGAGAGTTTACCTTATTCCAGGGGGCTTGGTATCAGGAACAGAGACAGTGGCATTCTGCAGCACATCTCTTATACACAAATTAGAAACAAAAGAGACCCAGAGTGGAGAAGTTATGTTATGTGAGTGAGCTTACACATTAGATAGGCTTCAATTTGAATCCTGGTTTGTCATTTGTTGGCTATGTGACCTTGAACTTGTTTTTAACAAGCCTGAGCTTTATTTTTCTTATTATGAAATGGAGATTAAAAAGTATGCTGAGCTCACAGGGTTGGTTTTTTTTTTTAATTAACATATAATGTATCATTTGCTTCAGGGGTACGGGGCTGTGAATCATCAGTCTTACACAGTTCATAGCACTCACCATAGCACATACGCTCCCCAATGTCTATAATACAACCACCCTATCCCTCCCCACTTACCCCGCAGCAACCCTCAGTTTATTTCCTGAGATTAAGAGTCTCTTATGGTTTGTCTCCCTCCCCAGTCCCATCTTGTTTCAGTTTTTTCCCTCTCCCTTCCCCCCATGATCCCCTGCCCTGCCTCTCAAATTTCTTATATCAGAGAGATCATATGATAATTATCTTTCTCTAATTGAGTTACTAAGCTTAGCATAATATCCTCCAGTTCCATCCATGTCATTGCAAATGGAAGGATTTCATTTTGTTGAGGCTGCATAATATTCTACTATACATATATACCACATCTTCTTTATCCATTCATCTGTTGATGGACATCTAGGCTCTTTCCATAGTTTGGCTATTGTGGACATTGTTGCTGTAAACATTTGGGTGCATGTGCCCTTCAGATTACTGTATTTATATCTTGAGGGTAAATACCCAGTAGTGCAGTTGCTGGGTCATAGGGTAGCTCTATTTTCAAGTTCTTGAGGAACCTCCATACTGTGTTCCAGAGTGGCTGCACCAGCTTGCATTCCCACCAACAGTGTAGGAGGGTTCCCCTTTCTGCTCATCTTTGCCAACATCTGTCGTTTCCTGACTAGTTAAGTTTAGCCGATCTGACTGGTGTGATGTGGTATCTTGATTTGTATTTCCCTGATGCCGAGTCATGTTGAGCACTTTTTCATGTGTCTGTTGACCATTTGGATGTCTTCTTTGCAGAAAAGTCTGTTCATGTTTTCTGAGTCTTGTCTTGTCTTGTCTTGTCTTTTCTTTTTTCTTTTCTTTTCTTTTCTTTTCTTTTCTTTTCTTTTCTTTTCTTTTCTTTTCTTTCTTTTCTTCTCTTTTCTTTTCTTTTCTTTCTTTTCTTCTCTTTTCTTCTCTTTTCTTTTCTTTTCTTTTCTTTTCTTTTCTTTTCTTTTCTTTTCTTTTCTTTTCTTTCTTTCTTTCCCTTCCTTCCTTCCTTCCTTCCTTCCTCTCTCTCTCTCTCTCCCTCTTATCAGAATTATTTATTTATTTTCCCCCCAAATACTTTTATTTTATTTTTTCAGTGTTACAAGATTAATTATTCATGCCCCATACCCAGTGCTCCATGCAATACATGCCTTCCTCAATACCCATCACCAGGCGTGCCCAACCCCCAACCCCCCTCCAAAGCCCTCACTTTGTTGCTCAGAGTCCACAGTCTCTCATGGTTCATCTCCCCCTCTGATTTCCCCCCTTTCACCCTTCCTTTCCTTCTCACAATGCCCTCCATGTTTTTACTTATGTTCCACATGTAACTGAGACCATAAGATAATTGACTCTCTCCACTTGACTTATTTCACTCCGCATAATCTCTTCCAGCCCTGTCCATGTTAATACGAAAGTTGGGTATTCATACTTTCCAATGGAAACATAATATTCCATTGTATATATGTACCATGTCTTCCTTATCCATTCATCTGTTGAAGAGCATCTTGGTTCTTCCCACAGTTTGGAGATTGTGGCCATTGCTGCTATGAACATTGGGGTCCATGTGGCCCTTTTGTACTGCATCTGCTTCTTTGGGGTAAATACCCAGTAGTGCAATTTCAGGGTCATAGGGTAGCTCTATTTTTAGTTTCTTGAGGAATCTCCACACTATTTTCCAAAGTGGCTGCACCAACTTGCATTCCCAGCAACAGTGTAAGTGGGTTTCCCTTTCTCCACATCCTGTCCAATATTTGTTGTTTCCTGTCTTGTTGATTTTGGCCATTCCGACTGGTGTAAGGTGGTATCTCAGTGTGGTTTTGATTTGAATCTCCCTGATGGCTAAAGATGATGAACATTTTTTCATGTGTCTGTTAGCCATTTGTATGTCTTCTTTGGAGAAGTGTCTTTTCATGTCTTCTGCCCATCTTTTGATGTAATTATCAGTTTTGTGAGTGTTGAGTTTGAGGAGTTCTTTATAGATCTTAGATATCAGACCTTTGTCTGTAGTGTCATTTGCGAATATCTTCTCCCATTCTGTGGGTTGCCTGTTTGTCTTGTTGACTGTTTCTTTCACTGTAAAGAAGCTTTTTATCTTGATGAAGTCCCAAAAGTTAAATTTTGCTTTTGTTTCCTTTGTCTTTGGAGACA
>CM053613.1:13770494-13800477 GCA_028646535.1 Procyon lotor
TATCTTCATGTATGGTGTAAGAGAATGGTCAAGTTTCATTCTTCTACATATGGTTGTCCAATTTTCCCAGCACCATTTATTGAAGAGACTGTCTTTCTTCCACTGGATATTTTTTCCTGTTTTGTCAAAGATTATTTTACCATAGAGTTGCGGGTCCATATCTGGGTTCTCTATTCTGTTCCATTGGTCTATGTGTCTGTTTTTGTGTCAGTACCATGCTGTCTTGGTGAACACCGCTTTGTAGTAAAGCTTGAAATCAGGCAATGTGATGCCCCCAGCTTTGTTTTCCTTTTTCAACATTTCCTTGGCAATTCAGGGTCTTTTCTCATTCTATACAAATTTGAGGATTGTTTGTTTCAGCCCTTTGAAAAAAGCCGGTGGAATTTTGATCAGGATGGCATTGAAAGTATAGATTGCTCTGGGCAGTATACACATTTTAACAATGTTTATTCTTCTGATCCATGAGCATGGAATGCTTTTCCACCTTTTTGTGTCTTCCTCAATTTCTTTCATGAGTGTTCTGTAGTTCCTTGAGTACAGATCCTTTACCTCTTTGGTTAGGTTTATTCCCAGGTATCTTATGGTTCTTGGTGCTACAGTAAATGGAATCAATTCTCTAATTTCACTTTCCATATTTTCATTGTTAGTGTATAGGCAAGCAACTGATTTCTGTGCATTGATTTTGTATACTGCCACATTACTTAATTGCTTTATGAGTTCTTGTAGTTTGAGGGTGGAGTCTTTTGGGTTTTCCATATACAGTATCATGTCATCTGCGAAGAGAGAGTTTAACTTCTTCATTGCCAATTTGAATACTTCTTATTTCTTTTGTTGTCTGATTGCTGTCGCTTGGACTTCTAGTACTATGTTGAACAAGAGTGGTGAGAGTGGGCATCCTGTCATGTTCTTAATCTCAAACGGATGGCTGGCAGCTTTTCCCCATTGAGAATGGTATTTGCTGTGGGCTTTTCATACATAGATTTTATGAAGTTGAGGAATGTTCTTTCTATCCCTATACTTTGAAGAGTTTTAATCAGGAATGGATGCTGAATTTTGTCAGATTCTTTTTCTGCATCAATTGAGAGGACCATGTAGTTCTTGTCTTTTCTCTTATTGATTTGTTCTATCACCTTGATTGATTTGTGAATGTTGAACCACCCTTGCATACCAGGGATAAATCCCACCTAGTCATGATGAATAATCTTTTTAATGTGCTATTGGATCCTATTAGCTAGGATCTCCTTTTTGATGGGGTCTTTGCCTGGTTTGGGGATCAGGGTAATGCTAGCTTCATAGAAAGAGTTTGGAAGTTTTCCTTCTGTTTCTGTTTTTTGAAACAGTTTCAGGAGAAACTGTATTGTTTCTTCCTTGAATGTTTGGTAGAATTCCCCAGGGAATCCATCAGTCATGGACTCTTTTTTTGGGGGGGAGGTTTTTGATCACTGCTTCAATTTCCTTACTAGATATTGGTCTATTTAGGTTGTCAATTTCTTCCTGTTTCAGTCTTGGAAGATATGGGTTTCCAGGAATGCATCCATTTCTTCTAGGTTGTTTAACTTATTGGCATATAGCTGTTGATAATAATTTTTGATGATTGTTTCTATTTCCTTTGGATTAGTCATGATATCTCCCCTTTGATTGATAATTTTGTTAATTAGGGTCCTCTCTCTTTTCTTTTGGGTTAGTTTGGCCAGTGGCTTATCAATCTTATTGATTCTTTAAAAAAACCAACTTCTGGATTCATTGATGCGTTCTCCTGTTTCTCTAGTTTCTAACTCATTGATCTCTGCTCTAATATTGATTATTTCCCTTCTTGTGTGTGGGGTTGGTTTAATTTGTTGTTGTTGATTTTCCAGTTCTTTAAGATGTAAAGAGAGCTGGTGTATTCAGAATTTTTCAATTTTTTTGAGTGCCTGGATGGCTATGTATTTCCCCCTTGGGACTGCCTTTGCCATATCCCGTTGGTTTTGGATCGATGTATCTTCATTCTCATTGGTCTCCATGAATTGTTTAAGTTCATCTTTGATTTCCTGGTTGATCCCAACATTCTTGAGCAGGTTGGTCTTTAGCCTCTAAGTAGTTGAATTCCTTATAAACTTTTACTTGTGGCTGAGTTCCAGTTTCAAACCATTGTGGTCTGAGAATATGCAGGGAATCATCTCAGTCTTTTGATATCGGTTGAGTCCTGATTTGTGATCCAGTATGTGGTCTATTCTGGAGAAAGTTCCATGTGCACTCGAGAAGAATGAATATTCTGTTGTTTTAGGGTGGAATATTCTGTATATATCTATGAAGTCCATCTGGCCCATTGTCATTTAAAGCTCTTGTGTCTCTACTGATTTTCTGTTTATATGATCTGTCTGTTACTGAGAGTGGCGTGTTAAGATCTCCTACTATTAATGTATTCATATCAATATGACTTTATTTTGATTAACAGTTGGCTTATGTAGTTGGGTGCTCCTGTATTCGGGGCATAAATGTTTACAATTGTTAGATCCTCTTGGAGGATAGACCCTTTCAGAATGATGTAGTGTCCTTCTGTATCTCTGACTACAGTCTTTAGCTTAAAATCTAATTTATCTGATATGAGATTCACTACCCCAGCTTTCTTTAGAGGCCTGTTGGCATGATAAATGGTTCTCCATCCTTTCACTTTCAGTGTGGATGCATCTTTTGGTTCCAAATGTGTCTCTTGTAGACAGCATATGTTCAGGTCCTGTCGTTTTATCCATTTTGCAACCCTGTGCCATTTTATGGGAGCATTTAGGCCATTCACGTTGGGAGTGATTATTGAAAGGTAAGTTTTTATTGACATCATGTTGCCTATGATTTCCTTGTTTCTATAGATTGTAAATTTCTCTTCTAAGTCACTCATGGGTTCTTTCTACTTTTATAGAACCCTCTTTAATATTTCTTGTAGTGCCGGCTTGCTGGTCACATACTCTTAATCCTTGCCAGTCTTGGAAGCTCTTTACCTCTCCATCCATTATGAATGAGAGCCTTGCTGGATAAAGTATTCTTGGCTGCATGTTCTTCTCATTTACTGCCCTGAATATATCATGCCAGCCCTTTCTGGCTTGCCAGGTTTCTGTGGACAGGTCTGATATTATTCTGGTGGGTCTTCCTCTGCATGTAAGGAATCTCTTCCCCCTAGCAGCCCTTAGGACTTCTTGTCTAAAATTATAATTTGAAAATTTTACAATTATGTGTCTGGATGTCTTTCTAGACTCATTGATCTTGGCGGGTATCCTTTCTGCCTCTAGGACATGAACACTTGTTCCATTCCCCAGATTGGGGAAGTTTTCATTTGGTCATCTACATCTTCTAGTCTTCTGTCTTTCTCTAACCCCTCTGGGATTCCAATAATTCTGACTTTGGAACATTTCATGGTGTCATTTATTTCCCTAAGTCTCTTCTCATGATTCCTGAGCAGTTTGCTCCAGCTCTCCTCCTGACCTTTTTCTCAACCATTTTATCCTCTAGATCACTAATTCTATCCTCTGTCTCTGTAAGTCTAGCTGTTAGACTATTTAGATTAGATTGGATCTCACTAAGCGTTTTTTACATCTGCTATACTGGTTCTCATTTCTGCCCTTAGATATTCTATGTTGTCATTAATGTTTTTCTCCACCCTAGCTATTGCCTGGATAATTGTTACCCTGATTTCCCTTTCCATCATACTGTTTATGTCCATGTCCAATAGTTCTGAGGGAGAGGGTGCAATCTCTGGGTTTTTCCTCTATTGGGTGTTCCTTGTCCTAGTCATTTTGATGAAAAGTGGATGAGAGGATGTATAGCTGAATATATCACCCATGATCCAGGCAGGGTGCACCTTCTCCACTGCTGTCATCTGCTCCTGTAGAGATCCAGAAGTAAAAAATCTTGCTCCTCAGGCTGATTTCATCGATGTTCAGCATGTTCTGGTAGCTCACTTTAGGGGACAGGTAGCAACAGGATCTCCTATTTCTCTGCCGTCTTGCCCCCCTCCTCTGCCCATTTCTTGATTGGATTCTTTGTTCTTTGGGTATTGAGTTTGATAATTCTTTATAGATTTTGGATACTAGCCCTTTATCTGATATGTCATTTGCAAATATCTTCTCCCATTCTTTCAGTTGCCTTTTCGTTTTATTGACTGTTTCCTTTGCTGTGCTAATGCTTTTGATCTTGATGAAGTCCCAATAGTTCATTTTTGTCCTTGCTTCCCTTGACTTTGGTGATGTTTCTAGGAAGAAGTTGCTGTCGCTGAGGTCGAAGAGGTTGCTGCCTGTGTTCTCCTTAAGGATTTGGATGGATTCCTGTCTCACATTGAAGTCTTTCATCCATTTTGAATCTTTTTTTGTGTGTGGTGTAAGGAAATGGTCCAGTTTCGTTCTTCTGCATGTGGCTGTCCAATTTTCCTGACACCATTTGTTGAAGAGTCTGTCTTTTTTCCATTGGACGTTCTTTCCTGCTTTGTTGAAGATTAGTTGACGAGTTGAGGGTCCATTTCTGGGGTCTCTGTTCTGTTCCATTGATTTATCTCACAGCGTTGTTGTGTGGATTAAATATGAAATGGAGTTAGTCACTCCAGACTATGCCTGGCACTTAAAAGGTCAATACAGGTTAGATATTAATAATAATTTTCAGGTCTAAACAATATGGATCTTGTTGAGCCTTAGTCTCATGCCATAGATCTTTTCTAGAATGCTAATCCCAGTCGGCAAACTGAAGAAGCTTGTTCTTTTCCCTTACTATGATTCTCTTTGATGTTTCTCTCTCCCCCATCCAATTCATGTTCATCTTCAGCCATACTACCTGGATATCTTAGCCCCAAGTTCTCTGCTTTGACATTTTCTTAGTAAGGTCATTTTATTCATTAACATTAGCCCTGGGTATATGCTGACACTTGGTCTGAAATGAAAGTTTGATTGCAGTCATTGTCAATATAACCTAAATCACTTTTGAGGAATTACACACCCAGGAACCCAATTGGTTATTTTTAGCTTTGCTGAAATTTATCAAAAGACTAAGGCTGGACAGAAACTGCTTTGTTTTATAGGCCCATGATGTCTTGTAGGAGGGAATGAATGGAACCTCAGCTTAAAGACTCTCTTTTTATTCCCATGCCCCATCCAGGTCAAAGTCCATATTTCTTGTATAAGCTGAGGGTCAGTTCTTCTGAGGTTTCAGGATAAAATTTTGCTAGTGTTGGATGTCACAGAGTCATGGAAGATGAGAACTGGGAAGAAGAACGTTTAGGGTCATTGTTGCTGGCATCCCAGTGCTCTCTGGAGGTGCCATGAGGGCAAGGTGTAGCTGAGAGGGTGAGTTCTAAGCCTTTTGCTTTCACCCTCCACCTTTTCTGTTTCATTTATTGAAATTCAGTGTAAGGGTTTTAAAAAAACAAAATGAGGTTAACTGCCAAAAAAAGTGTTGGAAAACATTTAGCTACTCAAAGTTTTTCATTTAAGAAAATTGAAGTCAGAAAGATAAAGTTGGCTCATTTTTTTTTAATGTAATAAATATTACTTGGGTGTCTTCTGAATGCCGAATATTGGTCCAGCATCTGGGAACACAGTGACACACTAAAAGCAGAACAGATTCTTATTAAAGGTCAGCTCTAAGAGATACTGGTCACCTTGTCTACCCACTCTGGACAGCAAGATTTTATAATATCATATATATTTCATAAAAATATAAATCATGTCTTTCTGGCCACTCTTCTTGTCATCTTCCTTAAGAATATTCATTGAGACTTGATATGATCAAGGACTATCCAGATTTCTTGTTTTTATTTATTTTTATTCTATTCTTTTAGCTTCTCAGGGAAGGGTATGTGAGGGGAGGTGGAGCTAATAGTTGAAAGGGTTTTAGTGGGTCTGGGAAATTTAAATTTTAAATTTGTAGGAGGAAGCGATCTAGCAGAGCCTGGAGGCAGTCTTCTGGGGAAGAAATTAAGTTTGTAGGTGCCCTAACCCTTGGGAGGATTTTTATACCTACCTAAACTATTCTTAATGATAATACCTTATAGAATTAACTTCTTAATTTAAGAACATATAAGAATACCTCTGTAAGTATTCATAATCACAAATGTGATTTTGCATTCACCTGGATTTTCTGGACTCTCATGAAATCTTCAACCATGTGTAGATAAGAGGAACTCCTTGTCATACTTCTAACTTAAATGCTTTTCTTGCACTACCCTGATCATAAGAGATCTCTTTTTGTGCCTGTTCTATATCTTACCCAGATTAGTGAAAATCCTCTTTGGGCTTAATTATTTTTAATAGAGTAGTTACTATAGTTGAAAAGAGTTATTGGTCTCTCTTTGTAATCATTCAAAGTTTAGATTTTAAAAATATGACACTTTTATTTAATGACTCTATTTGCTTTTTTCCCTATCTTATGTGATGTCAAATCTCTAAGGTTACAACTCCAATTAAGTGAGCATTCTTGCTGGAGCAAGCCAACCAAATGAAGCCTGAGACCTGAGAACTGACACAAAGCTTTTTCTTTTTATTAAAAATATGTAACCACACTCTGATTATTTCTTGTGTTCTACTCTGAGATGTTACCCCTGTGAACAGCAGCCTGGGAATTTGTAGTTTGGCTACTGTGTACACACTAACGTGTGGGCTATAGAAAGAGAATTTAGATTTTTCTTAAAAAGAGAAGAAGGCTGAACTAGGCATTACTGCATTTGCAGTCTAAAAACTTTCCAGTCTCCCCTTTTAGATCCCAGATAAAAATCAAGGCAGCTAGAAAGTTTGTCACATTATATATACAGTTTAAGGCCACACACTTTTATAGTCTTTCTTATTTCAGATATGATTGACCTTCATTTATACAAAGGAAGAAGTCACAATGACAGCAGAACATTAAAGCAGTTTCAAGACATTGTAATGTGCAGAGTCGAAAGGAGAGATAGGGGAGGCAGAATCTGTGGGTGACTGATAATAGCACTGAGGTCCCAGGGACTGATATTGCAAAGTAATTCTACAGGTACAGGCTTGCTTATATCTGAACAGTCAGATCAGTCAGTTGAAAGTCCATAATTGCCCAGGTTCAGAGGTGGAAGATTGGTGTTCCTACTCTACTTCTTCGTAAAGGGGTCATGTATTTTCCCCTTTCTTCTTCTTTTCCATAGTATTAATAAATATGTAATTTCTACTTTTATCCATTGTATCAAAGATGAATAACTACATGATATTCAAAGAACGAAGAGAGCTGTAATTTGATATACTCTAATATATTGGATGCTCTATATTTGTATCTATCTGTATTATCATCTATATTTATATCTATTTATGTTTGTATATCTACACCTTCTGTCTGTATCACCTGTAACTATATGTGTATTTATGCCTATACCTGTATCTGTATCTGTAGGTATATTTATAGTTCCTATCTATAACTATATATCTCCTAGTTATATTATTTTTAACTTTGTGTATATACGTATACATGTATGTGTATCTGTATATCTCTTACCTATATCATCTGTATCGATATCTAAAACTGTGTATATATCTATACTCATATCTGTATCAGTGTCTAGTTTTGTATCTATATCTAAAACACAAGGCAAAGAAGGAATGAGATAATCCAGATTTATCATTTCAGTTGAGGCTTTCAGTCTTGCCATTTTTGTAGTTGGACAGAAATGAAAATTAGCTTTTGCCACAAAAATTCTTGATCATTGAGTTGGATGCCTTCCACTGATTATCTAAATATATGAGTATTTATCCTAATTTGGGAGGCGATGTGGTAGAGCAAAATAGGACCTCATTGTTCATTGTTAGGGTCATCTGTTTGTGGTTGGTTGGTTCAAATCCTGTGTTATTCCCCTCTTTGGCTAAACAACCTTCAAAAGGTATTTTCCTGAGCCTCAGATTTCTGTGAAATGAGGATGTTGCTGATATTGTAATGGTGTAAGCTTCAGAGGGAAGTCAGAATGTTCCAGAAGAGAGCAAGGAAGCTTACAGAGCAGAGTTAAATGGTCCCTAGGGAGCTGATGCCTGAGTCAGGTGTTCAGGTAAAAGGCTCAGGTGTTGCTTTCTCTTATTTTATCCAAATTGGTTTTCCTATTCTTTATTATTACTGCCTTCCCAGCCACCTGTCCAGCATCACCACTACATTACTTCTCACTGTGGCTTTGCATTTTAGAACATGCTATCTTTTTTCAGATGGTTGGAGTTAATTTAAGACAAAACAGGTTCAACAGCTCAGCAAATAACAGGCTGCTGAAGGAGACAATGTAGTTAGAAAAGTAAACATTAAGAGACAAGAAAACAGACCCTAGAAATCTTCAGCCTGAATCAAAGCTTAGGCAGGGAGGACAACTGTGAAAATAAACCAGATGATAGCAGAATGCAAAGCTGCTATAGTTGCTGGTCAGAATATTTTCGGTATTTGTTTAGAAATTTAATTAAATGGAAGGCAAGACTGTCCTTTGTGTCAACATTTAAAAACTTAAAATTTGCTTCCTCCTTCCCTTTTTTTGGAACAATGTCTGCCCATTTTATATTCAGTTAATTCAGTCATTATTAAAATGCTGTCCCATCTGGAACAAATCCGTTGCTCTAATAGGCTGAGAGTGAGAAAATAACCAGGAAAATTGTCTTCATTTGGAAGAGGGTAGTGATGTGTTCTTGTTCTTCGAGAGAGGAGATTTGGTTGCTGTTCACCTGTGGAAGAAAATTAACATTCAGAACAACTGTCTTAAGAGGGCAGGCCAAGTAAAAATCCAACTTTTAAAATTCTATCCACTGGAAATAGACCCAAACTTTGTCTTTATAAGTAACCTCTTTCACAAAAGACTCTGTTAGTGATTTCGTTTCCCCAAGATTCATTGTGGAAAGGAAGGACTGTGTGTCTTTAAAAGTAGACCACTCTTTCCCCAAACATCTGTGCCTACTGTAGTTTCTTCAGTGATAACCAAATAGCTCTATACCCACTTATGAGCCTGTCAGCATCTCTGTCACAAGAACGTTAATTTGGTACCACTGGCTATTTTCATTATAATCTTTGTCCTGTGGACAGATTCATTATGAACCATTTTTAGTTCCTCTTTACTGTGTTTGTCAAAAATTGGAGATTGTACAATGAGGATACAAAATGAAACTTATATTAGGAGTCCCTGAAAATTTACTGGTTTCCAGGACAACTGTGATATGACATATTGTAAGACGGGGCCAGGTCTTAGCCCTGGTGCACAAGTTCATGTGAGTGGGCATGTGGGTGCGTGCCTGGGGGCTGGGGAGCAGTGTCATGGGGGTGAAGAGTAGAGATAAGAGTACAGAGAGTGTCTGTAAGTTTTCTCACAAATGGAGCTAGTCAGTTATGTTCCAGTTCCTAGAACTAGCACCTGCTTCCACTCATGAAAATTAATATTAATAAGTTTTCTTTCAGAGACAGTGATATACTGGTAAGTATGCAGGCTGCCCTTACTTGGAACATTAGGTCTGACTTTACCACTTTGTGCCTCAGTTTCCTTATATATGGAATGAAGATAATATGATAATATTAGAATCTCAGTAATTGGCTTTTTTTTTTTTTCTCCAGATTTTAGCACAAATGGTGGGGATGGACAGGGGAAGAGGGAGAGAGAAGCAGACTCCCCGCTGAGTGGGGAGCCCAGTGCAGGACTTGATCGCAGGATCCTGAGATCATTACCTGAGCTGAAGCCAGACGTTTGCCCAACTGAACCACCCAGCTGCCCCTTCCTTCATTGGCTTACTATAAGAAGGCTTGAGTTATGAATGGAAAGCATTTGGAAAAGTACCAGGAACATAGTATGCATTTATACTGTGCAAGTTGTTTGGAATCTTTGATCCTAAATTTTAGGATAACTGCTTTCCAAGGTTGTAAGGATGAGCGATAATGACTGCAGAAGACTGGGTAAATGTAGGTGTTAGCTTCCCACTGGGGACACTGTTTATGCATCACCTCCACCATCAGTGGCTGACCATCTTCAACCCTGTAGGAATATCCTGTAGGGATAACCGAGGCACTCTGCTGCTAAGCCCCCTTGGGCATTTCTCAGTTCTGGGTTTTCTTCTGTGCTTCTCTTTCTTATCTTTGTGACAGCTCCTGGACAACCATTTTGACTCACCTACTGCTGATTGTCTCCATTGATCTTTTTTTCTGCAAGTCTGACTGTAGGTAGACAGCAGTACATAGTTCTTGAGTCCCAACTTTTGGTTGAAAGTCCCCAAATCCCTGTTTTATTGCCTGAAGACCCTTGTTGGCCTCTGCTTTTTTGTTTTATTCCTGCTACTGCAATTTAGGCTACTGCACCTCTTGATGCCAAGCCCCGGAGGTGAAATCAAGGCACGTATTTAAGTGAGTGCATGCATGTCCTCTCTGGGCTGCTTGTTCTCAGGAGGCCATTTGCATTTGTGAGACCTGGGATATATTAACAATGATGGTTTCTTAAGTTCCTCCCCTCTCCACATTATACAGGTGATGCTTCCTTTGACTCTTGCTCTTTTTCCATTTTGGGAACTTCTTTTTCCTTCTCCTCTCCTCACCATCTATTTGGAGGCAGAGCATTCCTCCCTGTAATGCTGCTCCTTAACATGTTATGGTTTTATCAATAAATATGGTATACGTCAGACATGGTACCTACCCTGATCACTCCTTTTGCCAAATCGCAGCTCCAAAATCCTATAGGATTTAGCATTTGTTCATAATGGTTAATTTTATAAAAGTGAATCATTGCATTGTGTAGTACTTTTATCTTTCTCAAAACTCTCTCCTATCCATGAATTTATCTTCTTAGTGACCTTATCAAACTGGTAGGAAAGTTATTTTTATTTCTGTTTGTCATATAAAGAACCAAGCTCTAAGGAATGTGTGTGTGTGTGTGTGTGTGTGTGTGTGTGTGTGTGTGTGTGTGTAGTGAATAAATAACTTGGATAAAATCCCTGTAGCTAATCTGTGGTCAAGTTGGGACTGAAATGCAAGACTTCTTCTCACCTGCATTTTACTCCTGAGGTCATCCTGCCTTCTTATACCCTCTTGTACCCTTCTCATACCCTGCTGTGCCCTTTACGTTTCATCTGTGAATATGATTAGTTTCAGATTCCTCCCTCCACTCACACACACCTGCGGGTAAAGGCTCTTGTCAAAGATCTTTCAGTTCTCATTATAATTAATATAAAAACGGTTGTATCTTATTCATGAAAAGCACATTTAATATTAGACTGGCAATATCAGTAATATGCATGCATAATTATATGCAGAGGATAAATGTAAGATTTGTCATTAACATTACAAAGTACACACTTTCCTGAAGTAGATGGAACTGCTGGGGCTGCAGTAGCGGCTCTTGTCTTGCCAGCTGATTAGAGACTGCAAATCAGGACAAACTAGCTGAAGCATCCCAAGGGTCTAGGAGCTAGCTGCATCTGCGCAAGTGTTTTTGAGAAAATACTGAATTTTTTGCTGAAATACAATATTTCAATATAAAAGCATGAAGACTTGAGTACCGGGACCACAGACTGAGACCAGGAACATCAGCCTAATGGAAAAACTGTCATTCCCTTTCTTTGTGAGAGCTTTACCGGGCTCCTCCCTTCTGTTGCTCAAGTAGTAGTATATATGTCTGGTATATGCACTTTAAGGGCAAATTAAAAATCCTCCCTTTTGACTGTGCTGAATATTTTACGGTCTATCATCAGGTTGTACATCTTAAAAATATACCATTTCTAAGCATTTGTAACTCAAGTTTGAAAAAGAAAATTCTTCCTATTGAAAATCAGGAAGAAACTGACCCCACCTCCCTTTGCTTAGACAATTAACTTTAGGAAATTTGCAGTTGCAAGTTCTTTCTCTGTCTCTTTCAAATATGTGTAAATCTTTTTAAAAGTTAAATAAGCCTCGGATGCCTGGGTGGCTTAGTTGGATAAGCCTCTTCCTTCAGCTTAGGTCATGATCCCAATGTCTTGGGATTGGGTTCCACATCAGGCTCCTTGCTCAGCTGAGAGTCTGTTTCTCCCTCTGCTTTTCCCTCCCCCTGCATGTGCTCTCTCTCTCTCTTTCTCTGACAAATAAATAAATAAAATCTTAAAAAAAAAAAAAAGCCTCTTGTCAGCCTCACAACCCAAGAATGTCATTCTCAAGGACTGGGGATCAATTTCTTTGAAATGGAATCATCAAGGAAGATAGTACCCCTATTTCTCAGTTTCTGTGGGAGGATGGAATCCTAATTTGAGCAGATGCCTCAGTCCAAGTTGCAAAACTACTTTTGTCATAAACATATGAGTTTATATTTCCTTTGGATAAATCCAACTAGCTACACAGATGGTCACCACAATTACCCAGTGAATTTAGGATAAACTATGTATGACAAATGGCGCTGTCAAGTTTTCTTACTTGAGGACAACTTATTGTTTATCTTGTGTGCACATAATGAGTTGTATCTGCTTGGCTATAGAAAAGGGTGAGATTTCTTCCTGTTTTTGTAATCTCCTAGCAGATTGCCTGTGATCATATTTGGTTTCAGCTTATTCAATAATAAGATTGTTTTCTTTCCCCCACTTTGTGGAGTTTTCTGAGTTGGGAAGAGATTTAAATATATACATATATATTTTCAATAGTGTGTATACTTCACTTGAGCAGAAACCTTAAGGGAAACAATTCACGACTCCACCCCACGTATTAGTTCTATAGGAATTGTTTCTGTGTCTTTGATCCATATTTTTGTATGCTGCACACCGTATCTTGATGTGGTACCCTTAGCTAAACCTTGCATGGTTACCTCTGTGGTGTGACCACCAGAAGGCCCTGGATAAATATTGCATCTAATCTGTTATATGATCAGTTTGCTGCAAGTATTTAAAGGATAGAATTATGCTACAAAGAGAACGTGGGAACATGGAGCTAGTGGCTGGCATTTATAGCTGATGCTGGCATGCTCATGAGGGCTGAGAAATTGAGGCAGTATAGTCAAACCTGGCCACTTCAACCTGTGTTGGTACAACTTGAAGAAGGCTCATCTGGGTTCAGCAATCCTCAGAATTTTGGGACCTGTCTACAATCTCTTATATATGTTTAGTTATACACTGATTTCTCTCTAGGGAAGAGAGAAAACCAAGCAACCAACTTTAGTTTTCTTTTTCCCAGTATTGCCATGTTATCTTCTCCCATACACAGACATCAGTGCTCCTTCAATGAGTATTTTTTTGGTATTTGGGTACCTCTAATATTCCTTAAAGTCTTTTACTCCTTAATAGACCCACTGAATCCACCTTCATCACTTAATACCAGAAGGGGTGGCAGAGAAAGCTTAGACTGTGCACCTTTTTGAATTGTTGGCAGATTTTCTAGTGGGTAGCAGAAAAACATATCAGATAAGGTTATAACTATATCCATATCTGGGAGTCAAGGCTAATGTCCCCAAGCTCTGGTATTAAGGATATAGAACTTACACAGCCTAATTCGGGGAAGTGAGTCTTCTGTAGGATGGGAAGTTATGAAAAAGGTTGTCAACAGTGGTTGCTCTAACTTCTCAGGAAAAGTAAACTGGGGGCTTGAAAATGCCTTGCACATCTACTCTCTACTTTGTTCAGGCCGCAAAATGTGGGCTTAATTGAATTTCACAACCAAGGAAAAAATGAAATCAAATGTAACAGAGCACATGCAGGTCAACACATTGACTTCAGGACAACTGGGCTAATATGGGGTCAAGCCCATGTGGAGAATTTGCAAATGAGATGACACGGGTGAAATCTGGACACAATAACACTGATTAGTGCGCACAGCTGCTCAGCATCCAGAATCATTCTGTGTCAGTCTCCATTTCAAGCGTATTGTTGCCTTCCTGAAGTTTGGTGTCTCATCACTGAGCTCCTCAGTCTTGTTCAAAAGTAGCAAAGGGGCAAAGCTAACATCTATACATTCTCAAGTGATCAGCTCAAATTTGAGATTTTTTTTTTGAAAGGCTTAAACAGCATTTCATCAGTTTTCTGATTATGCTGATTTCTCTTCGCCCCTTTGCCTCTGCTGCTTTCTCGGTGATACTGTGAATATTGAGATGAGTTCCTAACAAGAGTAGCTGCATCCATGTTTACTTCTAAGAAGCAGAGAGAAGGGACTACCAGAGAGTCCACTGGGCTTAGAATTAGATAGGTGTAGCTCTAACTCCCAGTTACAGCCCTTAGCAGCTATGTGAGCTTGGGCAAATCATTCAAGCTTTCTATGTCGTTTCCTTACTAGTGATGCAGAGTTTATGTTTTGCACCACAGGAGTGTTTGCACAAGTGTTAGGTACGTTTGATTCTGAAAACAGAAGTGTAGGGATAACATCAAAAATTTTTTTGAGGTGGACTGGACTTTATACATTTCCAAGCAGTGATCCCCCATGGTGGAAATGCTCCCTGGGGATATATCTGTATATAGGGAAAAGGGGGTCTCTATACTTTTTAAAAAAGATTCTGTTTATTTATTTGAAATAGTGAGAGGGAGAGAGAAAATGAGAGAGAGAGAAATCACTAGCAGGGGCAAGGACAGAGGGAGAAGCAGACTGCCCACTGAGCAGGGAGCCTGATAAGGGACTTGATCCCGGAACCCTGGAATCATGACCTGAGCTGAAGGCAGATGCTTAACCTGAGCCACGCAAGCACCCTGTACTTCTTTAAACATGTTTAATATCTTGTTGTTCAAACAAATAAAACACCAGGGTAAAAAGTTACATAACATCTTCTTAACTGTTGGAAGATACTGAGAAGATAAAGACAAAGTTGGAAAGAAGGGGAAGAAGAAAAAATAACCATAGAAAAAGAAAAATAGAGAGTACAAAACAAGATGATATAAATAGGTCAAAATATAAAGTAGATAATTGTAAATGAACTTGCCAGTTAAAGAGAAAGTTTGTTATATTTAATTAAAATAGGAATTTAGTAGTTCACTGCTTATAAGAGACCCAAATTATTAGTCTTAAAATTAAAAAATTTTGGAAGTGGAAAGTTGGGAAAAGACACACCAAGTATTAACTTGAAGAAAACTTTGATATATATATTATATATATATTAAATAAAATATACATACCATATAATATACGTATGTATATGTATTCCAAACATAGTTTTGAAAACTGAAACAGAATTATTGTAAATAATTCATGGATGGAAAATTCAGAAAATAGAGCATAGTAGACATCAGAAGAATACTTAAAATTGTACTAAAGTTGTGCTAAAATTGAAAATAGTGCATCTCAAACAAGTAAGTCAATGAAATTAAGTTCTCAATGTTTATATTGGAAGAGAAGAAAGATTGGAAAATAATGAGCTAAATTTGCAACTTGAAGTTAGGAAAGCAGAGTAAAATCTAGGAATGTGGAAGAGTATAGTGAATATTATCACAGATATTAATGAATAAGAAAATCGGGTACAATATAAAAACTCAAGATCAAAATAAAGTTATTTGGAAAGTATAATAAAATTGATATATTTTTGTAAGAGAGATCAAGAACAAAAGGTAGAAGGCTCATAATAAAAATATTAGAAATAAAAATGGGACATACTACAATTGTAGAAATTTAAAAATAATGTGAACTGTTAAGAACTCTATAGCAATAAATTTGAAGATAGGCAAATTTCTTATAAAGTTGTATCTTACTAACACTCAAAAAGAAAAAACTGGGATGTTTACATTTATATTTAAAGAAAACTAGTGAGTGGTTAAAAATCTAAAAAATATAGGGGCGCCTGGGTGGCTCAGTGGGTTAAATCCAAGCATTATATATTATACTTTTTATGTGTTGCAGGATTTGATTTGTTAACGTATTGCTAAGAGCTTCTGCATCTATAACGTATGAAGGATATTAGCCTATAACATTGTTTTCTTGTAATATCATTGTTTGGTTTGGGTATCAGTGCTACACTACTCTCATATAATGAGTTTATATAAAATTGATTCTATTTCTTCTTTAAATATTTGTAGAACTATCTATGGGGCACCTGGGTGGCTCAGTCAGTTAAGTGGCTGCCTTCTGCTCAGGTCATGATCTCAGGGTCCTGGGATCGAGCCCCGCATTGCAGGGAGCCTGCTTCCCCCCTCTCCCTGCCTGCCTCTCTGCTTACTTGTGATCTCTCTCTCTGTGTCAAAGAAATAAAATCTTTAAAAAAAATAAACTAAAAAATAAAAATATAAAAAGGTAAAATTGTATTGCCCAGATGACTTTTTACAAGAAAGTTCTATCAAGCAGTTATGCAAAGGCTTCTAGAGATGAAGAGATAATGCTTCTCAGCTAACTTAATAATCAAGTATAATTTTGATATTGAAATCATGTGGGAGAGGAAAATTAGAGACCAGTCTCACTGATAAATCAAGATTAAGTAGTCCTAATAAAAAAAAGGCAAGATGAATGCAGGCATGTTTAAGAAAATAATGCATTATGAGCCATTTGAGTTTATTTGAAGAATTTATTGGAAAATTTATTAATGTAATTTACCTCATTAACAGATGAAAGGAGATAAAATGATGTAGACAAATCAAAAGCACCAACTCCAAACTTTTTAGCAAACTAACAGCAATAATAGGAACTTCTTTAACCATGTGAAGGTATGTAACAAAACAGAGAACAAATATGATGCCTGAGGGGAAAATATTAAATCTATTTCTTCTAACCACCAGGATTCACCAATGATGCATCTTTCACAACTTCTACTTTATATTGTATGGTAGGCTCTCACTTGTGTAATAAGACATAAAAATGAACTAAAAAGTACAGAAGGAACAAAACTATCAGTATTTTCAGATCCGTTATTGTAGCTTTAGATGAACAATAGAATTAATGAGCTCAATACAGTGACTGGATACATTATCAAAGATGAAAATCTTTAGTTTCTTTATGTCAGCCACAAATGGCAAATGTAACATAAAGAAGAGATGATCAATGTCAAAATAAAACTGTGTAATATTTTTATGGAGAAAATTTTAAATCTCTGTTGAAAGATGTTAAGGACTGAAATAAGTGGAGAAATTTGATATGATTATGGATAAGAAGTCTCAAATCATAAAGACCCTCATTCTCTAAAGATTAATTCATAAATATTTCCCTCCAAAGTCCAAATAGAACAAATAGAATGGACCATGACAAGCTCATTCTAAAGTCTATAGAAAACCAAGGAACAAAACTGGTCAGAGCAATTTTGAAGTAGATCAAAATAGGGGGATTCCAACGTAGCCAGTATCAAGAAACCTTGTAATGTTTTTTTAAAACAGTGTGCTGTTAACACAGAAATAGGGATATTGAACATAGTAGGAAGATTTTACAGAGATTTATATATATAAAAACTTGATATATGGGGAGGGGAGTGGGAGGTTGGGTGAGCCTGGTGGTGGAATTTGAGGAGGGCATGTATTGCATGGAGCACTGGGTGTGGTGCATGAACAATGAATCTTGGAACACTGAAAAAATAAAATAAAATTTAAAAAAACCTTGATATATGACAGAGGTAATGTTGCAAGTCAGGGAGAAAGGGGCAATATTTAAGAAATGATTCTGGGACAATTAGTTAATCCTTATGAAAAAAGTGAAATTGGATCCATTCCTTATATTTTAAGATCGATTCTATTTGGATTAAGAATCTGTGTGAAGAACAAAATTTAACTGTTTTTAGAACACTGTTGGAAAATATCAGTTGGACTTTGGTATAGAGAAGGATTTCTTTAGAAAATGAAAGCAAAACTATAAAGGCAAAGATTGATAAAATAAGCTATGTTAAATATTTAAATCTCTCTGCATCAAAAGATATGAAAAACAGAGAAGGCATTTGTCACAGAATAAGACATTTTTAAACAAAATAGCAGATATAGGATCATTGTACAGCATAGTTAGAGGTCTCTTAGAAGACAGGAAGATATAAACAGTTCAATTTAATAATGTACCAAGAATATGATCAGATAAATCACCAAATTAAAAACTCAAAAGGCCAACACATGTGAAAAAATGTATAACATCAATAATATTCAGGAAAATGCAGATTAGAAGTACAATGAGCTATCATTTTAGTACCAATGAGACTGACAAAATTAAAACAATTAATGATCTCAGTTGTTGGAAGGAAGCGGAAACATGGGCACTTGCCCACACTGCTGGGAGAAGTGTAAACTGATCCAATGACTTGGGAGAGCTATTGACAGTAGCTGGCAAAGGAACACCTGCCCTGTTGACCTGCCCTGTGACTTACGCATTGGGATGTATGTAATGCTCTTTGGAGCATTGCTTGTAATGGCGAAAAAATTGGAGACAACATAAATGTCTATTAAAAGGAGAAAGGATAAATCAGTACTTCTGTTTAGCAGAATTCTTTACAGTGGTTAAAATTAATGAGCTAGAGATAAATGTATCCATATGAATAAATCACAAAAACATGGTAAATGAAGAAAGCAAATTGTGAAAGAATACTGTGTTAGTTCAGGTCCTCTAAAATGCAAGTGCCAAGACAAAATTAGATGTGAAAGTAACATTGGGGGAAACACTTAAGAGGGAAGAAGGGAGGGAACTGGAGAAGGTGGGGAGAGGTTTCAGACCATGATGCAGGTCTAAGTCCTGTAAAGGAACAATATCCATAGAGTTCAGGAGCCCAAGTGGCCTGTGAAAGGAGCAGGAATGGGCTTGCATTAGCAACCCTCTCGTCCCCAGTTCTTGCCTTGGGGTAACCTGTGGGAAGCATTGAACAAGGTGGGGTGGACACAGAGAATAGCAGCTGTGGCACTCAGACATTTCCTCTCTACTAGAGCCAGAAAATTGGAGTGACACATTTTCTTGGCTACCACAAACACGTACAATTCTGGCTATATAATGTTAAAATCTGCAGAACAACTCTATTGTTTGTGGAAACAACAGGAAACATTTTCAAAAATGCCATGAAATAATGGCCAAATTCAGGATAATGATTAACCACCAGGACTGGGATAGAGAAAAATGGGAACAGGCAGGGCCCACAATGGACTTTATTTGATAAATTTTTATTGTTAAAAATCTAAGTGGTGATTACACTGGTATTTGCCATAATAAGCTCTCATGTTTCCGTTATTCTAATGTGTTTTGTCATAGTAATACATTAAAGCTAATTTCTTATGTAATATGGGGGTATGGGTTACAAAAAATAGTTGGAACATCTTGTTTTAATGGAAAAGAGAAGGCAGGGAGATATGCACAAAACTCAAGTTTTCCTTTAAGACCACTGATGTGAATCAAGTGACAGGAAACAAAGTAAGCATTGAATGAAGAACAGCTTTACTATAGCTATTGATTGACATATATTCCACAAATTTTCAGGTACTGTATTTTTAATTTAGTTCAAAATATTTTCTCATTTCCCTTTTGATTTTTCCTTTGACTCATGGGTTATTTAGAAATCTGCTTTTTTGTTTATAAAAATGGAGGGTTTTCTAAAAATGTTATTGGTTTTGAGGCGCCTGGGTGGTTCAGTTGGTTAAGCAACTGCCTTCGACTCAGGTCATGATCCTGGAGTCCCGGGATTAAGTCCCACATCGGGCTCCCTGCTTGGCAGGGAGTCGGCTTCTCCCTCTGAACCCTACCCCATCTCTCTCATTCTCTCTCTCTCTCTCAGATAAATAAATAAAATCTTTAGAAAAATAACTCTAAAAATGTTTTTGGTTTTGACTTTTAATTGTATCGTATTCCAAGAACATACTTTGTATTATTTGAACCATTTCGAACATAATTATTTTATGATTCAGAATATAGTCTATCATGGTAAGTGTTTTGTGTGCACGTGAAACTTATGTGTATTCACATGTTTTTGGATGGAGTGTTCTATAAATGTCAATTAGGTCAATTGATATTTGTTTGATAGTGTTATTCAAATCTTTTATATCCTTACTGATTTGCTGCCCACTTGTATCAATTACAGAGAGAAGGGTTTTAAAATCTCCCACTGTAATTATGGATTTGTTTATTTCTCCTACTAGTCCTATCAGTTTTTGCTTCATGCATTTTGAAGGTCTGTTATTAGAGGCATAAACGTTTAGGATTGTTATATCTTCTTGCTGAATTGATTTCTTTACCTTTATTTTATTATTTTTTTTATTAACATATAATGTATTATTTGCCCCAGGGTACAGGTCTGTGAATCATCAGGCTTACACATTTCACAGCACTTACCATAGCACATACCCTCCCCAATGTCCATAACCCAGCCGATTTCTTTACCTTTTTTTTTTTTATTAACATATAATGTATTATTTGCCCCAGGGTACATGTCTGTGAATCGTCAGGCTTACACATTTCACAGCACTTACCATAGCACATACACTCCCCAATGTCCACAACCCAGCCACCCTATCTGATTTCTTTACCTTTATAAAGTGACACTCTTTATACTCATAGTCTTTGTTTCAAAATAAATATGCTTTGTTTGAGAGAAATGTAGACCCATCAGCTTTCCTTTTATTATTAGTGTTAGTGTCATATATGTTTCTGTCTTTTGTGCTTGTTTGTTTCATATAGGAAGCAGATAATTTGTTGTTATTCTTTTTAAAATCCAATCTGACAATCTCTGTCTTTTAATTGGAATGTTTAGACAATTTACATTCAACATGATTATTGATAGATTAAGCTTAAGTCACCATTTTACTATTTGCTTCTATTTCTCCCATATGCTCTTGGTTCTCTTTTTCCTTTTTTTTTTTTGCCTTCTTTGGTATTAATTGAATAATTTTTATTTTTCCCTTTTATCCTTAGCTGGTTCATTTAGGTGTTGCTTTAGGGTATATAGCTTTAACTTGTTATACTGTTGTTGAGTAATATACCACTTCATGTATAGTATGACTTTTATAACAGTGTACTCCCATTTTTCCTCCTCCCAGTCTTTGTGCCATTTTGAATCATACATTTTACTTCTATATATATTTTAAACCCCTTAATATATCATTATTTTTTTTCTCTAATGAACTATTGTAAAGAGATTTTTAAAATAAGAGGAAAAAATCTCTAATACTTACCTACATTTTTACGATTTCTAGTGCCTTTGTGTTGATATGGATTTCTGTCTGCTAGCATTTTCCTCCTGTCCCAAGAACTTTTTGCAAACATTTTTGAAGGACAGGTCTGCTGGTGATTAATTCTTCTAGCTTTTATATCTCTAAACATTCTTTATTTTCCTTTGTTTATGGAAGATTTTTTTGTGTGTGATATAATTAACAGCTGACTTTTTTTTCTTTCAATAATTTAAAGATGGTGTTTTACATTCTCATTATGGATTGTATTTTCCTGCTTCTTTGTATACCTGCTAACTTTTTGATCGAGTAATAGGCATTGTGCATTTTATCTTGTTAAGTGCTGAATATTTTTGTATTCCTGTAAATATTTTTGAGTTTTGTTATGAAGTGTATTTAATTGACCTTCAAATAGGTTGGTCCCTTCAAGACTTTCTGTTAAGGTTCACTAGGTGGGAGCAGAACAGTGTTTAATTCCAGAACCAAGAGGACCAAGGACTGGAAACTCTCTCAAGGCAATAACCTGGGTGGTCATAGGGCACACCTCATTTCCTCTTTCAGGGATCACTTTCCCCTCCTACCCCTGCTACCTAATATTCAGTGTCTCAAAAGAATTGTCTGGTTTCTTAATTACTTCAGACCACAGCAGAACTGGTCTTTATTACTCCATCTTTGTCAGAATAAGAAGTAATTACTAGGCTAATTCTTGGTCCTAATTTTAGTCCCTTGTTTAATCTCTCTCTGGTGGTATACCCTTCCTGATCAACCTAGGTAAGGTAGGCTCCCCTATTCTCATAGTATTTTTAGATATCCTTACGCAGTTTGAAAATTTATGGTCATTTGTAGGTTAATTTGTTCAGAGTCTATGTCTACTACTCAATAGTAGCCGTGAGAGGAGAACAAGTGTGTCAGAATCACCTTTGTATCCTAACTTTCTAACACAGTGCAAGGTGTAAGGTATAATTTCAAATATTTGTTGAACAAATAAATGGCTGTAGCCCAGGGACAATGTACTTCTTGTGTCACATCTGTATCAAAGTATTCTTATTTGTATTTCCCTTAAAAGTTATTTTGTTGGAATATTGCTGGCATGAAACTAATATTGGAAATATAGATTGGTTATCTCAGAGTACTTTCATCTATTTAGCTAACAAAGAACAACGTTCATGTTGTTAACATATGAGACATATGAGGCTGTTAACATTTTCTTCAAATATGCTAACTTATCATCATAGTTGTGTATGTGTGTGCGTGTGTGTGTGTGTGTGTGTGTTGTGAAGAGTGGCTCACTTGGAATTTGCATCATCAAACCCAGTCCTCTCATCTTTGTCACAGATATAGACACTATTAAGAGTAGAGTAGGTAGATTTCCATATTTTTCTTTTTTCCCCCAAGATTTCCATATTTTTCTTATTGTACGTGTATATATATGGGTGTGTATATGTATATGTATATAAATATGTATGTATATATAAAATTTGGCTTTGTATATTTCAAAATTGTGTTGCTAGGAAAATACACATTTATGTTTCTTACAACGTGTATAATTGTTCTTTTAACAATATGAAGTACCCATAATATTAGTATCATTATAGGATTTATTTTGAGGGCGTTTTGCCTGCTATTTCTCTTTGCAGTTCATTTGTTTTCAATCTTGTGATATCTTTAATTTTTCTTACCCATTTAGTAGATGAGTTTAACTCTTTTTATATTCATTGTGATTTCTGGTATGTTTGAACTTGTTCTGCCATCTAATTTTGTATTCTCTGCTTTTATGAGTTATCTGTTGCTATATATCTAATTACTCCCAAACTTAGTGGCTTAGAACAGTAATAATTGTTTTATTATCTCTCATAATTTCTGTGGGTGAAGAATTCAGATAAAGCAGATCAGAGTTGGGATTTCTCTTTTCTTTGATGTTCTCAGGTGGAATCATTTGAAAGCTCATTTATTTGTATGTCTAGTAGTTACTAGTGTTGGCAAGGAATCTAGCTGGAGCTTTTTGATGGGACTCCCTCACAGTCTCTTCATATATTAGACTTTCTTATGATATAGTGCCTGGATTTGAAGGGCAAGGGTACTGAAAAAGCCAGGTAGAAGACATTTTGTCTTTTATGACCTAGCCTCAGAAGTTATGAAACATTACATCCCCTAAATTCTGTTATTTGAGGTGTTCATAAATTACTGTCCAGGTTCAGGGGAAGGGAACATTAGACTCCATCCATCAATGGAGATGTGTCAACAGCACATTTTAAGAAGAACATATAGGATGGTATATTTTGTGGTGTGACCACCTTTGGAAAATATAATCTGCTACATCTACTTTATATTTTTATTTTTCTGTATTTTATTGAATTGATATAGTTTGCTTTGTTCTATCTTCTCTTGCTACTGGCTTCAAAGTTACACATTTTACTTTTAGTTTACCTGTGATTGACTAAAATTTTGTAATAAATGTGTATAAACTTATATTTGCTAACTTTAGATTTAATTCATATCTGATTCTATCACACAAGGCAAACATAGCACACTTTTCCTTCCCTCTGCCTACTAGCACTCTGCCAAAGTACATGTTGCAATTGAATGGAGTTTTAGTTTGTTTGTTGTTAAAATCAATTTTTAAAATAATCAGCATTTAATTTATTTTCTAATTTCCTTTTGCTTCTTGAGAGAGGTTAGAATGAAATGCTTAATTTCACTGAGGGATCAGTCTAAGTTTGTTAAAATCTTAGTTCCCCCACTTACTAGTTGTGTGACTGGACAGTTAATTTATTTGAGCTGGAGATAATTTTGTCTTTAAAGTGGGAGATGGATCTAAGTATTACCTACCTTAGAGGTAGAGCAAATAAATGAGATGATACAGGTATAGCAGTTAGCATAATGCTTGGCACTGGGTAAGCTTTCATTATCGTTTAAAATACTTCCAGTAGTTTCTAAATTTTAAAATATAAAATCCTCTTTTTTTCCCCCCAAAGATTTACTTATTAGAAGTGGGGGTGTTGAGGGAGGAGGCAGAGGGAGAGGGAAAGAGAGAATCGCCAGCAGACTTCCTGCTTACCAAGGAACCCTCGGTGAAGCTCAGTCCCAGGACCTGAGATCATGACCTGAGCCAAAATTAAGAGTTGGACGCTTAACTGGCTAGCCACCCAGGTGCCCCAAATATAAAAACTTCATATATGTTCTTTCATTGTTAATATCTTCTACTGCTGAAGATACTCCAGTTTTTTTCTTAGTTACTCTTGTCTTTATCTCTAGGTATTATATAACAAGCACATAGGTACATGGCTTTGTAATATAAATATTGACATTCCTAAATAAATCAATTCATACTTTGATTATTCCTATTTGTTATGAAGTATTATTTGTTTTGTTATGTAAATATTGATATTCTTAAATATCGATTCATACTTTGATTATTCCTATTCAGTTAAACAAGGACATTCTCAATAAAAGTAGAAGGGAACTTTTATTCATTTTTATTTTTTATTTTTTTATTAACATATAATGTATTCTTGGTTTCAGGGGTAAAGGGCTGTTATTCTTCAGTCTTACACAGTTCACAGAGCTCACCATAGCACATACCCTCCCCAATGTCCATCACCCAACCACCCCATGCCTCCCACCTTCCTCCCCTCCAGCAATTCTGTTTGTTTCCTGAGATTAAGTCTCTTATGGTTTGTTTCCCTCCCTGGTTTCATCTTGTTCCATTTTACCCTCCCTTCCCCTATGATCCTCTGTCTTGTTTATCAAATTCCTCATATCAGTAAGATCGTATGATAATTGTCTTTCTCTGATTGACTTACTTCACTTAGCATAATATCCTCCAGTTCCATGTGCATCTTTGCAAATGGCAAGATCTCATTTTTCTTGATGGCTACATAATATTCCATTGTATATATATACCACATCCTATTTATCCATTCATTTGTTGATGGACATTTAGGCTCCTTCCATAGTTTGACTCTTGTGGACATTGCCAAACATAAACATTTGGGTGCATGTGCCCCTTCGGATCACTGTGTTTATATCTTGAGGGTAAATACCTAGTAGTGTGATTGCTGGGTCATAGGGTAGCTCTATTTTCAACTTTTTGAGGAACATCCATACTGTTTTCCAGAGTGGCTGCACCAGCTTGCATTCCCACCAACAGTGTAGGAGGGTTCTCCTTTCTCCACATCCTCGCCAACATCTGTCGTTTCCTGACTAGTTAAGTTTAGCCAATCTGACTGGTGTGATGTGGTATCTTGATTTGTATTTCCCTGATGCCGAGTCATGTTGAGCACTTTTTCATGTGTCTGTTGACCTTTTCTGGATGTCTTCTTTGCAGAAAAGTCTGTTCCTGTCTTCTGCCCATTTCTTGATTGGATTCTTTGTTCTTTGGGTGTTGAGTTTGATAAGTTCTTTATAGATTTTGGATACTAGCCCTTTATCTGATATGTCATTTGCAAATATCTTCTCCCATTCTTTCAGTTGCCTTTTCGTTTTGTTGACTGTTTCCTTTGCTGTGCTAATGCTTTTGATCTTGATGAAGTTCCATTGGTTCATTTTTGTCCTTGCTTCCCTTGCCTTTGGTGATGTTTCTAGGAAGAAGTCACTGTAGCTGAGGTCGGAGAGGTTGCTGCCTGTGTTCTCCTCAAGGAATTGGATGGATTCCTGTCTCACATTGAGGTCTTTCATCCATTTTGAGTCAATTTTTGTGTGTGGTGTAAGGAAATGGTCCACTTTCATTCTTCTGCATGTGGCTGTCCAATTTTCCCAGCACCATTTGTTGAAGAGTCTGTGTTTTCTCCATTCTTTCATGCTTTGTTGAAGATTAGTTGACCATAGAGTTGAGGGTCCATTTCAGGGCTCTATATTCTGTTCCATTGATCTGTATGTCTGTTTTTGTGCCAGTACCATACTGTCTTGATGATTACAGTTTTGTAATAGAACTTGAGGTCTAGAATTGTGATGCTGTCAACTTTAGTTTTCTTTTTCAACATTCCTCTGGCTATTCGAGGTCTTTTCTGGTTCTATATAAATGTTAGGATTATTTGTTCCATTTCTTTAAAAAAAATTATGGTATTTTGATAGGGATTACGTTAAATGTGTAGATTGGTCTAGGTAGCATAGACATTTTCACAATATTTGTTCTTCCAGTCCATGAGCAGGGAATGTTTTTTTCTATTTCTTTTATGTTCCTTAATTTCTTTCATGAGTACTCTATAGTTTTCTGAGTACAAATTCTTTGCCTCTTTGGTTAGATTTATTTCTAGGTATCCTTTGGTTTGGGGTGCAATTGTAAATGGGGTTGACTCCTTGATTTCTCTTCTGTCTTGTTGTTGGTATGTAGAAATGCAACTGATTTCTGTGCATTGATTTTATATCCTGACAGTTTACTGAATTCCTATATGAGTTCTAGCAGTCTTGAGGTGGAGTCTTTTTGGTGTTCCACATAAAGTATCATATCATCTGCAAAAGTGAGAGTTTGGCTTCTTCTTTGCCAATTCAGATGCCTTTTATTGCTTTTTGTTGTTTGATTGCTGAGGCTAGAACTTCTAGTACTATAGTGAATAGCAGTGATGATAGTGGACATCCCTGCTGTGTTCCTGACCTTAGGGGAAAAGCTCTCAGTTTTTCCCCATTGAGAATGATATTTGCTGTGGGGTTTTCGTAGATGGCTTTTTATGATATTAAAAAGTATCATAAATGTACCCACTATCCCTACACTGTGAAGAGTTTTGATCAAGAAAAGATACTGTACTTTGTGAAATGCTCTTTCAGCATCAATTGAGAGTATCATATGGTTCTTGTTCTTTCTTTTATTAATGTGGTGTATCATATTGATTGATTTGCAGATGTTGGGCCAATTTATTCCTGCAGCGCAGGAATAAATTCCACTTGGTCGTGGTAAATAGTCCTTTTAATGTACTGCTGGATTCTGTTGGCTAGTATTTGGTGAGAATTTTTGCATCCATGTTCATCAGGGATGTAATTCTCCTTTTTGATGGGGTCTTTGTCTGGTTTTGGGATCAGGTTGCTGGCCTCATAAAATGAGTTTGGATGTTTTCCTTCCATTTCTATTTTTTGGAACAGTTTCAGGAGAATAGGTATTAGTTCTTTAAATGTTTGGTAGAATTCCCCTGGGAAGCCATCTGGCCCTGCGATCTTATTTGTTGGGAGATTTTTGATGACTGTAGGAAGTCTGGGAAATACAGTTTCCTCTCTCATTTCTTCCTCTTTCTCTTCTTTCTCTTCTTCCTCTCCCTGCTCCTCCTTCTCCTTGTATGCAGACATATTATGGCTCCAGAAAAATTTGGGTAGTGGAGAGGCAACCAGCAGTGTCCATCATACCTGGATCAATTAAAAAAAAATTTTTTTTTTCAATCATTGTACTTTTTCCATGGTTAGTTTCAGTTTCTTACTTGGCAATTGTAATTATCCAAAAGTAATATCAACGTAAATTTTCCTTTTATTCTCCCTGAAATTATTATCTTTTTACTGTCACTTATTATCCAAGAAAATTGTCCCTCTAACTTCTATTTTAATCTCCAGCTTTTTCCTCTTTCTGGTGTCTCTAATGACTCAGAATCAACTTAGGTGATGTCAGTTCCTTATCTCTGGTTAAGAATGCTTGGACAAAGTTAGGTAGCAGTCATTAGAGGTTCAGGTTTAAAAGATTCAGAAATCCTGCAAGGTACAGTGATAATTCAGGGCCACCTGTGCTTGGCAGGGTTGGAAGTGGGAAGGTAAGTGTTTAGGGGGGTATAGTGGTAGGTGGCTGGGTGGTGGCACTGTAGTATAGATATACTAATGCAGAGGAGCATCATGCTTCACAATTACATCTCTGAAAATAAACCTGGAGGTAATTATATAGAAATCCTTTGCACCTGAGTACAACATCTTTTGATATTTTCTCCATTTTCTAAATAACTTAAAGGTCAAATGAAATTGTTCTTTCTGGCCTGATTGGTTATGATGGGGATTGAAGTTTGCAATTAGGGAGAGAACTTTCTTAGAAAATCTTCTTGCATGTGGATTTGGGAAGGTTTAGAGATATCCTGAGAAGACCGTGTGGGTCATCTAGAAGTCTCATTGGTCCCTTGAGGCATGTGGGAAAAGAGGAGCACACCACATAGCACATACAAATGCATGTATGTCAAATATATATACAAATATATACATATAAGCAGATATGTTTATAAATATTTTTATATTTCTACATATACAAACCTGGTTTGGGACACAAAACCCATTTCTTGTGACACATCTATTTGAAAGAAATTTCTGGGGCAAAAAACAAGAATAGCATAGCAGTTAAACAAGTAAGCCCTTGGATGAAGACTGCCTTTGTATGAAATCTGACTGAAACCTACCAGTTATGTCTGTATGGGCAAGTTATTTAACTTTTCTTACATTGCTTTTCTCATCCTTGAAATGGAATTGATGTTAGCTACCTCATAGTGCTGTGGTGAGGATTAAAGGGGTAGTGCACTCATTTAATTATAAGACACTTAAGACACTGCTCTTCACATATTAGGCATTCAATAAATATTGGCGATGATTCATAACACTTGAGATACTGAGAGTGGGAACATGGAGAGTAGTGTTGAGTGTCTGGAATATGTTCTCATAGTTGTGATGACTTTTTACCTTCTCCTTCCTCTGGATGTCCTTGAGGAGAGCCAGTGGGTACACACGTTGTTTAAGGAGTTGGCCTGATGCAGTTGAAAGAACAGAGCTCAAGGCTATCAGAGGTCTCCCTCTGGGCTTGGAGAAGTCACCTTAGTCTTTTCAGCCTCAGTGTCCTTTTTTTCCCCTGACAGGTCTATTTAATCTCTGGTCTTCCTGCTTCACAGTGTTGTCATAAGATAGAACGCTCTATAAATTATAAAGTGCTGTGGCTGTCTCACATTCTTTTTGGGAGCAGCTGTGTATAAATTATAAATGCAAAGAACCATGGAAATATAAGGAATTATTACTGTTGTATATTCTGGATGTGTCATTCTGATATATACATCCACTTAATATTAGCGTGTGTTTGCCCGTATAGGAAGGCACCTAGTTCCAAGTGAATGTGTGTGTACTTATATGTGTGTGTGTATGTTTTAGGGAGAATGAAATGTATATATGTTTAAAAATACAATGCCTTGTAATAAGTTGATTATTTCCTAGAAGGAAAAGGGAAAGAAAAGTCTTAAGTTGTTCTAAAAATCAAACCAGCCTACAGTCCTGTTCCAGCAGAATCCCCAAGCACAGTGGGCTGAAAACATAGCAGCTTTTCATTGGTGAGTCCTGGGAGGCAGTGGCCACGGTGCAGGAGCTGGTTGCTGGGAAGTGTGACTCTTTGAACATAGAATGATCTTGGAAAATTTTCCTCAGGGTTATGTTTATCATTTAAACTGAAATGCTCTTTCTAGGTAAAGTGGGGTAACTGGTCCTGGTGCACCAGTCTTGACTGTTTGGGGACTACATTCTAGTTGTCTTTGCTTTTAGTGTGGGTTTTAGAGGAAAAGAGGTGTTGACATACATTTGATTTGATGAGAAGATGAGCTTGTGAGGTTTCCACATTTGTATAATGAAGCCTGTATTCTTAGCCTTGAAGGAAAAAAAAAAAAAAGCCTGTCCTGTTGGGTCTTTGCTTGTATCTCCAGGCTCATCTCTTTGTGCTCAGCTTAGCAATTTGTACCCCAACCCCACTGTGAACATCTTGTGGTTACCTGAACAATCATGTTTTCTCCTCCTTTGAACATGCTGTTTCTCCTGCCTGCAACTTTCCTACCGGAAAACCCAACGCTTCACTCTCCTCCACCAAGTATTCTCTCGCTGCCCACAGCTGGATCAGAGTTCCTCCTGTGTGGTCTCCCAGGATAGCTGTTATGTTGTCTGCTATCTGGGTCATGATTTCTTGTTTATTTGTCTCTCTCCTACTAAGCTGTATGCAGTTTGAGGGCAAGGAATTGGATTAATTAAATTTTAGTTTAACTGTTACAGTCAATATGATTTTGATCCATACTGCCTCTTTAAAGCTTGTTTCTTTCTTTTTTTTCTTT
>CM053613.1:13800577-13811950 GCA_028646535.1 Procyon lotor
TATGATGAAGATAAATAAAAATGTGAAAGCAAATTGGAAGCAAAGCCAACACAAATTTTTTTTTAAAAAATAAAAGTGTTGTAGAAATAGAGCATTTATAGTTTTTTATGTCTTGTTGATATAAAAATTATACATTGATGCTCCATCTCAGAAGAAGGTTTAATGAGGAAGTTGGGGGAACTGGATCTTGGGTTTAGCTTGTTGGAAATCATTGCCACTTCCATGGTAAAGAGCCTAAGAACTGTAGCAAACACTAAGTTACTCTTAAAAAAATTGTGAAATCTGTTCTGGGGAGAGTCATTGTAATTACAAACTTGGAAATGCTTTTAGTGTAGAAAATGGGTGTGGCAATGAAGTTTTGTTTGTGAAAACATTGTTGGTGTTTGAAAGGACTGCCTCTTTCTGATCTAAGTACTCTTATCAGTTGAGAATGAAGACTAAGAGCAAGTCAGTTGAGAAACAAAAATACCACTTTTGTTATTTGTAAAGCCAGTGGAGATTATGGCATATAACTATAGGCAAGTGAGCTTGTTAATAGTGAACTGTAGAATTACATAGATTTTTAAAATTTTATTTATTTTTTTTACCCAGTCACAGGTGGGTGGACCCCTGTGAAACTCTCAAAAACATAGAAGGGCAGAGCTGTATACACTTTTTTTTTTGGGAGAACTGACACCTAATGGGACAGAGAAGAAGAAGAGAATTGTCTACAGATGTCCAGTTATATTTTCCCAGCTCACTACTCAGATGAAGGAGCTTTGCTTTTTCTAGAGAAGACAGAGTGTGGGATGATGGCAGGAGTTTTATTCTAGTTAAGCATCCTCCTCATGTGAGAATAATAAGCAAGCAAGCAAACAAAAACGGGAGGGAGGGGAGCTTATATCTACTTAACATATCACATGAATCTATCAGCCAATTTGTTCTTCCTAGGGAGTGCCATTTCTAAAGGATTATTTATTCACAGGCCTTGGCAGACTGAATGGCTTAACCAGGGAGCTGCCTTGTGAGGCCATCAACTGTCTCAGACCTCAAGACTTGGTATAATGGGAATGAAAAAGCTTCTAGACTTGCTGCTGCCCCTAGACTCACCTTTCTATAGTAGAAAACTAAGCTCACAGTTGTTAAAGCCATCTGATGATTGGTAGTACTATACACCGACTTTGTGCCATAAATTTTGCATACCTCACAACAACCTGGAGATAACTGGTATTATTCCCATTTTTTGGATGTAGGAACCAAGGCTCAGAGTGGGAAAGTAACTTGCTCAAAATCATAATGACAGTATGTGGGATTTGCAGTTAGGATTATCTACATCTAAAACTCATTATAATTCCTCTTTCTTGTGAAAATGAAGCAAAATATAGCCAAAATGGAGAGCCCAGTTTCCTCCTACATCTGTTCTTTGACCCTGGATGGGTATGTATAGTGTGATTTTATATTAAAGCTGGATCCATATTAAAGCTTTATTCTTGGGTCCTGTTTCGCTTCTCTGGAAGTGTGTTGACCTCTCCACTAGTGTGTGTGAGATGAATGGCAGTATGGGCATGTGGATGGAGCTGATGGTGGTTAGAGTGGAAAAAGCTTGGTAGCCAGGAGAATTGTTTTACAGCTGTAATTATGCCACTCCTGGCTGCTCAAATAATAACAAATGAAATGCAAAATGGACAAACAAAACCCAACTACCCCCCAAACTGCAAAACAATAATTAATAAAACAAACAAAATAACAAATGAAATGTATCTTTTAGAAAGGAAGTGAAAGGAACTCTAACCCAATTGGAGAGATCACTTGGAAAATTTGTATTCTGACGCATTCATTCATCTTTCAGCAGGACGAATTTGAGTAACTTTGAAGAAGAATCCAGGGTACATTTGTGAATTAAAGTATAAACAATTGCTTTGTAGTTCACTCTAGGGCCCCCATATATCCTGACCTCAATGACATCTTTTCTCCTGTGCTGCTAGATATACCAGCTGTAAAAGAAAAATTTACTATTCTCCTGTGTGTTTCTTTTACTTTACGATTAACACCACACTCGCAGTGCTTTATTTCTGAGTCTTCTAAATGAAGTTTTTTTTTTTTTTTCCCACAACAAGCAATTCTCTGTGACACTAGCCAGGTGTCCTATAATTTAATTCATTTCTGACACTTTCTACCTGGATAGTGTCAGATCCCACAAGTTAAGGGCTTAGTCCCTGAAGACTTCTCCCACCCCACTTCAGATGCCAATTGCAAGTAGTAGGTCCCCAGGTTGCCCACAACTTCCATCTGATTTGGCTGCAAATCGAAGGTTTTTGTAATGTTCCTCCTTAGTTTGATCACTTTGCTAGAGTAGCTCACAAACCTGGGGAAACACTTGTGATTATCAGTTTATTAAAAGGTATGATAAAGGGTATAGATGAATACCCAGGTGAAGAGATACATATGGCGAGGTCTGGGAGGGTCTGGAGCACAGGAGCTCTTGTCCCTATGGAGTTGAGGTATGTCATCCTCCTAGTGTTGGATGTGTTTGCCAATTTGGAAGATTGGCAAACCTCATACTACAGGGATTTTAATGGAGGCTTTATCATGTTGGCATGATTGATCATAAATTCCATTTACAGCCTTTCTTTCTCAGGAAAAGGGGGGTGGAGCTGAAAGCTCCAGCCTTCTAATCATGGTTTGTTCTTTCCAGTGCCTCGCACTCATCCAGGAGCCCACCCAAAGTCATATCATTAGGACAAAAGACACCCCTATCACCCAGGAAATACAAGGGTTTCAAGAGCTCTGTGCCAGAAACCAGGGGCAGAGATCAATATATATTTTTTCTATTATCTCACACAAACTTAAAGGAAACCACTCCTGTATCGTTACTTAAATACTTCATGCTTCCAGATGATTCTTATCTACTATGCTTGACTGTTCCTTAGCAGTAAAGACATAAAGATGGCATCCTGGTAAAATAGAAAACTTTGGGGATTTGGTGTCAAATATGGACTTGAATCATGGCTTTCTACTTACTGGCAAAGTAATCTTGAAAGGCTCAGTTTCCTTATTTGTAAAGTCTGACATGTACTTTTGGCTGTGTCTCTGGAGTATTAATAAGACAGATATAAGCACAGGGCACTAATATTTATTGACCTATCACCTCTGTGAGTACTTTGAAGGATATCACCCAGTATTCACAACAAGGCAGCTAGAGGTTGGCCACATACACTAAAATTTAAACTGTAGAACTTATTCAGGATTTTTCTCCCCTCTTTCTACCTGAAAAGTTAAGGAAGAGTTCTCATATGGGTCAAGGGTGAAATAGATTTTAAGATGATCCAGAATTCATAAATGTATAATCTACTTCTCCATCTATAATGATTGGTGCCATCTCTCAGTGCTATTGTCACTAACTTCCTTAAAGGACATGAGCAGGGAAGGAATTCCAGGGAAATGAATACTAATAATCTTAGCTAGGAATTTGGCTGCAAATCACTATATAACTTCCCATGCTGTTGAAAATGAGTATGAATGTAAACAGGTATAGAACACCAAGACTCAGTTTGCCTTTGTGATTCAAGGTCCAGAATCATAGTAGCCGTAAGGTACTTGAATCCCCCAAGGGGAGAGAGCCTACCTAACACGGAAGACAGAAACATAAAGCACAGCCTGGGAAAGATGACACAGAAAGGAGAGAAATGACTTAAGCCTAATGAAATGATTCACCTTGTGAATCCA
Source organism: Procyon lotor (assembly GCA_028646535.1). Classification (NCBI taxonomy): domain Eukaryota; kingdom Metazoa; phylum Chordata; class Mammalia; order Carnivora; family Procyonidae; genus Procyon; species Procyon lotor. The sequence goes on from CM053613.1 coordinate 13,804,283, forward strand.
GCCATGGATGAAGGCATAATTTTTTCTGGAGTTTTCAGTTGATGAGCCAGCAAGTTTCTTTTATTGCTTCAGCCACTTTGAGCTCATCGCTGCCACTTGGAATCAAAGATTCCTGCCTCGTGTGGGCATGGCAAAGGCAACAGACCTGGATATCAGGAGATGGATGTGACAGAAGTGGGAGAGAGAAAGCTGACATGATTTCATAACTCAGTTGAAATGGAGCTTTAGAGAGAAAAAGTAGAACATGGCTTTGGGGTTGATGTCCAGAGTGGTAGAATAATCATAACGGTTTGTTCCCCACTGTGCTGGATTTCTGCTTTTGTCCCTCAAGATATACTTTCCTCCCTTTTCTACCTTACTTCTTGCCCTAGGATTCTGGCCTGTGTGAGTTACATAAACAAAAGCTCCTGTGTCTCCTGTCTGCTGAAAGAGTATATATAGCCCACGGGGAGAAATCAGATTCCATCCCTTTGGTTCCCTTACCATGAGGTCACCTAGGGCTGGCTATGTCTGTGGAAGAAGTTCATCTTTGTTCTTTTCAAGGTAGCTGAATCTTCATGAGTCTGTCATTCTAGGTTCTGTCGGTAATCTCTCCCACTTGACATCCTTTCTGGCTTAGATGAAATCACAGTTATGATACTGGTAGTCTTGAGTTCCTGTGCTATTCCTTGTAGTTTCTCTATTTCCATCTACATTTTGTAATTAATCCCTTGATAAATCACCCCCTGACTCCTGGAATTCTCTCTTCTGCTTGGAATACCAAGTAGATGCACTCCTGCTTGATAATTTGTAAAGGGACAGGTTTATGTTGAGACAGTTTCCTCATCTATATAGAATGCTTTACAATTTGGAAATTTTCATTCTCATAATAACCATGAGATAGGCAGGTCAGGTAGTGTTATTCCAATTTTATAAAGGAAACCAAGACTTTGGTAAGAAATAGGTATCCTAGGTCCACAACCAATAGGCTAAAGTCTTCTGACTCCAATTGCTGTGCATTTATCCTGTCACACCTTGATTTATCTGAAATGAATTAATTATATTTTACTCTTTCTCTTTTATCTCGAATCAAATTTCTAGGTCTCATACGAATAAGCATAAACAAATGTAGTTCTCCATTAAATAGAGGCAGCAGACAGTTGGTAACATCTACACATGAGGAAATAATGAGTCTAAGTTCTGCATGTGAAGAGCCACCTAAGATATACTGGGAAAATAGGGGGCAAAAATGAGTATAGATATGTTTGTACACCTTGAAACAACAAACAGTTCAATATGATTTATGTAGTTGAGATAAGCTAACGCCTCACTAGTATAATAGCTGAGTCATTTGTCTTAGCAAGTATCTTGTTATTGGCAATCAATAATGCAGCCGAGATGACTGATGGCTTTGTTTTCTTGTGGTGCCTCAGCTGGTCTAAATTATTTATTTGACATATTGCCTCTTGGCAGATGTAAGGAAACCAATGATAATATGTTTGCATTGCTTAGATGTTTATCTGAGAGGAAAAAATGGGTATTTTCTTCTTATCCCTGATATTTGGACATATTATATAGGTAGTGATATGTTTTGTAGAATTGTCATGTTGTCTGCTATATGTATTGGGGGTGAGGCCATGAGGTTTTTAAAGTACTATTCCTGGTTGTCCTGAAATGCGGTAAACTTCATTACTGTCAAGAGTCCAGTTCATTGGCAAACATCTGACTTTTTCCTGGCCACAGTGAATATATGTGGGCCCAGGGCCCAAGGCTCTATATACTACACTATTGTGATTTATATGCTGAGATGTCTTTCTTTCCCCCCTATATAGGCAGGTCCTGGAGGACAGGGACTGTGTCTTATTTATCTTTGTAATCTCGATATCTGGCATAGAGTCTGACACATAGTAGTCAGTTAAAAAATGTGTCTTGATGAATGAAAGATAGGAATGAATAATCACACAGAGAATTTATAGCTTTTGCCTTAGGTTTATAAGTTATTAACCTTATTCAATAAAGTACTGTTTTGGAAAGAGGCATAAAGTAGAAGTCAGCTATTTTTTTTTTTTTTCTCCCCCAAATCTCAGTTATTTGACCACGGTAAGCTTCAGTTTTCTTTATACAAAATGGAGAACATAGTACTTTCTTCATGGTGTTTTCATGCGAATTTAAGTGTAATAATGGACTTGAAAAAGTTTGTAAACTCTAAATGACTATATAAATAAGAAATTTATGTAAGGTAGTGGTTTACTAGTAAACTCGGTTTTACCAGAAAACAAACCAAACCAAACTAGCTCTGATTTGCAGCGTTTGCCAATTTCTGTGGTATGAATACCCCCACCGTGGGTGATTTCAAACAAACATTTTGTGAAAACCATGTCACAAGATTCCTGAATATTTAACAGGTAGCTCTTGTGAGCTGGCTTCTAGATGTTCCTGGGCGAGAGGAAGGGATTTGGCTTAGGTAAGCCAGAAAAGTGACACTGTTAATATTTGGTTGGCATGTGGAAGAAAATTCCGTATTTTGAGAGGGGAAATATTTTTTCAGTATTTCAGTATTTTTCAAAATACTGAAATATTTTGGCAGAGATAGATTGAGATTTCAGATCTCAATATTAACTTGAGAAATATGACATCATTATATTGAGTCTCGTAGTGGCAGAGATGTACCCAGAAATTCTTTAACCCTTAACTTAAAATTTTGGGACACTGAGACTGAATGATTCTTTCAACAAATATTTATTTATTTTGGGTGGGGGAGGGTCATTGCTGGAAAAGCACTAAAAATGGGGAATATATTCACTAGATGATTTGTGATTTAAGGATTAGATTCACGTTAGCCTTTTTTAGGGAAAGGGAGATAATGGAAAGATACTATAGACCTGACTAGGAGACATCATAATCTGGGATGGCTCTACAGATGTCTTTTCCCTTGGTCTTCATGATCTCTTATGGTATCTTTGTTTCCCTCTACTAGTTTCCTTCATGTTTTCCACAGTTTGGTAATACAGCAGACGTGGTTATGGGTTATAGTTCACAGTTTTGACTGATGGACTTTGCTGAGTATAAACTCTATTTGCAGGGACATATCAAAAGTTCAGTGTGACTAAGTTAACGTGCATATCAGAAAGCAATTCTCAATTTTCAGCATGCACTAGAGTCACCTGGAGAGTTATTGAAAATTAGATTCTGGGAATGTAGCTACAGTTGCCATAACTCAACATCTTGGGGTGGAGCCCAGGAAAATAAGCAGCGTTGATTACTCTGATGCAGGTGCTTGGAAAAAAGCATTTGGGAACAACAATAACAACAACAACAACAACAACAACAACAACCTACCAATTTTTTAAGTAATTTACCTTTCATGGTTGAACTTGATCTTCTAAGTCAGTGGTTCTCCACTTTGGCTGTACATTGGGATCACTTGAGAACTTAAAAAAATACTGGTCCTTGGCATCCCTAAAATTCTGATTCAGTTCATCTGGGATGTGGTCTGGCATTGGGATTTTTGGAAAGCTCCACAAGTGACTCTAGTATGTAGCCATGTTTGAAAATCAGTGTGCTATGGGGAGCCTGCAAAGCGGTTTAAGCAGGTAAGCTGTTCTGGTGGGAGACAGTCAATTTTGCATTTGAATTACTCTCTGTGGAGAAAGGAACTGAGAGCTTAATATTGGTAGTCTCAAACAGGAATGAAAGACAGGAGTTTGGTACCAGAAAGTAGGAAACTCAAACTTAAGATCGAAGGTGGATACAGGTTCCGCGTGAGTGTAAGAACTAGAGTGTGGCCATGGAATTGAGTGGTAGAATTAGAAAGTAAATGTAGGTCATTTGAATAAAGAAGGTCAGTGAGAAAAAAAAAGGTCAGTGAGCAGAGAAGCTGGGGATATATGGCATAGAAGGGGTAGAATCATATGGTAAGAACCTCAAAGAAAGATGTTTGTTACACAAGAATGGAATAATAATGGTCTGGAGGCAGGGTATCACAAAACAAGTATTCTTACACTAAATGCTTCCTCTAAGAAGAGAAGTAGGTCACTGTGTGGATGAGAGAGAAAGGAAGGAAGAGGAGGAAAGGAAAAGTTTGGACAGGAGTACGGGATGCAGATGCTTATCTAAGAGAGAGATTGTTGTTGAGGCAGGAGGTAGAGAGAATACTGTGGGATCAGATACACTTTTTAATGACCAAAAAAGAGTTTTGGAGGGTACATGTGGAATGTCAGATTGCAGGTTGTGTTTGGGGTGGGGCTTGCTGCATGGAGTTGGTAGTCACTAGGACTGACCACAAATACTATAGTTGTCTCTTCTTCAGGGCACATGGCACGATTGCCCTTTCCTTCATCTTGTGATCAAGGGTGGCCTATGGCTTGCTTGGACCAATGTGACAAGTGAGCAGAAGTGATATGTGTTTCTTCTGCATGGAAGCTTTAAGAACTAGTTCAGAATTTACCATATGCACTTCCTCTGTTTTGGCAACCACTGACATTTAAAATACTAAAGTCTATATCAGTCTGGGGTCCCGGACCAGGGCCTTCCTGCTGATCTAGGATAGACATGAAGCAGGAACAGGGATGGAACCATTGTATTTTTTAAGCCACAGAAATTTTTATTTACTTTACTACCTCAGCATAAGCTAGCTTGTTCTGACCGATACAGAACTAGAACCTCAAAATGGTGCTGCCATAAAGAAAAAATTCAATATATTGCATTGCTCAGGGACCAGGGGGTAAAAAAAAGAAGGAACTGCTTCAGAGGCTGGAAAAATGACAATCCATGCTATTCTGTGCTAAAGCATTTGGTCAGTTGAGGTGACTTGGGAGGCAAACCACGTACATATGAACGTTTAGAACTAGGGCAAAAGCTCAGAGAACAAATCATTAGTATCATGTTTGAGTTGCTGATGGCTATATTTGGGAGGGAAAAAAAAGGGCAGACTTGCAAGCAGGAGTGAAGGGAAATAAATTATATATACAAAAAAATACTTCACAGTTGGAAGAGGGAAGTACTTACCAATTCCAAACAGAAAAAGACATAATTCAGAATACTTTTGAATCATAAGGAATAATTAAAACTCAGCATTGGCGCAAGCATCAGATTAAGTTCATGGTCATCATATCCACTGTAGATGGGGTTACCTCAAAGTCAAAGTCCAACTAAGCATGTGCTGCCTGATGACACGGTACAGTATGCTTGCAGAGCTGTCTTGTGGATAGGGTGACCCCCTTCCCCGGTCTGCTGGGACTTCAGTGCAAAAGCTGTGAAAGTCTGAGACAAATTAGGAAGAGTTACTCACCCCACCTGTGGACCCCACAATGGCCTTTTTCCTGAACGAGTAATAAAACATCTGTGGTTTTAAGCTCCTGAACATTCTGGTATGGGGACTGCAACTTAACCTGGCCTATTTTGATTCCTACGGGAGGAGAGGAATCACAGTATGAGGAGCAGAGTGGATAATGGGGAGCTGACTAGAGCACTCTGTTTTGATTCCTCATAAAGTAAGAGGTAGTGAGGCTTTGGGCTTAGCTGACCTCAGACTCTTAAATGGTACTTTGATGCTGGAGGTATGTGAAGGTGTAGAACATGTTTTATTTGGACAGTTTTTGGTTTGTTTTTCAAGTGAATTCCCTAAGGACTCTGATAATAACTTACCTCTCAAATCCTCACATAAACGTTTAGATGCACATCAACTGCATAGTATGTGGTATTCTTTTCCTGCGAATGTTTTCTTTAGGTCTGGCTATGTATGTGGGTAGATAGAGGTTTCTAGACCCGTTTGAACTGATGGGAAAAGCATTAGTTGTTGCATTACTACCCTCCCTTAAGAGGATAACCTTAGGCTTGGAATTGCAGTGATTGAATATGAATGAGATCTGGGACTCTTTATTTTTATTTACTTTTCCCGTTCAAATAAAATGAATATGCATTGTAATGGGAAGGCGGACAGGGCTATTACCAGTGCAGCTGAGAACAATTAGTTCTTATTTGCTTAACACCTTTTCTTAATGTGCAATTGTAAAACTTTTCACAAGATGTTTTAAATGTAATCAGTTTTTCATTGCTGTGTCTAATAATTCAAAGAGCCTGACATTTGCAATCAAGCCAACTGTGGTCGATACCCATTTTCTCTTAGTTAAATAGGAATTTAACTCAGTGACACAAGTGGTGGCTTCTGGAACTGATTCTGTGTATTTACTCTTTTGTGAGGACTGCATCAGGTTCGTGAGTTTTCTGGAGAGACTGTCAAGGATCACAGGCCCATTGGACTTCCTGCAGAGGTTGGGTCATCAGCCCCATCAAAACATACAACCTGGGCTACTGTTTCCGAGAAGTGGGCACTTTGGCCACTTGCTTCTCTGCACCTCCGTTCTCTGAAATGAGAGTTTCTTTTACAGAATTGTATTAGGACGAAATGAAATGACGCATTAGTCATTGACTCACTATTAGCGGCAAGTGATGAAAATCCAACCCAAATTACCAACAACTCAAAGGGAATTTAGGGACTTGATAGGGTTCAGGTCATCCTACTCCAAACAGTGGCACCTTAGCATATTGACTGTTTTAAGCAGAAAGAATTTGAGAAACAGCAGATATAGGACGAACTTACAGACATTTCCTTGAAGCAGGTCCTAAGGCCCTCATGTGGGAGGTGTCCTTCCTCTATGTGGAGGAAAGGAGTAGCCTATCTCCAAAGATGCGGGCATGCCAAAAAGAATTTGAATGAACAAGTTTTGCTAAGTTAACCCTCCAGTTTACTACTTTTAGCCCATACACATTTTTTCCCATTAATTTCTACGTTTTCATCAAACCTAATATAAAACACCCAAGTTGAAATGTGTCTTTGGGTCATCATTTCCTTGGGAAGGCTCTTATGTCCTGTAAAATTTATATTAAATAAGTTTGTATCCTTTTCTTTTGTTAATCTTTCTTCTGTCACAGGGACCCAGCTGAGAACCTAAGAAAGAATGGGAAAGTATGTCCCTTTGGGTTTATCTAGGTATATCTAGGTATTTTCTGATTTCAGGGATAGCTGGATCTAGGCACTGAAATGATGTCAGGATCTTCTTTATGCCACTTGTATCAATGTGTGTTGATCTTATTCTCTCCTTTTCAGATCCAGGTTCTAAATCACTGGCAGCAGGTCTGGACTATGAGGAAGAAAGAGTTTTGGGGAGAATATACCCAGAACAAATTTGGCAGCTTTAATGACTTTTTCAGTAGTCCTCCTGAGCTTGCTTACACGCTATTTCCTTGAGCATCTCTTCATCATATTCTAAGCCAAGGATCAGTGGATTACAGCCAGCCCGTAAGTAGAGCCAAATCTGGCCTGCTGCCTGTTTTTGTAAATGGAGTTTTACGGGACTACAGCCATACTCACAAATTTTTGAATTGTGTGTGGCTGCTTTCAGGCTACAGTGACATTGTTGATAAGCTATGACACAGACCGTATGGCCCAGAAAGGTCAAAATGTTGACCCTCTGGCCATTTACTGATAAGGTTTGCTGGCTCCTTACAGAAAAAAGTTGAAACTAGTAGATTCAGAGTGGCTTGTTTGCCAGATCATATGCAAGACAACCCATTGGGAGAACTGAGAAATATATTACAGCTTGTATTTTTTCTCATTTTCTTTTGTTAAAATTTCAGCTTTAATGAGATATAATTGACATACAAAATGGGAAGATATTTAAAGTGCTC
>CM053613.1:13812450-13845118 GCA_028646535.1 Procyon lotor
TTTCCAGAGTGGCTGTACCAGCTTGTATTCCCACCAACAGTGTAGGAAGGTTCCCCTTCCACATCCTTGGCAACACTTATTGTTTCCAGTCTTGTTAATTTCTGCCATTTTTTTCACTGGTGTAAGGTGATACCTCATTGTGGTTTTTAATTGTATCTTGCCACATTGCTGAAAGGACAGCCTTTGCAGTATCCCATAGGTTCTGGACTGATTTGTTTTCATTCTCATGAGTTTACATGAATTGTTTAAGTTCTTCCTTAATTTCCTGGTTGACGCAGTTATTCTTTAGTAGGATGCTCTTTAACTTCCACATGTTTGAATTCCTTCCAAATTTTTTCTTGTGATTGAGTTCCAGTTTCAAGACCAGCTGTGGTCTGGTAACATGCAGGGAATAATCTCAATCTTTGATATAGGTTGAGGCCTGATTTATGATCAAGTATGTGATGTATTCTGGAGAAAGTTCCATGTGCATTCAAGAAGAATGAGTATTCTGTTGTTTTAGGGTGGAATGTTCTGTATATATCTCTGAAGTCCATCTGGTCCAATGTGTCATTCAAACCTCTTGTTTCTTTGTTGATCTTCTGCTTAGATGATTTGTCCATTGCTGAGAGTAGGTGTTGAGGTCTCCTACTATTAATGTATTATTATCAACATGATTCTTTATTTTGGTTAACAGTTGGCTTATGTAGTTGGCTGCTGTCATTTTGGGGGCATAGATACAGCTGTTAGATTTTTCTGTGGGATAGACCATGTAAGTATGATATAGTGTTCCTCTACATCTCTTTGGTTTAAAAGTCCAATTTTTCTGATAATGAGAATTGCTACCCTAGCCTTCTTTTAAGGTCCATTTGCACGATAAATGGTTCTTTATCCCCTTACTTTCAATCTGGATATGTCTTTAGGTTTAGAATGAGTCTCTTGTAGGCAGCATATGGATGGGTCCTGTCTTTTTATCCAATCTGAAAGCCTGTGCCATTTAATTTTTCAGGCTGTTCACATTGAGAGTAACTATTAAAAGATATGAATTTAATGCTCTCATATTGCCTGTAAAGTCCCTATTTCTGTAGAATATCTGTTACTTTCTGGTCTATATTATTCTTGGGGTCTTTTTTCTTTTATAGAACCCCCTAGCTGGCTTAGTGGTCACACATCCTTTCACTTTCTGCCTGTCCTGGAAGATCTTTGTCTCTCCATCCATTTTGAATGACAGCCTTACTTGATAAAGTATTCTTGGTTGCATGTTCTCATTTAGTACACTGATTATGTCTTGCCAGCCCTTTCTCTGTGGACAGGTCTAATGTTATTCTGATGTTCCTCCCACCATGGGTAAGAAATCTCTTCTCCCTAGCTGCCTTGGCTCTAAGATTAGCAACTTTTACTAATATATATGGGGGCATTGGTCTATTTTTATTGATCTTGGGAGGGGTCCTCTCTGCCTCTTGGACACGGATGCTATTTCCTTTGCCAGATTAGGGAAGTTCTCAGCTTTGATTTGATCAAGTATACATTCTAGTCCTCTCTCTCTCTCCACCCTTTCAGGGATCCCAGTAATTCTGACTTTGGACTGTTTCATGTTGTCATTGATATTTCCAAGTCTGATCTTGTGGGCTTTATCCCTATCCTTCTTGACTTTCTTCCTTTCTATCAGCTTATCTTCTAGATCACTAATTCGTTCTTCTTTCTCTTTTACCCTGGCATTCAGAGTATCCAGTTTAGATGGCATCTCCTTCATAACATTTTTAATTTCAGCGAAACCAGCTCTACATTCTGCCGAGATTCTATATTGTCACTAATATTTTTCTCAAGCCTAAATAGCAACTTTATAAATACTATTCTGAAGTCTTTTTCTGACATGTTCCTTATATCCATATCCATTAAGTCTGTGGCAGAGGCCATTGTCTCTGGTTCTTTTCTTTGTTGGGAGTTCCTCCTCCTAGTTATTCTCTTGAGGTATGGCTGAGGGAATGTACAGTGTCCAAAATATCAACCATGACTCAGGCAAGATGAACCTGAGGAAAATCCAGAGCAGTTGGAAGCCACCACTCACCCACTGTGGGTTTTTCTTGTGTAGAGACCCAGATAGATAGTCTTACACCTCACGCTGATTTCATAGGTGTTCAGGATGGTTTGGCAGATATCCAGCTCAGTTCAGGGGACTGGTGGCAACGACAACCCCTACTTGTTCACCATTTTGCCTCCTTCCTCCCAGTTGCAGATGATGAAATTCTCTCTTGATTTTTTTTTTTTTTTTTTTTTTTGTGTAGGAAGAAGTGGAATGATCTAAATGGCATTGGAAAATGCTTTGATAGGGATAAGTGCAATTGGCAATTGGTTAGATCTGGGAAATGACGGGGTTAAATATTCATATTTATATATAAAAAGCTATGTATGTGTACATCCTTCCTCTAGGGAATAGAATCATTCCCCATCCTTGGAATATAAGAAAGGAATTACAGAGTGAAGGAAACCTAGAAGAACTACCAGCTCACTCAGTAGGTCACTACGGAAGCTAGTTGTGATAATCTTGTTTGTATGTTCCCAGCATCTGAGCTTATTATTGAGAATACCTCTGTCCTTCAATTCTTAGTTTAGTGGCAGGGCAATACAAAAGGGAACCCTGACTTCAGTAAGAGAAGGTCTGGTTGGCTTACCTTTTTTTTGGGATGCTTCCCAGTCAGTCAGTCAGAGAAGCTAACATCCATGTGTCTCAGAAACTAAAAGTGATGCTTACTTTGCAGAAGTAGAGATTGGGTTGGAATAAAAAATGCTTTATTATTTTTCAGAGAAAAGCTAGATTTGATTTTTAATTTTAAAGTGGTACTTAGAATATTATATCAAAAAAAGAATATTATATCAAACAATAATAGCTCTCTTATGGACTCAGCTGTGCCCCCACAAATTCATATGTTGAAGCTGTAACCCCAACATAGATTTACTTAGAGATGGTGCTTTGAAGGAGGTGATTAAGATTAAATGAGGTCCCAGGGATGGGACCCTAGTCCGCTAAGCTTGGGGATTTTACACGAAGAGAAAGACACCAGGGTTGCTTATGTAGAGAGGGAAGGCCATGTGAGGACACAGCCAGAAGGCAGCATCTGCCAGCCCAGGAGAGAGGCCTCAGGCGAAACTAAACCTTCTAGAAGGTTGATCTCGAATTTCTAGCCCCCAGAACTGTGAGAAAATGAGTTTCTGTTAAGCCACTGGTCTGTGGTATTTTGTTATGGGAGACCCAGCAGACTAATACAATCTCTAGATATAAAACATAAACTATGATATTTAAACATAATACTACAATGTCCATTTTACATGTTTCTTCAGCATACAGCTTTCATTGAGCAGGTACTGGGTGGTGTCCGTGTATACATTTTTTAATTTAAAGTGGCACAGTTTTGCTATGTGATAGTTATTCTTCTTGCCTAAGGTCAAATATCTAGGAAGCAGTGAAGTTGGAATCCAATCCTAAGTCTCAGTTTATGAGTATAATTATTTTTACATTATTCTATGCTAGATTCCACTGCATGGAATCCAAAACTCACTGCGTTTTTACTTGTCACAATTATTGTGTGACCTCTGAAGATAGCCTTATTACGCTGTCCCTTTTATTCTCTTTTTTGAATTCAGACATTGAACTACAATCCCATAGCAACACAGATCAACTGAAAACAGAGAGCATCTGGTTTTGCTGCAGGCAACAAGCACATCACTTTCCACGAATACGCATATTATGAACTCATGGTTAGGAAGAGCTTGCATCGTGTTTCAATTTAACGGCTATTACTTCTTGTTCAAAGGTCTTGCTGTGTGTTCCGTTTTTCCTCCAAATGTCAGAAGGGAATGGGAAATTGAAGTGCCATAAAACACTTGGAGACTTCATTTATTGCAGACTAATTAGAGAATCAAAGAAGAATAAGGAGCTAGTTTTCTGTTTCCAAACCCTAGGGAACTAGTGTGTAGCAGAATGAACTAAAAAGACACAAGGTATTGGGATTTTTTTTCATGTGCCAAGTTCATAGGAGTAGGACTGATCGTGTGTGAAAATTATAGTATTGCTTATAATGTAGATTAGGATAATGTAAAAACAAGGATTTGTTCACTAAATCCTGAACCTCTGGGATGAGGATTTTATGAAACTCTCTAAATTATGGGCAGCTCTTTTGAGAGTTGAAACATTAGGGAAACAGCCTCATTATAATGACTAATAATTTTTGTCTGAAAGGTACCCTTCATTTCCAGATGATCAACATTTCAGTTGACCCTGTCTCTGACTATAAGATTATGGCCTTCCCCTTAATGTTATTCCATTTCTTCTCTCTTTCTCTTTCGTTATCCAACACAACAATTACAGTGTTTAACAAGAGATATATGTAGATGGTAAGAGGAGAGCTGTTTTTTTCATACTGTACCCTTTTTTGGCCACTGGATCATAACTCAAAAAACCTGGGTGCTCATTTCTAAGAGAGGAGACCAGATGTATTACATATGCAATTGCTTCTGTACCACTGAACCTTTCACAAAATTACCAATGCACTAATGCCTCCCTAATGAACTTGGGACTTCTTTGCTTATTGTTTATTTGGAAGACTTAGCCTGTGCTGCATGAGGAATTGGAATCAGAGACTCCCAGACACTGCTTTGGCGGCCTTAAAGGAAACATTTAGAGAGATGGCAGGAGGAGTGTGTGATATTAGGGAATGTGCCAGAAAGGGTGAGTAACAAAATCCTCTAGGTCTATCGTCATTTGCTTTTATGCTCTGCCTGCTGTGAGATTAGGTGGACATCCCAGTGACTCATTTTTCAGGACATACTGGTTTTTTGTTTTTTCTTCTCTGTTCTGTCTCCACGGATATGATAGTTGGGAACCTGGCAAATGGTTGCCTTTGGATTCATGAAAGAAAATCCTATCCAAAGAAGGGCCAAAAAGCAGTTTATAAAGGGTGATAAGTTATCATCTTGGCATGATATGTTGGAAGAATGAATAGCATTTTCATTTCCAATGAGATGAATCATCACAGCTCTAGGAAGTGTGTATGTGTGTGTATGTGTGTAATTGTGCGTGAATCCATACTTATAAAAGACTTCTGATCAATCAATTATTTGTATAGGAATAGAAGTCTGAAGTTTATGCAGTGCTTTTCATGTAGATTATATAATTTGACTATTATAACATCCCAAAGATATAAATATTACCCTATGTTAGCAAATGAAGAGGCTGAGTCTGAAAGGTCAAGTGCTTGGCCCAGCTAGTATGTGGCAGAAATATGAATGTATTTTTAGGCAAACATGCTCTAACAATGGGGCTACACTGAACATTTATATAGGGTCTGATCTAGGGTGCTACATAAGCCATAGAAAATAGGGATTTATTTTAAAAAATAAAAGTAGTTAATTTTCTCCCCCGAAGAGTAGTTAAAATTGAGCCTAGTGCTTTTGTTAAACCAATTGTTGCAGTGAAAGTTTTTTTTTCCCTTTTTTTTTAAAAATTTCCATTTCTTTGTATACATTACCATCTCCTCTTGCATGCTATTTACTTTTCCTGTTTCTATAATAAACAGAAATGGAAATCAGAAAGAAATGCAGGCCTTTGATGGGCTCATCATTAGACTAGATATAGCTAAGAAAACTATTAGTCTTCTTGAAGATAAGTCAACAGAAACTTCTCAAAACTGAAATGCAAACTGGAATGGAAAGTACAAAAGTGAAAAAAGAAATGCAGAGCAGAACATCCAAGAATTGGAGGACAGTTTCAAAGGTGTGTATGCCAGAAGATGAAGAGGGAATGAAGAAATATTTATAGATGAATAATATAAATTATTATATTAATATAATTAATTACATTAATATAATTTATATTTATATACATTAATATATTAATGTATATTAATATAAATTAATAAGAAGCAGAAGAAATATTTAAATAATGGCTGCAAAGATTTCAAAATCACCAAAGCATATATTTAGGAAGCTCAGAGAGCACTGAGTGAAAGAAATATCAAGACAAAACAAACCAACACCTAGAATATCATATTGAACTTCAGAAAACCAAAGAGAGAGAGAATATCTTAGAAGATGCTGGAGGAAAAAAATACCTATAGAGAAACAAGGATAAGAATTCTTTCTTTCTTTCTTTCTTTCTTTCTTTCTTTCTTTCTTTCTTTCTTTCTTTCTTTCTGACAGAGAGAGAGAGAGAGAGAGAGAAATCACAAGTAGGCAAGTAGGCAGAGAGGCAGGCAGGGAGAGAGAAGGGGAAGCAGGCTTCCTGCTGAGCAGAGAGCCTGATGAGGGGCTTGATCCCAGAACCCTGAGATCATGATGTGAGCCGAAGGGAGAGGCTTTAACCCACTGAGCCACCCAGGTGCCCCAAGGATAAGAATTCTAATGGACTTCTTATCAGAATATATGCAATCAGAAGAGAATGGATTTAAAGTGTGGAGAGCAAACCTCACCAACCTAGAATTCTATATCCAGTGAAATAATCCTTTGAGAGTAAAGGAAGAACAAAGAATTTCACAGACAGATGAGAACTGAGAGAGTTCATCTGTAGCAGACCTGCCCTATGAGAAATGTTAATTACTGCTCTCCAGGAGGGAAGAAAATTATATAGGTCAGAATCGTTTGCCTACATAAACAAAGGAAAAGTATCAGAGAAGTAATAAATGAAGGTAAAATGAAATGTTTTATTTTTCTTAGTCTTAATTGAGCTAAAAGATAACTTTAAAGTAATAATAGGTACAATGAGCTAGGCAATTATAGCATGTGAATAATTGACAACAATGTCATAGAGAATGAGAGGGAGGAATTAGAAATACTCTGTTTTAAAATACCTGCACTACACGTGAAGTGGTACAGTGTTATTTCAAAGTGGAATCAGATTAGTTTAAAAGGTACAGTGGAAACTATAGTAAACAGTAAAAACTTTGAGAAGTAAAAGTGATATGATAAAAGAAGAGATGTAATGGAATCATATAAAAGTGCTTTATTAAAATCAGAGAAAGTGAAAGAAGAGGGCATGGGGAAACAAAGAATAAATAGAATAAATAGAAAACAGCTAAAAATGTGGCAGATATTAAACCAACAATATCAATAATCACTTTTATATGTATGCTTACATACATATCTAAGTGCATACTATCAGATGTATCTTTTTCCCGAGATAACGTCTAATGCGTGTGAGACAAATTTAATGAATACACAAATGATTATGTACATCATATAATGTATATGATGTACATAATACATGCAAGTGGAATCATACTTTTTAAAAGTTGTATGTGCTACTCTTCACTTAATACTCTTCCGGTGAGTATGGAACAGATGGCTGCAAGTTCTCCACAGTACCTGACTGATCATACTTCACTGCCATGTTCTCCTTGCTAGCCCCGTGTGTGTTTCAGGGGAGCAGGCTCACTGTGCCAGGCTGCATGTCCTCTGCACTTAAGCTTACCTTGGAAGGACCATGTGGATCATGTTAGATGATCTGTAGTCTGTGAGATTGGGGTTTTCATCTCTAGTCCCTAATTTTGCATTCTTAGGCAAGACCCTTAACTTTTCAGAGCAGTAATTGTCTCTTTCACAGAGTTTTTATAAGAATAAGACAATGAGCATGGAGGCTCTTATTACAGTATCTGGTACTTAGAGTTGCTCAATGAATGAATGTCCTTTTTCACCCTTTTTAACTTAGACTGAAAAGTCCTCTCCTGTGTCCCGAGGTTGGCCTAGCTTTAATAGGTGTCTGGTACCTAGTGACTACTGTTTAGGCACAAAATCCCAGTTTATGGATTCTCAATATAGTGCCTTTTCTTGGGATGTCATTGGGAAGGTGCTGAGAGATCTCAGTTACAATGTGCCAGCCACTATACTTAGCCCTCCATATTCAATAAATGTGGGCTATGTTCCCAAATTGCCTAAGGTATTGCTTGTCTGAGGTATTGCTTGTCTAAGGTATTGCTCCTGTATGAGTCAGCTCAGACTGCCATAACAAGAAACCAGAGACTGGGTATCTTAAAGAATAGGCATTTATTTTCTTAATAGTTCTGGAGGCTGAAGTCAAGATCAGTGTACCAGAGGGTTAAGCTCTGGAGAGTCTTCTCTTCCTGGGTTGCAGATCGCCATCACCTCTCTGTGTCCTCACATGGCCTTTCTTCTGTGTTCATGTGCTGTCTTCTGTGTTCAAGATCTCCAGTGCATCTTGCCTTTTCCTGTAATGACGCCAGTTATGTCAGATTAGAGCCCCATTTGTAGGACCTTATTTAACCTTAATACCTCATAAAAGGCCCTGTCTCTAAATATAGTCACATTGGGGGTTAGGTCCTCAATATACCAATCTTGGGGGGAATGCAGTTCAGTCCATAATAGCTCCTAAGTGGTAGAGTCAGGGTTGAGACAGATTTTCTTGTACAGTTTTAAAGCGACATCTGCCAAGTGGCATTGCATTTCAATGGAAATGAAAACGTGTCATTGGTCAGCCTCATGGATTGTCCTTATCATACTCATCATTGTTATTCAGAACGATAAAGTGCTCTGTATCTACAGCCATCGTATTTTTCAAAGTCTCTTTCCTTTCTTTGGGCCGTGATTAGAACCCTTTCCTGAAATGATGTCAAATGAATGTCAGAAGGAGCTAATGAATTGTGACAACAGACTGAAAGGAGCTGCCTGAGAGTGGGAGGGTTTTGTCAGCCCCAGCTGTGCACATCTCTCCTAATGACACTAAACCTGTGATCCTGGAAACTTCCATACAGTCTGTTAGCATCCATGAATTCAGTCTTGTGAATGGTCGAGGTCATTTGGGAGGTGTTCTGAAGGCTGGGTTTTACTTCTTGTTATCCTCACGTGGCCTTTGGTCAGTCTAGGTCTCGTCTACTCTTCCCTTGGTTTTACATCATAATCCCCTCCCTGTCTTTTTCAGTATCAGGTGCAATTTGTAGTCTTGTCTGAAGCCACCAGCTCACTTCACAGATGGCGAATTGCAGTTGAGAGTAATGGGCCTATTCGGTTCAGCCCAGAGAGTATATTAGTGTCTGATAGCCTATAACTGCTGAACATTAGACATCATTCACGCTGCTCCAAGGTCATCTGTAGGGCCGCCTCTCATGCTCCTCCATTCCTCTCTCCACCTCCGTCAGATATGAATTACCAAAAGTCATGAGGCCATTAGGAACTAGTTCTGGGACTGTGGAACAATGAGTCTTTGTTACCAGACTAGCTCAGCCTTGCTCCAACTAACAGAAGACTGGCTGAGTGCTTGAAAGAGAGTGCAATGAAGCAGTAAAGCTAAATTTAACTGCTGGGAATATATGGGTCTTCTCTTAGAGGAAATATCAGCCCCGTACTCTAGGAGGTATCATTTCAAATAGAAAATCAGAAATCAAGCAACTGATGGACTGTGTTAATGGGCCATTTGAAATATTTGTTACTATATGTAAATATGGTGCTGGAAATTTCAGTGCTAAATTCTGAGTTTGATCTTAATTAAATTAGGTGAAGCAAGGTATGTGAATGTGCCTAGATTAATGCTTGGCACCTAATGGTATAAATGTCTTCCAGGAATACAAGCTCAACAGACACATGTAAATCATCTAGTTCAGAGATTGAGATTTTACTTCATTTATTCTCATTTATTCTGAATAGAGGCAAAATTGACAAATACTGAGTTTACAACTCAGGTTTTCTAGTTCCTAATCTAGTGTGTTTTGTTTTTTGTTTTTGTTTTTTTGTGTTTTACTAATATATTTTTTTTTAATAAGAAATACTCTACATGGGCTCTGTTGAGATGGCACTCTTTGGCTATAGTTCACAACTGTTCCAAACATTTTCTTTCATCTTCCCACCTGCCCCAAGCCAGTATCCTATATTTAATGGTAGATTTTGAGGGCGCTAGATAGATAATACTTTTCTGAATTTTAAGCTAAATGAGAGATAAGATGAAAGAATAGGCAAATGGAAACCACTATCAATTTTATCATTAATAAAGTTGATATTGAATAATAAGGTGTGTGAGGCGACATTGATCTTTCTAATATTAAATCTGTCCTGTAGAAATCTGACCAAGTATGTCTTTCTCTATTTCTAAGGAAGGAGCAAGGCAATTTGAAAAGAAGCCAAGAACATTTAGGAAAAATCTTTTTCATGGAAACTGGAAGACAGGAATTATTATTTTTTTTTTTTTTAGATTTTTATTTATTTATTTGACAGAGAGAGAGAGATCACAAGTAG
This sequence comes from Procyon lotor, assembly GCA_028646535.1. NCBI lineage: Eukaryota > Metazoa > Chordata > Mammalia > Carnivora > Procyonidae > Procyon > Procyon lotor. The sequence continues at coordinate 13,822,663 of CM053613.1, forward strand.
ACAGAGAAGCAGGCAGAGAGAGAGAGGGGAAGCAGGCTCCCCGCTGAGCAGAGAGCCCGATGCAGGGCTCGATCCCAGGACCCTGAGATCATGACCTGAGCTGAAGGCAGAGGCTTTAACCCACTGAGCCACCCATGTACCCGGAAGACAGGAATTATTATCCTCCTGCATATTTTCTTCTTCCTCCCAAGTACCTTAGATAACAATTGAACTCCAGGCCAGGATATATTATCTGATTATAGAATGTGATATTTAAAGCCTGGCTAAATCTTAAAAATTCTAAGTAGCCACTATGTTTTCCTTTGGAAAATTGCCAATCCTTATCCAAACCCAGAGCAGAATCTGTTCTTTATAAAATGAAAATAAGTATGAAAAAATTTACTATGTGCTACTGATCAAATTGGAGATTTGAAAAAATCTCATGAGAAAAATACATGGTTATCAAGGGCTAACACTCCCCAATGTAACATGGTTACATTGATAATCATGTATTGAGTAACCTTAACAAAATAACAGCTTTCTGAAATAATATCTCTGCCTTCAGTTTTCTGTCTCCAGGGGTCATCATCCTATATTACGGATGGCTTCAATTGGAATTGGTAAACTTTTTGGACTCTTAGATAACAGTGGCCTGGACTCAAAGTTTAATATTACTGTCTTATGTTCTTCAGATATCTGTATTTCTTTATTAAATAGAGTCACTGATGGGAAAATCTAGTACCTTCTGTCATAGAATCCTTTGTTAATTTTCTCTGGTTGATTTGGTGCATCTGCCTTTTTTTTCCCCCCCTCAGTTTTTTGTCCTTAGTTTTCCCCACATTGGAGAAGTTTCCATGCACAAAGATGGCAAGCTGAATAGCACAGGATGCTGAGAGCTGCTTACAAAGAGAACCTGGGAAAAGACTTCCCAATACAAACATCTCCAAATCAGGGTGAAGCTCCAAGGGGCAAAGGCTGGGAAGGAAGTGTTTATTTTTGAAACAAGATTTGTTCAGAATGTCCATTTAATAGGGGAATGGGGTAGTGTGTCAATAACATTTCCTAAGGCTCTGTTAATCACATTGATATTTGGATTTATTAAGTTTTATTAAGCTAATAAGGTATTAAGTATATGTTAAGGTATATTAGCACATCAAAGAATCATAGAAAAGGAGTTAACAAGAATGGAAGACTTCACATCCGTAACAGAATAATGATAATTTTGGTTCTGGTCAGAGGAATGATAAGGCATTTGGTAAGATCTTGTTTGAGCAGAGGAGGAAATGTACACAGAGAAGAACCATATAACTTTACATCTTTGGGACATCTGTCTTCATCAATGTCAGGGTCTCTTGAAGTCTAAAACCCAGTTGCTTCCATGAATTCCTAGTCCCTGAGTTTCATGGTCAGCTTAGTCCCTTGTTCATAAACTTTACCAGTCCCTGCCATGGATACTCTCACTTGCGGGTTCTGCCTGGACTTAGTGAATCACCCTAGCAGGATGGATGGTGGGTCCAGAGAGCTGGGCCCCAGCTTCTTACCCTAGCTTCTTACAATTTTGCTTACTCTACTCTGCCTTGGTTTCCATTTCCAACAACGCTGCATGAGGCAAGCTGCATGAGGCCTTGTTCTTTCCTTTTTCTTCCTGATTCTACACCTGAGTCAGTGGCCTTGCTTAAGAATCTAGTTCATTCATTCCCGAGTATATCACTTTCTCTTTCGTGTCTCTCAGGGATGGAAATCTTATTGTCCTTAGTCTCAATAAGGACCTGTTAACCTGCTGGACCTGAGGCCACTCAGGAACCTGCATATTTATTATCATTTCTTTTCTTTTCTTGGGAAGTCATCTGTTGACCATGGACTCACATATCTTGGCTTCATGTGGCTCTGGAGGTGATACAGTCACTGATGAGGTTTTCCAGAGCAAACTCTAATTTGGAGAGCCGTGTGCAATAAGTTTATTAGTAAAGCCCTTTTAGGGGCACGAAGGAAGCAGTATTAGAATTGGTTTATGGTTCATTCTCAACAAAGGCCTCAGCTAATGTTACAGTAGCTTTGATTCTAAGAGTGCTTTTTAGAGTTGCATTGAAAGGAGGCAGTGTAACCAGGCCTTTCTGTTGGCATTTGCCATTCACTGGACTGTGGCTTCTGCAAGGAGGGTATATGATCTTGGGGGAAGAGACCCCCTTCAGATGAGAGCCTCCCCTGCTTGCTCTCTGCTGCCAACACGGTGACAGTGGGGGAATGAGTCCAGAAGGGAGGTCTAGCAGGGCACAGGACATGCACCATACAGTGTAACATGAGGTCAGAGATACAGAGGAGGAAGGCCCATCATGTGCATTTTAAGCACTTTTCCTAGGTTATCATATTCAGTACTTATAATAACCCTGCAAAGTAGATACCATCATCATCATCATCATCATCACTATTTTATTGTGCTAAGAGCACATGAGATATACTCACTTAACAAAGTTTTAAGTGTGAAATGTATTATTATTGACCTATAGGTACCATGCTTTATATCATGTAAAACTCTTCATTTTGCTAAAGAGAAGCTTCATGCCCATTGATTAAGAAGTCCCAAGCCACTCCCCAAAACTCCTGGCAGCCATCATTCCACTCTTTAGTTCTATGAATTTGACTATTTTATATACCTCAGGGAAGTGGAATCGTGTAGCATTTGTCTTTCTGTGACTGACTTATTTCAGTTAGCATAGGCATTTCCTGAAAATTCGCTCATATTATGCCATTATTGTCTCCATTTTGGTAATGAAGACTTAGGGAGATTATACTATGAGGGACTCTGTCTGTAGCCCTTGCCCTGTGAGGATAGTTTGGGACTCAGTGATTTTTGTAGACTCTATAAAACTTTTAGGAACTCTGCAGTCTACTGGTATATGGTTCACAATGCCCAGAAGATTAACCTCATTTATTAGAGAAACTGTATGATCTTGTCTAGCTTAGAAATAAAAAAATCTGGTGGCCTTTTTTTTTTCTTGTGGCATGATTGCAGTCTTCAGTATATACTAGACCACGCTTTCAATAAAACTGCTCAGATCCAAGTACAAATTAGGATGGGTTCACAGCATTTGTCACTTTTTCTTGCCATTATCCAGACAGAACAAACAGAATCATCCTCAGTTGATGTCACATGACCTATGGACAGTGGTCAAGTTGGAAGGATCTAGAACCTTTTTGATGTTTTTGACCCAGCTGATACAAGTCAGAAATTTCCTCTTATGTAGGTGAGGGAATGAATCTTTTAGGGACTTCAGCTGTGTTTTGATGAGGCCTACAACTCTCTGCCTCCTTGTCCTGCTTCTTCTTTCTTTCTATCTCTCCTCCCTTTCATTTCCCTCACCCCCCCTTTTTTTTCCTCTCACAAGAGAGACCTCAAGTTTCTCTAGCTATAAGCTTCCTGGAATTCATAGAGACACTTAAATGGTAGCAATGTCTGCAAAGAATTTGCCTCTTGATACTGCCTGTCAGCTGAGTAGGGGCTAGCAGGTAACCATGTAAAATGCCCTCTTTCTGCAAAGGAGAGTTGAGGAGGGTCATTATCTTGCTCATTAAGATTTTGCCTGATCAGCTTCAATTAAATTGAAGTTGCAGCAAGTTTATTTCATTTGTCTATGTAAGTTTTGCTCGTGCAACAGAGAGTGGAAACAGGAGGTCAGGGCTCAGTCACAGAGTTCAGACCACTATGAAGGGCTGGCTTTATAGGGCCTGGCACTAAGAAGGGACCTGTACTTACTTTAATACTCTGCTATCAATATCTTGTAATTCTTAATGATATTTGAACAAAAGGCTCACATTTTCAGTTGGCATTAGGCTCTACAAGCTATGAAACTGGTCCTGTTTCAGTAACTCTGACTCATTCATTCACCCTGAATTCAGAACTTTTTGCATAGAGTTTCAAATCCTAGGAACATAATTCTCTCCTTAAGAATAAGATAGTTATTTTTTCTTCTAGCTTTGTTGAGATAAAATTGACATGTAACCTTGTTTAAGTTTAACATATACAATGTGATGACTTGATGTACATCAGTGTACACATGTACATTGTGGTATGTTTACAACAATGAGATAAGTTAACACATCCTTCACATAATTACTTTTTTGTTGTCATGATGAGCACATTTAAGATCTACTTTACTGGCAACTTTCAAGTGTACAATATAGTATTGTTCACTGTCATTACCATGCCATACATTTGATCCCCAGAACTCATACATGAAATCTAAAAAAAGCTCAACTCATAGAAGCAGAGAGTAAAACAGTGGTTTCCAGGGGCTGTAAAGTGGGGGAAATGAGAAGTTGGCCAAAGGGTAAAAAGTCAAGAATGATGAATTAAGTGAAATCATTTGGCATAATGGCCTGAAGGTCCATCCGTGTTGTCACAGGTGGCAGGATTTTCTACTTCTTTTGCCTAAATAATTTTCCATTGTATATATCTGTGCCACATTTTCTTTATCCATTGAGCCATTAATGGACCCTTAGGTTGTTTCCATATCTTGTCTGTTGTGAATAATGCTGCAGTGAATGTGGGAGTATAGATATTTTGTTGAGATAGTGATTTTATTTTCTTTGGCTAGATATGCAGAAGTGTATTTCTGGGTTACATGGTAGCTCTATTTTTAAGTTTTTGAGGAATCTTTGTACTGTTTTCATAATGGTTGTGCCAATTTCCATTTCCATGAACAGTGCACAAGTATTCACTTCTCTTTACATCCTTTACCAGCATTTGTTATCCCTTATGTTTTTGGTAATACATTCAAAGAGATGTGAGATGATATGTCATTATAGTTTGCTTTATATTTCCCAGATGATTAATGATATTAAACTTCTTTTCACGTACTTATTGTCCATTTGTATCACTTCTTTGGAAAAGTGTCTGTTCAGGTTGTTTGCCCATTTTGTAAATTAGATTATTTGTATTTTTATTTCTTGTTTTTTGTTTTTGCCATTGAAGGATGTATGATTTCCTAATATATTTTGGCTATTAATCTCTTATCAGATATATGGTTTGCAGATATTTTCCCCCATTCCATAAGTTGCCCTTTCATTTTGTTGACTGTTTTTTGTTGTTTGTTTGTTTTGCAAACAAGATAGAAGGGTTTAATTTGATGTGGTCTCACTTATTTACTTTTGCTTTTGGTGTCATATCCAGAATATCATTGCCAAGACTAATGTTAAGGAGCTTTTTTTCTTATGTTTTCTTCTAGGAGTTTTTTTTTTTTTTTCTTTTATTTGACAGAGAGAAACAGCGAGAGAGGGAACAGAAGCAGGGGGAATGGTAGTGGGAGAAGCAGGCTTTCCGCTGATCAGGGAGCCCGATGTGGGGCTCGATCCCAGGACCCTGGGATCATGACCTGAGCCAAAGGCAGACGCTTAACGACTGAGCCACCCAGGCACCCCTCTTCTAGGAGTTTTAAAGTTTTTGGGTCTTATGTGTATTCTTTAGTCCATTAACTTAATTTGGGGGAGTGGTGCAGGGTAGTGGTCTAGTTTGTTTCTTTTTCATGTATATATACAGTTTTCCTAACATTATTTATTGAAGGAAAAATTATTTCCCTATTGAGTGTCCTTGGCAGCTTTGTCAAAAATCAGTTGACTATAGGGGCACCTGGGTGGCTTAGTTAAGCAGCTGACTCTTGGTTCCTGCCCAGGTCATGGTCTCAGGATCATGGAATCGAGCCCCATGTGGAGCTTTGTGTCTGGCTCCATGTTCACCTGGGAGTCTGCTCTGAGATTCTCTCTCTCCCTCTCCATCTGCCCCCCCAATCCCCCCACTGCTTGTGCTCTCTTTCTCACTAAAATAAATAAATAAATCTTAAAAAAAATAATTGGCCACATATGCATGGATTTATTTCTGGGTTCTCAATTCTTTTCAATTGGTCTATATATCTATTTTTATGCCAGTATCATACTGTTTTCACACCTATAGCTTTGTAATATTGTTTGAAATTAGGAAGTATGATACCTCCAGCTTTTTTCAAAAGACTGCTTTAGCAAAATCCCAGTTTATCATGTTGAATGATCCTTTTAATGTGCTGTTGAATTCAGTTTGCTAATAGTTTGTTGAGGATTTTTGCATATATATTGATCAAAGATATTGGCCTGGTATAGTATCCTTATCTGGCTTTGTTATCAGGGTCACAGGGACCTTGTAAATAAGTTTGGGAATGTTCTCTTCTCTTCAGTTTTTTTGGAAGAGTTTAAAAACATGGACTGACATTAATTTTTCTTTAAATGTTGGTTCTAATTCACCAGTGAAGCCATTTGGCCCCGGGCTTTTCTTTGTTGGGAGGTTTTTGATTATTGATTCAATCTCCTTATTTATTACCGATGTATTCTATTAGACTTTCTATTTATTCTTGATTCAGTCTTGGTAGACTTTATGTTTCTAGGAATTTATCCATTTTTTTCTAGATTGTTCAACTTGTTTTGGGTATAATTGTTCATAGTAGTCTCTAGTGAACCTTCCTGTTTCTTTGTATCAGTTACAGTCTTCTTTTACATTTTTCATTTTATTTATTTGAGTTCTCTCTTTCTCTTTTTCTTGGAAAGTCACTGGGAACTGCCTTTGCTCCCACTATGTGGCTGATATTGATTGTCCTTTCTCTTCCTTTTTCTTAGCCATCTCTGTACATCTCAGCTTTGGTGCTCTCTGAGTGAGGTGAAACCAAGGTAGGTACTTGCATAGTGCCCTAAGAAGCTCCTCTCCCTCTTCCCAGTGAAGGGAATTCTTTCTAGCTGGGGAATTCCCTCTTGGCACTGAATAGTGCCTGTCTGGGGAGTGGGATAATGGAGGCAAAATGAAGCTGTTTTACCTTTCCTTTTTGTGCAGTTATTCTTAGGTTTTTTTGTTCTGTTGTGCTGCTAAAGTTTCTTAAATGGACTCCTGAGCTCTCTCAGAGCTGGTTTGTTCTTGGATAGCTGTCAAATAGTTGATCTTTGTGGGGGTATGGAAACTGGGGTCTCCTGTTCCTCCATCTTGGTGACATCACTTCTGAAAATAGTTAGTATAATTAGTTAATTTCTGATTGCTGTGTGGGAAGATGGTAAGGAAAAAGATCCTGGGATTTGACTGGATTCTATGTGGCAAAAGTCTTAATTAACAACTTGAAGAAAAATTCTGGGTCAAGGCAAGAGACCCTAATATTTGTTGAGCCTCTACTAGGTACCTGGCTTTTATAACTATTATGTCATTTAATTATCACAGTAATTCTCCCAGGCAGGCATTTTACAAATGAGAGTCAGTGAGGCTAAGTAACTTACCTAAGATCACACAACCAATAAATGACAGAGTTGGAAATTGATCTTAGATCAATAGCTGGCTATTTAATAAGTCCGTTTAAGATTGTGCTTAAAAGGGATGAAACAATTGGATGGAAAAGTCCTATAGAGAACTGAGAAAAGAGCATGATTTTTAGAATGTCAACTTTGAGAGAGAGCTGAAGAGACCAGACCTGGAACTAACAGCCGGCTGTGGTAGTAGGTGAAGTGCTGCAGGAACACTGAGATACAGAGGACACCGTACTCAAAGTGATGTGCAAGATGCAAATGCACTTTGAAAGATTTAGCCAAGGAGCTGATTAAAGAACTCTTGGGGTAAAGGATTGCCCACATTAGAACTTATAAAATATAAAATACAAGACAGAAGAAGTGAAAATGGTGAGAAACTTTGTAAAGAGGAACTCTGGAGAAACCTTTTGTAGTGAAACCTTTTGATGGGAATCTCTGAATCCCATCACTCACCCTTAGTAAGCTAGAAGGTCCCTGACTTGTATCACAAACCTAATGACTTCAGTGGTTTCAATGGTCAATACCTAACAGGTGCCCTCTTTGATTTGGAGGACACAGTGGCCTGTTTCTAAAAACTACTTGAGAAATCTAAAAGACAAGAGTGTGAACAGCCACCTGCCCTGAAATTGAGCAAAGTAGCATTACCATAGCATAGGGAACATCCTACATTCCTGTGGTTTAGAGGAATGAATGAGTGTGTATTTTTCATGGACCGGATGCCGGAGAGAGCTGGAATTTGATTCTCATTAGGGCTAACATTGCCACCAGATTCCTAAGGACTGACAAAGGAGTAAGTGAGCAGCTGAAATAAGATTTATTTGTCAAGGTTAGGAAAATTGCAGTTAAGAAAATTTCCATGGTGAATGGCATGTTTTTGAAAAACAAACAAACAAACAAACAAAAAACAAACAAAAACCAAAACCCATGAAAGTATCTCTCAGAGAAAGAGGCAGCTTTTATATACAGTGAGCTTGAATGTACAAAGAAACCTACTAGAGTACCAGCCAAGTAAGAACATTCCTGCTTTACCTTCTTACCTTCCCTCCCTCCTCAGCATCAACATGTAAAGAGAAACCAACCACATCCCATTCCCCAAATTTAGGGAAACAAATGGAGGACCGGGAGAGTCTTGAACTATATAGCAAATTTGTAATTTTGACTGTTGGGTTGGATATTTTATTTTCTAGTCTGCTTAACAAGGGTGAGAAAAATTTTAAAGTCCACTTGAGTTTGCACTTAGAAGCAATTAAAAAGGTCTCCCCACCAAGCAAATTTAAAGGTGAGAGGGCTACAAAATAAATTTTTTTGTCATGACCTCCCATAATTCATACTTAAGCACTATGCTGGTTGATAAGACATGGTTTTTGATTGTGGCAAAGTCTAAAGATGGTTGGTACCAGGCAGTACCAAACAACACAGTGAGTGGGTGATGTTTGGGAAGTATGATGAAGGTGGCATGTGGCAGTCTAGGCCATTAGCCAGCAGAGTAGTTGATTACTTGACTCAAGGGTAGAGTGCAGTGATAGGCATCTTGGAACTCATTTTCTGCAGCAGAGTCTTGGTGGCCCTTCCAGATACTCTTTACTAAGCTGGTGTACTTATTTTCCAGTTGCTGGAGATTTTAGCTGGTAAAGGCTCACACCTATATCTATCTCCTTAGAACTTTTCTTAGCTGATATGAGCTTGTTTATGTAAAAATGTGTGGGAGATTATACCTGTCCTTCTGGGGTGGTCTGTAGCCAATGCCTGACAACCAAAGTATAGAGTGTGAGAGTCTCAAAAGGGGACAACTTTGTACGTGTATGTATGTTCTAGAGCTCACCAAGAGATGAGTCTAATGCTTAGATTTCAACAAAATCACATCTTTCCTGAGCTTCTTGACCTGCTGTCTTCCTTTTCTTTCTTACAGTTTTTTTTGAGAATAGTCTCTCAATAAATCATATACACAAAATCCCCTCTCAGACTCTGCTTCTAGGGAATCTGATGTAAGACCAGGAGCGATCCTAGAAAGCTAACTTTAAAGACTGGGATTCTGAAGTTGGATCATCTGCTGACGGAATGGCAGTGAAGACCCCATCCCAGGTGGTAGGTGGATTATTGATGGGCCCTGGCATAGTGCTGCAGCAGTAAAATTGCTTAGGTTTCTACCTGTGAGGAACTGGGAGAGGATACATGTAGAAGGGCATACATTAGCTTTTGCACCCTCACTGGAATTTCACAGGAACAGTAACCATAGAAATTGTGGAATTGGGTGGTGGTGCAAATCACCACTGATACATTGAAGAAAGAAAATTACAAGTGCTTTCTGTGAATCACCAATTTGAAGCAACGTGTGTAAATTCAGGTGGCCTTCTTAGCAACTTTTAAAGAGTAATAATCTCCTGAAATCTAGAGATCAGTCTGAGTGGATGACCAGGATTCTTCAGGTTTTAGAAGGAGCATGTTCTGCAGTTGTGAATACTGTTTTCAGCCATTTATTAGGTGATGTTGAAGGCTAATTATTATTATTATTATTATTTTTTAAAGATTTTATTTATTTGACAGAGAGAAACACAGCTGGAGAGGGAACACAAGCAGAAGGAATGGTAGCGGAGAAGCAGGCTTCCTGCCGAACAGGAAGCCCGATGTGGGGCTCAATCCCAGGACCCTGGGATCATGACCTGGGCCGAAGGCAGATGCTTAACGACTGAGCCACCCAGGCGCCCCATGGGCTAATTATTTTGAATGAGGCTCAGAGTAGGAAAATCCTTTGTATCAGGTCCAGGCTGTTGCTTTGTTACTTGAGCCATATGGCTCAGAGAATCCAATGTTACCAGAGGTATTTGTGCTGAGCAAAGATGCTTTCTGATATCTCTGCCAAGCCCCAATAGAAAAGTTACAGTATAGACCCGTAAGGTTCTGGAGTATGGCCATACCATCTGCAAAAATGAACTCTACCCTATTAAAAAAGTAGCTGCCAGAATGATACTGGTCTCTGGTAGAAGCCAGTTATGTGACCATGGGGAATCAAGTGAGTGTGAAGCCAGCTGTTTTCATCACGAACTGCATGCTGTTAGACCCACCAAGTCTAAATTTAGTGGACCCAGACCCTCCAAGTCTAAGATTTAATGTACTCAGCAACAATCCATTGCAAGATGGTATAGTACTCCTAGAATTGTTTTCAGAGGTGACAGGTAAGCTGCATCAAGAGGTGGCCCTGACTCCCATGTAACTCATTATTGTTGCGCTGATGACTCTAACCTTGGTTCATACCTGTGGTCTCCTGGGGAGTTTCTTATGATCAGCTGATAGAGGAGGAAACAAACAAAGAAACTGCTTGGTTTATGCAGAAGTTGGCCCTCATATTTTAGTGTAGAGCAAAAATAGAATGTTGTTGCCGGATAGCCCTACTCATGAGTGGCCCTCTAAAATAGTAGTGACTGGAAATCCTCCCGAAGGGAAGAGTGAAAGAACTTTAGTTAGTGTGCTTGGTCATCCACTCGGTATGGACGAAGAAGTTCACAGACTGAGGTGCTGTGATGAATTGCTGTGAATCCCAGTTAGTTAGGAATCTGAAAGAAGTTTGGAAGATCTGTGACAGGGAGGTCCGGGAGAATGTCATGTGGCTGGACTTCGGGGAGCAAATAAAAATTATGGGGATCTTTGGGGCGCCTGGGTGGCTCAGTGGGTTAAAGCCTCTGATTTCGACTCAGGATCATGATCTCAGCGGGGAGCCTGCTTCCCTCTCTCTCTGCCTGCCTCTCTGCCTACTTGTAATCTCTCTGTCAAATAAATAAAATCTAAAAAAAAAAATTATGGGGATCTTTGTATTCCACATTAATACTCACCACAGAGTATCTGTTGCAGAATTAAAAAAAAAAAAAACTGAATATATGTAAGATGACTTACCACAGACGTTGGCTGGTCTCTGTCACCCCTTGATTGCACAATGGACTAGTGAAAGAAGAAGCCACAGTGATGGAGATGGAGGTTTTGCATAGGTCACATCCTGGGCTTCCTCTTACCAAGACTGATCTAGTTACTGGCATTGCCAAATATCAACTTTCTAGTCCCAGAGACTGACACCGTGTCTTTAATACTGTACCTTCCTTGGAGGAGACCAGTAACCTACTTGGTGTAAAGTTGATTACATTAGGCTCCTTAACATTCTGGAAAAGATAAAAATTCACCCCAATTTAGACTAATCTGTATTCTAGGGATGGTTTTCCTTTTCTGGCTACAGTAGTCAGTCAACACTATCTGAGAGCACTTCTAACATGGGATTCTCTATAACTTCTCCTTGAACTATAGGATCCATGTTACAGTAATGAAGGTACGTCATCTGAGTTCAGACGAACCGGACCTGTGACACCACCCCATCTAGAAACTATTGGCCTGATAGAGCAGTGGTATGGTCCCTTGAAGATACAGCTGTAGGGCGGCTTGGAGAGAGCACATGTAATATGTCCCCTTAAACCAAAGCCATTGTATCACTCCCAGTGATCTACTTCGGGAATTTGTTTTTCCCATCCTAACAACTTATGCTCTGTAGATACAGAGTACTTATTCCTAGTAGGGAGATGCTTCCAAGATGAGGCCTATTGAGAGTCTCAGAAAACTTAGTTATGGCTATTGTCTGGTCATCTTGGGTTTCTCATGACAGTATATCAGCAGAGATAGATGGAATTACCAAAACTTGAAGAAGAAATTGATCTTGATCACTATGAAGAAGTGAGGCTGCTACCATAACATGGGTGCCAAGAGGCATATATTTGACATATTCTTGGCACTACCATGCCATGTTTTAACTATAAATGGCAAGTGTAGCAACTGCAGTCTGAGAAGGACGTGACAAATGAGTGCTCAGATACCTCAGGGATGAGGCTCTGGGTCTTCCACCCAGGTAAGCCACCAGAAGAGGTGAAAGAGATCTTTGTGTGATAGAAGATGATGGGTATCAATGACTACCTCAGGATCAGCTTCTGCATGTAAGTTTATCCAGAAATTATGACAAGCCAGAATCCTAGAGAATCTGTGTCTGGATGGAATAAACTTAATGCAAGGTGAAAATGGCTCTGAGCAGTATAAGAGGTAGAATGTATGGGTACTCTTGGTGCCCTACCTAGACCCTGGACCCTGGACCAAGAGCCAGTATGGCCATCTCCCAGCTGTTGAAATATTGACTGCTAATGGATCACACAGGCATCCTTCTTTTTAGAGCTGCCCTTTGCTGTCAGGAATCACCTTGTCTGTAAATACCTAGGAAATGGTACATAGGGCCTGGACGAGAGTGACATAGCAGGGCATCTGGAGGCAAAAAATAAAGGATATACTTATTCTAGGAGTTGTATACATTTAGAAGCAGCTTATGAGAGTAAGTACCTTCTTAAATTTTGCATTCTGCATCACTTGATTGACTCATTCTAGTTGTAGTGCTCATTGTATTCTGTCCCAGGGAATGTCCTGTGTCCATGGACTTACTGATACAATGGTAAAAATTTGGCCCCCTTCCTTCCAAGTGAGCCAGCTATGGTTCAGATCTCTTTACAACACCAGACCAAGGCCAAATTTCACCTGAAACCGTGTCTTTCTATGGCTTCTTCTGTTGCTGTATTCTCGTTTACCTAATCTTACAGGTTTCTCCTTGGAGGACTTGTCCCCCAAAATCACTTATCATGGAATATGTATTTAAGATTGCAGCTAATCATGACACATAACCCTTCCGATACGATAGCATCAACAGGCTTCTGGGACAAGATAAATTTAGTAATACCATTGGACGATAGCATTGCATAGAAAGCTGTGTGCCCCCGAGTGAAATTCCATCTTTGAGTACATCTTTGAGTGTCAGTTTTGTGTTCTGAAAAACAGGGCTAGTAATTAGTAATATCTTTCCTGGAAGAATTTGTGTGTGTTTGTGTGTGTGTGTGTGTGTGTGTGTGTGTGTGTGTGTGTGTAAAATTCTTAGCACTGGTCTGGCATATAAGAAGTGTTCAATAAATGATACTTTTTTTAGTTGTAGTATAATCTATCCTCAGCATTTTCCCTGAACTTCTCTGTGTTTATTCACTCCTTAGAGTAATTTATTCATTCAGTTTTGGGGAAACAAATCTCAGCTTTATTACAGATTAGAGCTAATTTGGTGAATGGAGCTTAGATATAGATCTATAATCAAGCTTTCTATGACTTTTCCATGATTTAGATGTAGTCACAATTAATGGGTAATATTGAGCAATCACAGAACTTTCTGAGGAATGGAACTTATTCATAATAAGCAGATTACTTTTCTTAGTCCCTTGTATTATTTTCTCTCTCTCCAACTATGTTATAAAATGATGTGATTTCTGCTTCTTTCCTGTGTGCTAGTCATGCCTTCTAATTGGGATGCTTGAAAAGTAGAGACATATCTCTTATATTGACCATATATTTAGCCTAGTGCCTGGCACTGAGTGTATACCAATAAATGCTTGTAGAGTAAGTAGTAAATGTAATAATATTAAACCAATTCTTGCTGCTACTCATCAGGGAATAATCTACACAGGGTTGTCTATGTGGGAAGTAACTCAATCACAAATCACTGCCTGAAGTTTAGAGTATTTGTCTTTAACTTTGAGCTAATATTTGAAGCCAGTCCTTATTTTCTCTATCCCTGACAATCTCTTCCTTTTTCTCTTGCTTCTCTCATCTATCTAGCCTTTGTTTTTTTCTAGTCCTCATTCTTGATGACATTCTTCTGTGCTTTTATGTTAGTTACCATGGACAGTAAATGACTACCCCATTTGAACCATCCCCACATGATTTTATGTGGGCCTATGATCTGTCAGACTATTCTAAACAGACTCTACTTCTTGTTAAATCCATCGAACCATTTTTGTAAGATACTGTGATGAACTCAAGGTCTCACAGCTGGTAATACAAAGTCAAAATTCTAGTCCTGTTTTGAGTAGCCCCAAAGCCCACAATAAGTTATTAATAGTTTTACTCTACAAGAGACAAATGGTTTGCTTTGGTCATCAACTCTCTTATCTTTTTCCAAGTTTTCTATGGTAAGATGATTGACATGGGAAACACTTTTTCTGTATTTCGCATGTTTCTAAAAAGGGGCTTCTGCTTCACTTTATAATTGAATAGTGTTTTAAATCACTATTTTAATTGGAATATTAGTCCATTTACATGCCATATAATTAGTGATGCATTTGTGTTTTTAAATATCATTTTACCATTTGTCTTCTATTTATCTCATGCTTTATATGATTCCTTTCCTTTATCTTTTCCCCTGTTAAATTTATAGATTATTTTGTTTTAATCTCCTCTATTGGCTTATTAATAATACATTCTTTTGTATTTCTTTTAATGTTTGCCTTAGAGACATTATGACCTACATTCTTGGGACATTATAATTTAACATAAATTAGTACTTTTATTATTTCTTCTGGCTGTATCTTACAAACCTTTAATTATATTTACTCTCTTCTAGTTTATGTGTTATTGTCATCCTGCATTTTAATTCTATGTATATAATAAATACCACATGACATTGCTATTATTGTGCATTGTAAAGATTACGTGTATTTATCTACATATTAATACTTAATGCTACTTTAATTTCTTATTGTATTCCCTTACTTACATTTGAGATAATTTTCCTTCTTCCTGAAAAATTACGGTATTCTTAGTATTGCTCTTAGCGAGGAACTGCTAAGTAATTCACTCAATTTTTTTTTCCTAAAATGTTTGTATTTTGTTTTTACTTTTGAAGAATTTTTAGTGGATATAGAATTCTAAGTTAACACTTTTAATATTTTAATAATGTCATTCCATTGTCTTCTTAATCTTACCATTTCTGTCCAGAAGTCATCTTTAATTCTTAGTGTGGCTTCTGTGTAAGTAATGCATTTTTATCTCTGATTGCTTTTAAGATTTTTTTTTGTTGTTGTTTTTACTTTTTGGCAATTCTGGTATGTCCAAGTGTGGTTTTATTTACATTTATTCTGCTTGGATTTCATTATGGTTCTTTAAACTGTGAGTTGATTTTTTTTAAAGATTTATTTATTTATTTGAGAGAGAGAGCATGCACATGCTGATGAGAGGAAATGGGAGAGGAAGAGAGAGAATCTCAAGCACATTCTCCGCTGTGGGGAGTGTGACTCAGGGCTCGATCCTAGGGCCCTGAGATCATGACCTGAGCTGAAACCAAGAGTCAGATGCTTAACTGACTGTGCCCCATGAGTTGATGTTTTTCAGGAATTTCACAAAATTCTTGACCATCATCTCTTCAAAAATTGCTTCTTGCCCTCTTTTACAGTCCAGTGCTTATCATTCTCCAATTATATGTGTGTTAAAGTTTTTTTGCTGTATCCACATGTCTCTTTTTTCCCTTTATGCTTATTTTTCTTTCTGTTTTAATCTGGAAATTTTCAATGGATTTATAAGAAATGTTATTACTCCACATTTCAACTGTGCCAAGCTATTCCAATCTCCTACTTTTTTTTTTTAAGATGTTTATTTATTTATTTGACAGAGAGGAGAGAGATCACAAGTAGGCAGAGAGGCAGGCAGAGAGAGGGGGGAAGCAGGATCTCTGTTGAGCAGAGAGCCTGATGCGGGGCTCAATCCCAGGACCCTGAGATCAGGACCTGAGCTGAAGGCAGAGGCTTTAACCCACTGAGCCACCCAGGTGCCCCCAATCTCCTACTTGTAATGATAGTATTTTTTACTTCTCTGAACCCATTTAGTTTTTTTAAATAATTTTTACTTCTCTGCCAAAATTCTCCACTCTTTTCTTAAATATATTAATAAAAAATCTGAAAGGCAGTTTTTGATTAGCTCTGATATTGAATCATCTGCAAGTTTGTATTTCTCTTGATCCTTTTTCTTGGTATGAAGTGTGTGGATGCCAGAAAACACCATAGAAAAGTATAAAAAAAATCATTTGAGTGAAAGAAGTGAGACTAAAAAGAGTGCGTATTATTTGATTCCATTTATATAAAATTCTAGAAAATGAAAACTAATCCATAGCAACAGAAGGCTATTGATTGACTGGAAATAAGGCAGAAATCAGCCCGAACGTTTGAAACAACTTCACAGAATCTGATGAATCCTATGATAGGGGAAGGAGAGTTAAGATATTGTCAAGAAAGGATTCTTAGGTAAGTTACATTCAATCTGAAACCTAAAGTTAAAGAATATATTAAATATGAAAAGTGGAAGAAAGGAAATCTGTTTCAGGTAGTAGGAGAAATATGAGTAATGATCTGGCATGATAGAGTAGAATAAATAGTTTAGAATAACACTGAATCATAGAAGGTGAAGAGGTAATTGTAAGAGATGAGATAGGAGACATAGTTAAAGGGCAGATCATAGAAACTGGAATTGGAACTTAGGTAATTGGAAATCTACCAAAGAGTTTTAAGTATTTGGGAGTGGGTGACATGATTAGTTCTGCCTCTCAGAGATTAAGCTAGTGTGTAGATATAGTTTTAGATGGTGATACAATTAGAGGCATGAAGGATAACTAAATTTTCTGCTGTAGTACATTTGAGTTCTGTTACTGGCTTGAGACGGGGCAGTGGAATAGATGTCACAAAGAATTTTGGCTGATTTGGTGACAGACTGAATGTAAAGAGTGAAGGAAAGAAAACAGAAGCGATACCGAGGTTTCTTTTCTTGGGTAATTATCTTGGTGTTGGTGCCATTTACTGAGGTAACAAAGGAGTGGGAATGGATTTTTGTAGAGGAAATGTTGGAAATATTTTCAGACATTTAATGTTTGAGGTGTTCATGTTACATTTGAGTGAATATTTCCTTTGTATGGTTGTATTTGTCGATTTGGAGCTCAGGAGAGAGACCTGGGAGATATATACAATGCAGTGAAAGCCAAGGCAGTGTGTATAGAGAAAAGACAGAAGGTTGAGAACAGAGCTCTTAGGAATACTGACAGTCAAGCTGAAAAAGAGGACACTAACAAGGTACCATGGAAACCAAATATAAGGAGGTATCAGTTAGGTAGTGTGTCATCAGAGGTGAACAGAGGTCATACCATATGTAGCTTTTCAAATACTCCATCCTATTTGTATAATATTCTCTCTGCCTCCTATGCTTTCCCCTATTTCATTCCTTGTTAACTCCTGTTCATCCCTCAAGTCAGCTCAAGGGCCACCTCTTTTGAGAAGATCCCCCTGAGTCTCGCAAGCAGACTTTGGAGCACACTTCTGTGGGTTCCATTTGTTTTGATTCTGCTCATCACACTGCATTTTAATTACCAGTCTGTAAGCCTATCTCCTTGCCAAACCATGACTTTTGATTTTACATTCCCAGCATCGTTACATTTCAACCTTGGCTGAATCCCTAGTGCCTAGTGTAGTAATTTTATGGAAGACACTCAGAAGTTATTTGTTGAATGAATTAAAAAGCTATTTAAAATGAGGAAATCTGAATTGCTAATGATAAAAAAAGGCAAATGATGTTTCAGGGCGTACCTTCCATAGGGATTGTGCCACAGACTAGTTTCACCAAGTTGCTACGATCCCTAGGAAATCAGCTTCCTCATTAGTAAAATCAAGATGTTGGCCAATGGTGGGATTCTATGTTCTATGACCAGTTCTCTTTCAGTAATTATTTTATTTATGGATTTAAATACATATTTTGATTGAAAAAGACTCTCCACTCGTGTTAGTTCTTCCTCTTGTTTTTAAATGGGTGTTGTCTGAGTCTAGAAAGTATTGAATCTCAGTTTCTTACGTGCCTTTGTTTCTTTTATTTTCCATGAGAATTTCTGAGCACAGTGTGCTTGAGACTCACAGACCCAGCCATGTCCTAAATACATGTCAGCAGGTGTTGAAAGGCTGTGGATGAGAAAGTGCCATCACTTCCTGGGTAATTGGAACAAGGAGGAGGACACCATGCACAGGGATGTGACAAAGGATTAACCTGTCTCCTCTGCTGTAGAGTAGTGATAGGCTCATTTGTTACTCAGGGTACTGCTTGTCAGCACAGAGGGGCACTCAGTTTCTAGCACACGTGTCCAGGATCCCTGAACAAATAGCAGAAAACAGAGATGTAAAGATGGGACCTAAACATCAGTTTATCCATAGCACATGCTCCACAGCTCCCTGGGGGTCTTTTGCTATAGCCATGGATATAAGTGCCAGCCCATGTGCCAAGTGCCTCATTAAACTCTTAAGTACATGAAGGAGATTGGATGACAGGCCTGAAAGTCATGCTTCTCTTTTTATATCCCCTTTTTTTAGTATGATTTGTATGATAATTTATTATTAGGGAAACCCTGAGGATATTTGCTTATAGGGTATTGGTGAAATGGGGCTAGTCATAGAGTCAAATTGAATATATGCTAAGTTCATAGTACAGCATCTGACACCATGAAAATATAAGCAGGACATTATTGTAATAGGTATTAATACACAAATGCTGACTGATTAAAAAGGAAAGATTTGTATATTGGTGAGAAAATGAACATTTTGTAGATTATAAATTCACTTTCACATCATGATAAGTTGAAAATGTTTAGCATGCCAAACATACAATTGAAAATATATTTAGAATAATGCAAAAGAAGATGTTTATTATGGAATTATTTATAATAGTGAATGGTTTGTAATAAATAAAGTACCTTTCATTATGGAGTTGGCTAAATAACTTCTGGCATGACAGTCCAAAGCAATATTATAAAGCCATTAAAAAAATGGTAATAATACTACCTAGCAAAGTTGTTACATGTGTATGGTGACCATATAACCATATGCATATGAAGAAAAGCCCATATAAATAACTGTGCAAGGATAGTGGTCTTTAGGTAGATATTTTTCTTATATCAGAATTAAAAACATTCAGGGGTTAAATATCTCGCACTTTTTTTTAAATTGATTTAAAGATTTCCAATTATGTCAAATGTCAACATTTCACAGAAGAAATACCTGTGGCTATATTTTTCTTGTGGTGGGGATCCAGGAGAATCAGAGGGTCCTGAACAAGAATAGTGCTTTAACACATTAAAAGATAAAAAATCATAATGATGGATTTATACGTGTTTCATCCCCTGGAAACTCCATGCAGATGGGATTTGGGTAGTTGTCTTTGGATTCAGGGAGGCTTGAATCCTAGTACTGGTCTCTGAGGAAATTATATACCCTCTCTGAGCCTTGGTATCTCTCACCTGGAGATAATAATAGCTCTTTCACAGGGTTTTGCAAAGAATGAATGAAGTGGGATAATATATATGAAATATTTAGCGCAGTGCTGGATTCCTAATAAATGCTTGGAAAATTATAGCTATTTATGCTGTTTGATGTAATGCACTCCTTGTTTCTTTCAGTGTTCTTGTGAGATAGAAAGGGACAACCATTCATTATCTTTACTTTGCAAATGGGGAATTGAAATCCCTAGGGTGGGATGCACTAGTCCAGAGACAGCACCAAGCCAGGTAACAACAACAATAACAATAGCAACAACAACAAAACAGTGAAGAAATAAATCCACAGCTCTAGCTTCTCTACTTCTAACAAGTAGGGCAGGGGCTAGGATACATTCAGAAGCCACCTGATTTGTTTTTCTCACAAGAGGTCTAGGTATATTGAAATAGGATGTTCTGTCTTCAAGTTTGCAATTAGAATACCATCTCAGGGTAGTGTCCCCAACAGAAAACTCAAACCCCACCTACTTGGTTGACATAAAATCTAGTTATTTCCATGAATTCTGTCTTTCTATTAACAAAACCGTCTTTCAGAGGCTCACTCATGTGCAAAGAACTATTATTGCTTCCTAATCTCTGATATAATCTTGAGACTAGAGAACTCTTCAACTATTCCATGAAACTGGCACCTTGAGAGTAACATCCCATATCTTTATTTATGTTACCAAATCCAGACACCTGGGGTCCCAGCAGAGGTTCTGTCACAGGCCCCAGAAAACATGTGTCTAATTGATGTTGTCACCTGTCATGTCTAAAGCCAAGTTCCTGAAGCTGAGCCTCTTCCTCCATTTACTTCTAACACCGCCTGTGCTTTATTGATAATTTGAAGGCAGAAGAGAAAAGTTTTTATTTTGTCACTTTCAGCCAAGTGTGCCCCATTCGAAAATTATTATGGATTCTCAATGATAAAGCTGATCAGGTGAACTAAATGCACCATTCCTGAAGAGTAGAAGTTGATAACCAGGATGGCTTCCTTAGGACAGATTCTGGTGTCTGACTCGTCATGAAGCCAGAACTATTATTCTCTTCTGCCTGCTAATACCAACCTGCCCTGTGCTGCCATCTTCTTCCTTTATACTGATTATTCATATTAGGAGATGGATTGCCCTTTTGTGTTTTTGGGTTTACATCATGGTCAAGTCAACTCACTTAGATAAATTTTAATGACTTTGAATCTTGGGAAGAAGAATGGTTTAGGGTCTTCTTAACCTTTTCCTCTAGGAAGATCTCTGATTACAGAGTTTCTCATTTCCCTCCTAAGAAACCAAACCCTGCATATTTATAGTTTTTCTCATGTTCACTCCTGCAAAACTCAAACTATTACCTCAGATGAGACCCTACCGTTCCTAAACTTTGCTCTATAGAGCCTACTTCATTCAAAGCCTTACAACCCATCACATTTATTATTTTTAATTTTTTACATTTATAAGAGTAATTTGGCTACATAATTTAAAAATGCCAAATAGTAATCATAAAAGTTAATATTTATTGATTCCTTACCATGTACTAAATATCATTCTAGGCATTTTACATATATTATCTCATTTAATCCTCACATTTACTTTTATGGAAGGCGTAGTCTTGCAATTCCCATTATAAAGTTGAAGAAACTGAGGCTGAGAGTGTTTAACTATAGATATCACCATATCACCCAAGCTATTAGCTATTAGGCTCAGAGTGATAAATTCAACCAGTTTGATGCCAAACTCCATGCTCTTAACCCCAGCGTCATATACACTGTTGAGAAAGCTTCCACAAGAGAAAAATAGCACCTTCTCTTACTTCTTTTATTTTTCAAGAGGCAATCTCTCCAGTTACTTCAATTGTTCCTTCTTTATTTCCACTTTTAGAGGTTATATAGTGTTTTAATTATGGAGGATGATACTGGCATCACCACCCTCCCCAGTGCTTTCTAACTAGTAATATTACACATGGTTGAAATAACTACTCATTGTTTACTAAACAAGTATTGTTCACTGACTACGTTTCTTTTTTTGTGCACAGCTATTCATGTTACCTAGCACTAATAAGTTCTCCATTCATTCATTCTATTAATTTTCTACCTCTATCACTAGTTCTTTTTTTTTTTTTTAAAGATTTTATTTACTTATTTGACAAAGAGAGAGATCACAAGTAGGCAGAGAGGCAGGCAGAGAGAAAAGGGGAAGCAGGCTCCCCACTGAGCAGAGAGCCTGATGCGGGGCCCGATCCCAGGACCCTGAGATCATGACCCGAGCTGAAGGCAGTGGCCCAACCCACTGAGCCACCCAGGCACCCCTCTTTCACTAATTCTTTTATCCTAAATCCAATTTTTTCCCAAGCTGTATAATTTCTATTAAGCACCGAAACATGTTAGTTCCTTTTTATTTTTTCCTCAAGCACTGCTTCCTAGGGCTCTCCTACTTCCTGCTTTATTCTAGACTTGGTCTTTAGATCTGCTGCACAGCTCTTTCCTTAGGACTTCCCATCACTTATAACCAGAGATAGAGTCACTCTTTTCAGGATCCTCTTTCATCTTCCTAGAGCAAATGTCTGGGGATCTTCCTGGGAAAAAGTATATAACCCATACTTTTTGTGCTCCATGGATGTCACTTAAGGATTGTGTCATCTGTATTAACAGATTGTCTACATTTCTTTTTTTTAGTTTGTTTATTTTTAAGCAATCTCTGCACCCAACATGGGGCTCAAACTCACAACTCCCAAGATCAAGAGTCGCATGCTCTTTCACCTGAGCCACCCACTCTGTGTCCCTTTCTTTTTCAAGCCTGCATTAAATGACATTAGTAACTTGAAGCTGACCACAGAATATTTGCATCATGGAAATCAGCAAGTGGTACGCATCAGTGCTTTTGTTTGTTTTAACAGGAGAGCTAGTTGCTTAACACTTACCAGCATGCCACTGCTGCTACCTGTTACTCATGAGCTTCTCAGGGTGTTTATAGTACAAATTACTGAATTGATTGGTTTCTCATCAGCATTCTT
>CM053613.1:13845618-13884878 GCA_028646535.1 Procyon lotor
TTTTAGAATTATCCCTCAACTATCTGTTAGCCTACCACCTAGAAAGTAGCTTATTGAACTCAGTACTTCTTTAAAGGAAACTGAAATTTTCCCTATCTGTGGCTAGAGAAGTAAGAAACAAGCTTTATTCTGCTCTGCATCCAAATTTTATGACAATTTTAAACAGTATTATTTATCTGTGGTTTTGATATGGAATGGAGGGCTGGAACATACATATTTACTGTTTCACCTGCTCCCTCACTCCTATTGCTATCCTATCCAGAACCTGCTGGATTGGCTATCATCTTCCATTTCCTGTCAAGTGGGGAGATAAAAACTTGCTCACATAGTATCCTCTATCTCTCTAATCCATGGTTCCTGGTAAGACTTCATTTTCAGACCAAAAGCTTTATTTTCTATAGAGATAGTTTCTGGAATTTGAAAATTCAATTTCTTTCTTGACCGATTCTGCCCTTCAAAACTAATTGTATGTTTATATACTCTAAAAATGTCAGCTTTGAGAATTGATATAAATAGTGTTTTTTTTCTCTTGGATTTTTTGCTTTAGCAATAGGAATCTTTCTCAAAGCAAATTCTGACTTTAAAAAAATGAGAGGAATGCCTCAATGTAAGAAAGATGCAGTAAAATACATCTGTCCATTCATCCATCCATCCATATGTTGTGTGAATGGTATTGAAGCAGTGGCGTGTGTGTGTGTGCATGTGTGCACATACTTGCACAAATTTTTTTAAGATTAACAGAAATATCAGCACATAGTAGAGGGCAATATGGGCTGATCCAATGGATAGATTTTTTAAATTATAAGAAATATTAGAGAATGTTTATTGCTGATGGGAATGATTCCACAGGGAGAGAGACAAGATATAAGAAAGAGAATAGGTTAAGAAGTGACATTACTGGAAGAGTCAAGGGAGAAGGGGACCCAAGGCTTCTGATAGGAGGTTTGGGGAACTTCTTTTGTTAAAAACAAAAGGAAAGGTGAAGGTGTTGACATGTTTGTGTGGCAGTTCATGGTTAATAATTTCTACTTCCTCATGAAATATAAGGTAAAGTCATTCACATAAAAGAAAGGATAGAAGGAGGTGGAAAATGTAAAGAGGATGGAGAAGGTATGAAATCATAATTGCAGATAATAAGAAACATCAAACAGAAAATCTGGATTTGGTGATCTTTAGGATCCTGTTGAGTTCTAGATCTTATTTTACTTCTCCATTGGATTTTGAGTGCTTTCCTGATCAGTAAGAGTGAAAACAAGCATCTTCAGCATTTTTTGTGGATAACGAAATCTCATGTGCCTTTGTAAATTCTGAAGTCTTGTAATTAAAAGCCATGAGACACTCTGCTTCTGGTCTTCCTGACTCAGTGATAGAGGAAATGGATTCATCTCCAAGATTCCATCAGTGCACTGTTCACTGTTCTGTTCTATTCTGATCCCTATGTCCTCTTCAGATTTGCCCTGTTCTCTTAAAATGTGTGACTAGAAAATCAGAAAAAAAATACAGTGATTTTTTTGCTTATTATCAGAATCTTTGCCTGTTATAAAAAATATGCATGGAACCCCAAACTTAAAGCAGATGAGAGAAAAACTGCTGTGGTTCAATGATGGAATGAGGTCCCGAAGCCACAAAAATTAAGTCTCCAACTTGTCCCTCTAGTTATTGCCATGATATTTAAGGCTTTGAAGTATACTACAAAGACTGTAGATCACTACTTCAGATTTTTTAAATAGATTTTATTTATTTATTTGACAGAGAGAGAGAGAGAGATATCACAATTAGGCAGAGAAAGAGGGGGAAAGCAGGCTCCCTGTTGAGCAGAGAGCCCGATGTGGGGCTTGATCCCAGAACCCTGAGATCATGACCTGAGCCAAAGGCAGAGGCTTTAACCCACTGAGCCACCCAGGCGCCCACTTCACATTTTTCTTAAATCATTTAAGAAGTTTAAATCCTAGCTTCTTAGAGCTTTAAGACTATCTGTGAAGGAACCCCCTATTTTACATATGAGAAAACTGAGGCGTGGAGAAGTGATATGATTTTCCTGAGGTCATTTAGATGGTGTCAGAACCAGAACTGGAACTCTCATCCCCTAATATCTAAATTCATGCATTTTCCACTACACTGACATACTCTGAAGCTCAGGGGTTCCTTTACAGAAGATCTGTTCTTTGTGATCATGCAGAGGAGGCTATGTTTTGACTCTAGAGGAGGCATATTTGTGCCAGCTTGTCCCTTCACTATCACTGACACATTGTTCGTTTAATTTGTTCAGTCTACTACCCCATTAGCCTTATCCTATAGTGGGGCTGGCCCATTTATCTGTGCTTAAAATTTAATCAGACATTTCACTGCTCATCAACGCCTTAACGGGACCATTTAGAGCACTGAAACTCGACACATCTCTGCTTAATTACTGCGAGCCGACAGATGTCACTTTCACTGTCCTCTCGTCCCTTCTCCTCCAGACCTGGGGAAGAAGCTTTTTCTTTAAATAAACCTTAAAGCAGAAGCACAATCAGAGATTAATGGAAGAACACCAACCTCATGTTTTCTGCCTTATTGGAATCTAGTCATTTGGGAAAGTTAAAGGCTGTATCTGGTACCTCATCAGGACTTGAAGCCCACTTTCAATTTTTTTGTTGTACAAAGTGAAAGAGCTAGGGGAAGGAAGAAGGATACAGAATAAATGACTAGGCTTCCCCATCTGCCATGCTTGTCATGCCTTTCTTAGGCTACTCTCTGCTCATGCTTGTTCCTTATTCAACTGTGAAATTGAAATCGCAAGAGGAATGTTGCATTTCTATTGCCAAAACTCCTCTTATGATGGAGCACAAGGAGAGGGGCTGCTTTTGGAGCTGGAAAAAGAAATGTGGCAGGTGACTAGCACTCTTGGCATGTAACAGTGCCCCAATTTATTTGATATTGCTGAGTCCTGGTTCTCTCCAGCTATGCTATGTATTCCCTCCTCTGTGCCCTAACACATATAAATGCTGTTTTTAGGGATACTGTAAATATTATTGCAGGAAGCCTCTGAATATGAAAAATTCATTGAAACTAAGATGTTAATAGCTCATTCCCTTTTTTCTGAAACATTTGCAGAAAGAACAGGGCTGTATTTGATGCTTTGAGAATATGGAAGAAATTCCAATGACTATTGGTATCCCTAGATTAAATCAATGGGATTGGCGCAAGCCGATTCTAATCCACTGTGTCAGTTAACTAGTGGCACAGTAATGCTGCATAACAAGCAACTGTAAAATTTCAGTGGTAGAATAAATGTATTTGCGAACTCTAGCTGCTCTTACACGGCTCAGGTAATCTCACATGGGTTTGTTCAGAAACCTAAAGTCGAATGGAGCTTGACTCAGTGCTTTGGCTATTTTGACTGGGCTTGTTCGTATGCCTGGAAGTCACTGGATGATAGGGTACAATTGATGTGGCTAGGATGCTCGAGTCAACTTGGTTCTGTTCCAATGTCCTTTATTTCTAGGAGGCTGAGACATGTTTTTATTTAAATAAGAGAAAGGGCAAGAGAGTAAGTGGAAGTGTATAAATAACTTTTCTCAACTTCACTTTGACCAACAGGATTTAAATAAATATGAGTTAAGAAAAGTCACATGGTTAGGTCCAGAGTTAGAGTGGTAGAATACTGTAAGATTCTATTGGAAAGGTTGTAGATAGAGGGAAAAGTGAAGAGTAGGGCAAAGAATGCAGTAAGTCTACTCTGCCTAAGGATGTAAAACTGAATGCTACTTACCCAATATCAGGAATAAGAGGAGGAAATTCACTCTCACCCATTTTACTTAACATTGACCTGGAAAACCACCAGTACAATAAAGAAAGGGGAAAAAAAGGTACACATATTGGGAAGGAAAAAGTAAATACGCCTTCCTTCAAGATGACAAGGTCAAATTTATCGAGAACCTTCGGGAATAGAACTGATAAATGGATTTAGCAAGGTCACAGAGTACTAGATTAATATACCAAAATGTATTTTATTTGTAGATAAAATAGCTACTAAAATTTAAAAATTACATCAAACAAAAATTACTTAGGAATAAATTTTGATGTGTAAGATCTTATCACTTTAAACTATAAGATTTTGCTGAGATAAATTAAAGATTTAAACAGATGGAAAATTACATGATGTTCTTGGTTTGAAAAACATCAGTGTTATTAATAGCAAGTTCCCTAAAACTTGTTTCTAGATAGAATACAATATATATCACAATCCCACTAATTATTTTTTATAGCTTGACATATTGACCCCAAAATTTATATGAAATCTCAAAACACTTAGAATACATGAAACAACTTTGAAAAAAGAAAGTTGGGTGACATATGCTAAGTGACTTTAAAATGAATTATGAAGCTATACTAATCAAAACCATATAGTTTTGACAGAAGAATAGACACATAGATCAGTAAAACAGAATTGAGAATTAAGAAATGGACCTATAGGGGCACTTGGGTGGCTCAGTGGGTTAAAGCCTCTGCCTTCGGCTCAGGTCATGATCTCAGGGTCCTGGGATCGAGCTCCGCATCCGGCTCTCTGCTTGGCAGGGAGCCTGAAAAAAAAAAAAAAAAGAAATGGACCTATACTCATATAGTCCATTGATTTCTTTCTTTCTTTTTTTTTTTAGTCCATTGATTTCTGAGAAAGATGTTTTGTCATGATGCAACAGAAGGTGAATGGACCACCTCCCAATTAATAGGTGGGATATGATGAAACTATAGGTGCTAAGAGGATTTGAAGGAAAAGCTATTAGTTACACAAGGGACTCCTGGGGAGAGCAGGTCAGGCACAAGCAGGTCCAGGCCTTGAGTGAGGCCTAGAGAGTGTTTCGAACTTATAGTGGCTGGGGGTTGCCCTTGGGAAAAGTATCTACATGCTGGATGGAGCTTTGGAAGGTCTGAATTTCCTGCTGGTACCTGCCCAGCTATGGGGCAGAGTGGGAAGAGTCAAGTTGTGGGTTGAAAGCTGTAGGCAGTTAAACCTCCAAAATGGAGTAAAACTCTTAATTACAGGTGCAGAGGTAATTTAGCATTGAAAGAATCATATTTTTAATAAATAGAACTGGAATAGCTGAAAATCCACATGGAAAGAATTGGACCTCGATCCTTTTATCACACCTAACAGAAAAATTAGTTAAAAATGGGCCATAGATTAAACATAAATTTGAAGCTATAAAAATTCTAGAAGAAAACAGGATAAAATATTTTTTTACCCTGAGTTAGGCAAAGGTTTTTTAGTTTGGACACAAAAAGCTCAAATCCTAGAAGGAAAAAATAAAGATGAAATAGATTCATCAAAATTAAAACTTGCTTGTTGAAAACTACTGCTAACAAAATGAAAAATCAAGCCACAAATTTGGGGAAGACATTTGCAGAAAATGTATCTGTCCAGGAAATTGTCTCAAGGATAAATAGAGAAGTCTTCTTGCTGCATAATAAGTCATATAACTCCATTTTAAAGATGAGCAAAAGATTTGAACAGACACTTCATTCACATTCAGAAGGAATGCACATAGCAAGAGACACATGCAAAGATGCTCAGTGTAATGGGTCACTAGGGAAATGCAGACTAAAACTGCAGTGTGATCCCATCAGATACCTATTAGGAAAACTGAAATTAAGAGGATCGAAAATTATGAATCTTGTCAAGGATGTGGAATGACTTAAACTTTCACATCCTTACTGCTGGTGGGAATGAAGAATGCTATGGCCACTTTGGAAAGCAGTTTGACAGTTTTTACAAAGTTAAATGTACACTTACCAAATGACCCAGCCACTCTTTTTTTTTTTTTTTTGACATCTACACATGAGAAATGAAAACAGATGTCTGCGTACAGAATTTTACAAAATTGTTCAGAACCACATTATTCATAAAAGCCCAAATTTGGAAATAGATCAAGTGTCCATCTGTTGGCAAATAGATAAATAAATTTTGGCTTAGCCTTAGTATGAAATTATGTAGTGATAAAAGAGATAAAAATATTGATACTTAGAATATGGATTAATCTTAAAAACATGCTACATGAAAGAAGATGGATATAAAATTAAATACTATATGATGACTCCATTTATAGGAAATTTTAAAAAGGACAAAACTGTCATGACAGGGGATCCTGGTTTTCTGGGGTTGGAGGGTGGGAATTGTCTGCAAAAGGACATAAAGGAACCTTTGGGGTAATGGAAATTCCCAAACTCGATTGTGATAGTGGTTGCACTATGGGTATACATTTGTCAATAGGTATCAATCTGTGTCCTTATGATCAGCCAATTTTGTGGCTTGTCCATTATACTTCAATAAAACCAGATCATTTTTTTTAGTTGATAAATTTACTTTCAGCCACGAAGCCAGAGGATCCAAAATCTTTTGTATACCTTCTTACAGATCTCAGTGTACCAGGAAATATTGCTGCTATGATATCCTTACTCTTAGACCTGTGGGAGGGAGCCTCGCGAAGTTGGTAAATATCCCCATGGTCGTATAATGGGCACGAGTTGTCTCCTCCCTAAAGAGACTACTTATCAGGACACTCTGCCTCTTTCTCAGTTCTTGTTTGGGCCACATATGTCTTATTGCAGGAATATACAATCAGAATGGATTTTAATCCTCTGGTGTTCTAGTGTCAGACAGAACCATCTAGTGCTTGTGAATGGATCTCTAAGAAAATGGAAAGGGCCAGGGATAGTGCAGGCCAGAACAGTAAGAGTTATAGTAACAGTAACTTAAAAAATGATGTATCCTCCTTCCTTGCTCTGCTTTTCCTTGTCCTTCTATGCCTTTTCTCTCTGAGTCAAGGATAAACATATTTGTCTATTGATAAGCTTGTCTCTGTTGATTTGTTTGGCACAGAAATCTAATTGATACTTAAATACTCTTACCCGTGGGTTGGCAGTTCTGATCACTAGAATCTGTACTTTGAGATTAGGGGTAGTGATTACATCTTAACAATTACAGGAAGAAAAGAGAAATCTGTTTATTTTTGCCAAAGGTCTGGTTATTCTATCCAGCAATTAGAGAAGAGCCCTATGGTAACTGTTCATTCGACTGAATTTAAGGGGCTATTGGTAAAGTCATATTTTGTCATAGTTAAAACTTTATGTTCTCAAATGGATGTTGTTCAATTGATATGTGTTGCTTTGGAAAATGCTCACTGAAGCACACGTATCGGGAACCCCTAAGGTACATTACTCAACAGTGGATGTGGTGTGGAGAGGGAGGCTGGTGCCTGGACATTTGCACTGGTTGGTAAATACAGACTCAAATAATGAGGAACCTAAATAAAAGGATCTTGGAGGCTATTTCATGTACACTTTTATTATTTACATTAGGAAAATGAGAAGAGAAGTTAAGTGATTTGTCCAAGTTAACGAAGTATGTTAGTGATGGACCTGGGACTACAACGGAGGCTGTGTGGCTCATTCTAATCCTCTTTCGACTGTACCATGCTGTATACTTCAAGGCTAATAAAACTGCACATATTCAGTAGAGGGAACGCTTCCTAAATGAGAGCAATATGATGGCCTGTGTTCTAATGCTGTGTGTTGATTCTAGTCAATATCTGTGGTGTTCCAAGGAACTCATATTTGGAGGCTCACAGCATTATTTCAGTTGGTAAGAGGCAGAAAGTAACTGGGTGGAGATTTTAATAGCTTCTGGTAGTAAAACATAGTGACAGCCTCATAGAATTTGATTCTGTTTTCAATATTTTATAACAAGCTCACTTTACTCCAAATGAATGGTGGTCATGTGGTTCCAGGATGAATTTCTTTTATAAGGGTTCTTACTCTTTAAGAAATATAGACATGGACATAAAAACAATTCTGTCTTTTACCTCATTGCCTCCTTTTTCAACTGGTAATAAATTGTTGGCTGAGTCTAGATAGGCACATAATAGGCAGTGTGAAAACCTTCCATCAATGAAGAGATTTATCTCTGAATAGTCTGAGAGAAACATTCCTCTATGCAATAAATACTGGAGGTGGGGGATATGGGCCAACAAGGAATGAATAGACTGTAAAGAAGCATTTTTCAGGATGATGGTAAATACCAACCTTCAAAAAAAGGAGAATTCTATAAACCGCAGTCAGTACCTACATTTTTTATGTGCTGTTTTTGACAGGATCTGCCTTAAGCACATTGCCTTAAACAAATTTATTCTAAATTTCCATAGAGATTTTGTCCATAACACCTTTCTGTGTCATGTACTGAAGCCTTATTGCTGTGTAACATTAGCTACATTTTTTGATAATTTGATTTTATTGGTTCAGCAGAGTTCAGTTTATTCCATTTCTTATACCTGATACCTATTCAGGTCATTACCCACATGGGCAGAGAATTTCCAAGGTTATTCTTAGATAAGCTTTTGGAAAATGCTGAATGCTTAGAAAGTGCTCAATAATTACTTATTGATTGCTTGTTGGAACTGGTTATTCTTCTTCCTCAAGACTGTTGGCTTAGTTTTTTTCCAAATGATTGTTTTTAAGATGTTATAATTTTTGTGAACTTTTCATTATGAATTTGTATGATTCTCCTTTTCCTGAAGTTATTATTTTTATAGTTCCTTTTGTTGTGAAGGTGATACCTGGTGGACCCTGTGTTCTTTGTATCATATCTCTAAAGGTGTGTCCATTTTACTGTAAGGACAAGAACTGAATCTGGGCCTAAATAATGGAACATGCAATTTGAAGCACCAAGAATTCAGCATTTATGTTATATTTTGTTTAACTAGAAATTAGAAC
The DNA here is from genome assembly GCA_028646535.1 of Procyon lotor. Lineage (NCBI taxonomy): Eukaryota > Metazoa > Chordata > Mammalia > Carnivora > Procyonidae > Procyon > Procyon lotor. Next base: position 13,854,367 of record CM053613.1, read on the forward strand.
TATGGAATATAAGAAGATTTGCAGACTGTTCATGGACCATCATCTTAACTTTATATGAAATAGAAATAGCTTGAGGCTGGTGTTAATGTGAGAGATTTGGACTGCAGTACACAAGTTACACATGCACCCCCCCACCCCCACTTATCCCCAATACCTGTTTAACTTCCCTAACTTAGGGTGGAAAACCTCAATTTAATATCTGATGTCGTGTCATCTAATCACATTGGGGATAGAATATTCGGACTAACTTTAGTCAGCAAACATTTATTGGAAACTTTCTGTGTTTTTAGCCTAGTAGCTTAATGTAAATGAGGCAGATCCAAGTACATCTTAAAGTTAAAACTTACTGAGGACTTACTCTATGTCTGACATTCTGGTTAGCATTTTACCTGCAGTATTGCATTTAATGTTTACAAAAATCTTGAGGGAGGTGCTAGTACCTACATTTTATAGATAGATGTGAAACTCAGGTCAGGTGATTTGCCTGAGGTCACTCACTTTATAGCAAAACCTGGACTTGAACTCAAACTTGTGTGATGCTAGAGTCCTTGGTTGAAACCTAAATGTATGTATCATCACAGTGGAGGCTTTGATGGACCTCATTCCCCTCTGCAATTTCACCTAGCTTTATCATCTGGACACTTGTGTTTTGTTCTCTTTATCCCCAGTTTTGACAATCTACTTGACATTTTGTCTGCGTTCAATATTTGTTTGTTGAATGAATGTGTGCAAAGGAAGGAATGCTCTACCTCAGGGTTTTTGTATTGACCTTGGATGGCTACTCATTTCATTTGTTAAAACACAGATGATAATGCAGAGGCATTAAGAAGGACAAAGAGAATTGAATAACCAAGTTAAAATGTTTTATTCCAAACACTAGTAACAAACATTGGAATCAAAGTGCTGAATATAACAGAATTTCCCCCCTCCAAAGAGTGCGATTATTTATGAAGTAAAGGACAAAGACATCTTGTAGTGTTTTTATGAAAGAGAAACATACATCAGAGGGCATAATGAAATTTTTGATAATAGAGTTTTGCCTTTCTTTACCAACCCTGTCTTGCAACATACATTCTTAATGAAGGCAAAGATCAACAAGCCACAAACAGGTCTTTTCTGTTAAAGATAAAGCAATCAGGAAACACAAAAGAAAGGAAAGAAAAAAGCTCCAACAAACTGGAACAATTACAAACATTATAAGAAAATCAATAAAATCAAATCTACTCTTAAAGCAACAAGTCTATTCAAGCATTGTTACAGACTATCTGATCATTACAAAGAAATCTCAGTTTGGGAGATTACAGTGGAATTAAGTGAAACTGAAAATGTCAAGACCAAGGCAATATGTGAGAGGCAGCCTTTATGCTTTACAAGGATGTACATGAACTGTGTCCTCATGTAGAAGGAGATCTGCTGAGGTCCTCGAATTTCACCTTATCAGAGTGGAATAGACAAAAGTTGGTATTCACTTCATTTCAACCAAGTTACTGGTTAGTCATTTTACTCTTAATCATCAGTCAATAATATTGAGTTAGAATTGGAAGCTTAGGGTTGTGCTAGATAACACCGGAAGAAACTGCTTTTCATATGCTCTGTCCCCCCTATTGGTTTCAAAAAACTTACTAATCCCTCAAGAATCATGTCAAATGCTTCCTCCTCTAGGACACTATTCCTGATTCCATTAGGCAGAGTGAATCACTTCCTTTTCTGGGCAGGGTAACAGGTTATTTGATCCTAAGTTCTCCCCTGTATATCTCCTACAGCCCTTAGTCATAGCATTGTTATAATTTGCTTCTAGCTGCCCCTTCAAGTTAAGAGCCATTTTACCAACAGATTCAACATAGAGCAGGTGGTCAGAGAGTATGTTCTGAGGGATGAATAAAGGAACTTATCTAGAAAACAGAACAATTTTTTTAAAGATTTTATTTATTTATTTGACAGAGAGATCACAAGTAGGCAGAGTGGCAGGCAGAGAGAGAGGGGGAAGCAGGCTGCCCGCCGAGTGGAGAGCCCAAGTGGAGACCCCAGAACCCTGAGATCATGACCTGAGCCAAAGGCAAAGTCTTTAACCCACTGAGCCAGCCAGGTGCCCCCAGAACAATTTCTTAACCTGTGCCTATTAACTAACTTTCAATGATTTATATCATTCATTCACTCAACAATTAATAACTCATGATATTCCAGGTACCTTGTTAGGCATGAGGGATTTAGGAATAAGATAATACCTTAAATGCAGGAGATTTCAGTTTTGGAAATTGGTGAACACATTAAATGCTTTGCCCTATGGTGAATTTGATGTTATGCATTTTTTACCACAATAAAACAAAAAACAAATAAAAAAAAGAGAAACAGAATTGGCTTCTTACCTTCAAAAGTGCCATTGACAAGGAAAGACTGAGGAACTGTTTTGGAGTCAAGGAGATGAAGGAGCCATGACAACAAAATGACTCCACTTGCTAGAAAGGAATTTATTATGACAGCAGGCTTGAGTGGGGTCTGAGGATTAGATGGTAGTAATGTATCAGTGGTAATAGCCTGATTTTGAGATTTGTATGGTGGTAATGTAAGAGAATGTTCCTCTCATAAGACATCTTTTGAGCAGAAGGGAAATCTTACCAGAATGGAAATCTGAATCTTCATAAAGAAATAGTACTGGAAATGATCCATATTAAAACACACACACACACACACACACACACACACACACACACATACACACTCCCCACTTCTATAGATTCTCACAGAGACATTTCTAATTTAAGCAATTTCAGTGATGTGAAGGTGCTGGTGGAGGCAAGAACTGTTTGTTTTTTTCTTGGAGAACCTCGTACTCTTACAACATCTAACGGCATCATTATGTGGGCTGGAACAGACCACTGTTAAGAGGTTTTCAAGAATGGAAACTGTTTAGAAGCCAGAAGTTTCCCTGAACATTACAGCTTCTCCAGTTACTTAGGTACAAAGTTTAACTTTGTTCCAAAGAAAGGTGAGGTGCATTGTTACCAGGAAAAAAAAAATCCTTTTATCATTATCAGAGGGTAGGAATGTGGACTTATTGTACTTTTATTTTTAAAAGAAATATATATATGTATATGAAAAAATGAATATTACTTATAATAACACTAAACAGATATAACTGCTTTAATGCTTCAGTGTAGTCTTATCTTCTGTACATAGGTGTATGAATTTTGCCCTACTACTATATGGACAAAAGCACGGCACATTTTTATTTTTCCAAGTCACATTAAATGAGTCTTTGCACCCTTTTTGCTATCGTCTTTTCCTAATATCCCACAAGAAATCTGAGGATTTATGTGGTACCTCCAAAATGAGGGGCCATGAATCTTTAATCCTTATAGTCCTAGCTAAGATGTTCACTGATGAGGCTGTCTTGATCCCTCTTCTCTATCCCACTGTACCCGGGAGTTTTATCTATGGCCTCAAAATCACAGCTCTCACCACTGTCGCTCTCAGTGTGGGACTTTCCAACATCTGCAAGCCACTTGGTCAGAGATCCTGTCTCCCTGACATCCTTGTAAATCTCCCCCAAAGCCCTAACTCGCTTCATCTGCCTTAGGACACTAAGGCAGTGTCTTTTAGCTGTGTCTTCCATTCATATATCTGAGGGCTGTATCCTGCACTGTATGCTTAGACTTTAGCTCTTTGTCTCTGTAGGCCTTGGTTTTTAAAAACAAATCAGCGTAATTCTTTTGTGGAGGTCTCTGGATTTCAGGATACAAAGTCTAATATCTTCTCCCTAGGATATCTACACACACACACACACACACACACACACACACACACACACTTCTGATTGTTCTGCTGTAGGCAAAATACATGATGATTAAATTATCCTGCCACATAGTTCATAATTTTATATTGATAGTATTTAACCCTTAGAACTCAATTGAAAAAATATTTGTTGAATGTCTGCTATGTGAGACACAACAGTGAGGAAGACATTTTCTATGAAAAACTCATAGTTTGGTGAGGAGTATTGGTCCCCAAATGGCTATTGATTCTCCTACTCTATAGAGTTTTGGTTTAAGTGACTTCTCCAAACAGGTCTCTTTTTCCCTTGATGTTCTCATTTCTCTTTTGTTTTTTTTCCCCCTCTCCTTTTTCACACCTATGAACAGGTGCAAGTTCTAGCATCTGTGCTGCCTCATAAGGAAGCAATTCAGCCCTTCTTTAGGCTTAGTAGTGCCAAGAACCACGGGTGTTTCTGCCACCTTCCTTTTCAGTTGATTTCAACTCTTCACTCCTCTCTCTTATGGTAGGAATGGGAGTCATTGGTGTCCATAGACACCTGCTGGGTGCAGAGATTAGCTCCAGATGCTGCTGTAATGTGTAGTTCACCCAGGCAGAAATACCCCTCATTAAGACAAAATTCTGCCAGCAGAGATGCTTACCTGGCTTTTCCTACTGTGTGGTACCTGAATGTGAACTGTGATTCTTCCATTGGGTCCACCCAATCCTAACACTGTCACATCCTGGGAACAGTTGTTTAATTGGATCTTAATGAAGACAACAAAATAATTTGCTTCAAGTGCCAACATTTGGAATGTTATACTCTATCAATATAAGAGTAAAAATATAGTACAAAGAGAACATTTTTAAACGCATTATATATAGGTACTGTGTTCTGTTTTATGTTGAGTTAACCCAATTGATTTTCATCACTCCATAACGTAGATATTATTGCCTTTTTTTTTAATGGATAAGGAAATGCAGCTTGTGTGGCAAAAGGCCCCGGAACCTTTGAGATGAGTAGCCCAACCTAGCCCACTCTGTTAATACAAATAGGCTTCATTATCTTCAGCTTCTGCTGATGAGACTTGGGAGTATACTAGTTAGGTAGATGGCTCGTGATTGGCAGAGCAGGGATGCGCAAGTCCCCGCCCACTCAGCTTCAGAACTTATCCTGAGATTGCACATCCCCACACTTAAGGTCTTCTAATAGAAGACTGGCAGGGGGTTAGGTGTCAGCTAGAAGGGGCGGTGCTTTTGAGAAAGGGTCTGTATATCTGTATAGCCGAGTCTAGTGTCTTTGGGGTCTTTTTCACTCCAGAGTCTCGAGAACTTCGCCTTTCCCTTTACTCCCCTGTTCCTTTATCATGAGCCCGTGCCCTCAAATAACTTCAAACACATAAAAAAATTAAGCACAGTTTCTAGTTTCCCCTCCCCCCTTGAGGACATTTTGCACGTGTCCTTGAATGATTTTCAACTTTAAATAAGTCCTCTATCTCCCTCCCTCTCTGGGGTCCCTGAGAAGTGTGTCTGCTTCCATCCCTTTCATGGAAGAAAGTACTTTGTTCTAAGCAAACAACAAACAAACACAGAGAGAAGTAAGCTGGTGTGTGAAAGGCAGGGAACAAAGAGAGTGCTGAGTGCAGACAGGGAGCTGGGCAGACCTGTCGGTTAAGCTCCATGAAGAAAAAAGGCGGCCACAACAGGGGACCTGGCGAGTCTGTCTTTTCAGACTTGCTTTCCCAGGGGCGCACACTTGAGCTGCCTTTCACCCTGGAGGCTGGGGATGCTGTGGGGAGGAAGGAGGTCACTCTCTGCCTTTGACTTTGTCCCAGAGAATGACTGTGGCTGAGAAAAGTTAATTGTTGGGAAACAGGTTTGGCTGTGTTCCTGCACAGCTAGGTCCTTCTGGTTCCAGACCTAGACCACAGCAGCTTCGCATGGGGCTTAGGGTTGTGAGCCACTGGGTGGAGTGGCTTCAGTCATTGATTTTGTATATATAAATACACACACACACACACGCACACATATATGTATTTGTATATTTATGTACATTTATATATATTTGTATTTGTATTTATATGTATTTTTAAGTGATTTTAAATATGTTTAGCGGAAGAAGGGGGTTTGGGCCATAAAAGAAGACACAAAGTGAGAGATGACTAGAATTTTCAATCCCCAAACTGCCCCAGAAAGAAGAATCTTAGAAAAGGTATGAATGCTAAAAAGGATAACAGGCAGTGTTGGGAGCCAACCTTCTGTATGGCCCACGAAAGCAGAATTAAATCCTGTGGGGGATAGTTTTGGGGGCAGGTTTCTAGGAAAAAATAAAAAGGCTGTTCCTAATAGACTTACCAGAAAGGGAAGGTATCACAAGTTACTGAACTTCCCCTAATTGGAATGCATTTAAACAGGAGAGGGAACATCATAAGAGGGACTCGGACAACTGACAGGCAGAATTTCCTAAATTGTGCCCTGGAGCTGACCTCCTGCAGAACCAGCCAAGAGGCTTGTTACAAATGCGCCTTTCCAGGCATTACCTCAGCCAGCATTTGAGGATGCCTTCCGCTGGGGTTGGAGTCTGAGGTCCCTCAGACAAATCTTTATACTCTACGGACCACTCTTAGATAGGTCTGCTAGACTCTCTGAGATACTTTTAATTATGGAAATTTGGGACTCACGTTCTGGAACTGCCTTTGCTGTTGACGAGATAGGCAACTTTCAACAAATCATTTAATCTGTCCATTTCCTCATCTCTTCAGATGATCCCAGATACATTTAGGAACTTAAAAATTAACATATATTCCTGGCTTTTGCCCCTGAAAATCCTAATTCAGTGAGTCTAGGGTAATCCTTATGGTCAGCCAGGTTTGGGAACCAATGAAGAATAAATAATCTCTAAGGATTTTCTAGCATCAAAATGTCATGAATCTATATTATTGAAACTCATCAAAAATGTCTGAGGCCCCATCTTATCCATATCTTCTCCATCCATGATGTTTTAGGAGGTAGCTCCCTTTTCTGGACTAAGTGTTGATCATTTATTTATTTTCAAAAAATTATTAAAAAAGTAGATGCTTACTGGGAATATGCTCTTTTTTTTCTGACCTTTTTAATTTTCTCTCCCAGAACAGAAATCATGGCATGCATTTGCCATCAAATGTGAAAACATCGCATGCATTTGAATCACAATACTCCCTACCTGACTTATAATACTGTAGAGCAGAAATTTCCTTGGTCTTTATAGAAGCACCCAAGTCAGGCAAGCATGGCTTCTTAATAGAGGGAAACTTTAAGGGAGGAATTTCTTAGATCACACATTTTTCTGAGTATTGTAGATATGTAGCTTATATTTTGAAAGAGTTCAGAGACTATAGCATATGTTGCATAAAAAAATAACTACAGTTATTCAACACATCTATTCTTGGAAAAAGGAAAAAAAAATCATTATTTCGTACTTCTAGGGCTGTCAGTCCCCCTAAGGGAAATTTCCCAAGGGTTTCCAATAACACAGAGTTGGAAGGTTTCTGACAGGCTAGTCTCACCAATATTTAAGTGAATTATCAAGTGTAAACCTGTGCTGGTGGCTCTGTCCTAAACAAAGAGGAATAGATGTCCAAAAAGAACCCCTGTGTTCTGAGCTTATAATTGAAACTGAGATTCTTTTATTATCCTGAAAATAATTTTGGAAAAGATTTCCAGGCCTAATGTTGGGACATTAATCAGCTTCTGACTTCACCTCTAGACTTCAGCTCCAGAATGGAATGTTTCTTTGTAATAATGCCTTTGCTGGTCCAAAATAATTTTTCTTGTTTAAGAGTTTTCCTGTCCTAGGAGAAGCAGGTACTTGCTAACAACTAGCTTTATTTCTGCTACCATAGTGAGTCCTTTGAAATCAGGGTGATGTTTTGCTTCCCTCTGTTTCTCAAGTCAAAAAAATTCATGGTGATCCTCATTCTAAGGAGCATAAAATTCTCCTGGGGATGATTGGTAAAGGGGAGCCTGCTTTTCCTTCTCCCTCTATGGTTCCTCCTGCTTGTGCTCTCTAGCTCTCTTTCTGTCAAGTAAATAGATACAAAAATCTAAAAAAAAAAAATCCAAAAAAAAAAAAAAACCCAAGAAACAAAGAAGGCTCATGGCAGCACCAAGCTTACATTTCCTTAGTGCCATCATTTCAAAAGGAGAGTGTGTGTTTTCCCTCATATTTCCAGCAAATATCATGGAGAGGGAGGTAATAAATATGAATAGCTTTATTGCTGTATACTTCCGTCTACTTGAAAACACAAATGCACTTTAATAAATACATGTTTGCCTGTATGCAACACTCCCTAAATAAAATCTACCAGCGCTCTAATATGTGGCAAGAAAGATACAGGAATGACAACTGATTTTGTCAGATTAACAGAGGAGAAATTTCCTTGCACACCCTAAATTTCTGTGATTGCTAGAGCAAGTGTCTGCCTTTTGTATTTCTTCTACATTCGTACAAACCACAGAAACTCTATTATACAATGTAAAACTGGCACACGTTGTTTTTTTATTACTTACAGCAGACGATGATTATTTACTGTGTGCGAAAATAAAATACTGTCAAGAGAATCTTGTAATAATTAGTGTCTAAAGTGTATGTGCACATGAACGGGGAAGGAAGTAATTACAAATAAATTCTCTGTCATCCAATAAATTTGCTTTAGGGTATATATATTTATTTTTAAAATTCCACTGAAAGTATATAAAAGCTATATTTGCTCTTGTAATTGAATCTACCGGCCTTGTCCCTAAGAATATTCATGGGATCTGCTCACCATCCAGTGACTTTCAAGATATTATATTGTTCAAAACTTACCTCAAGGACCAAAATTGAGTGGTAAATTTAGAAAAGAGAAAAAAAAACTCTAACAGCTTAAGGAGTTTGAAAGAGAATCAATGATCTTGTAGGTAAAGAATAACTGGAAATAATGTCCATCTATTTTCTTGTCTCCTAATGGCGATATCCTTCAGATTTCTTATGTGAATGGCCAGCCACACGAAATGTCCGAAAGAACTGTAGATTTGGATGTAAGCAAAAACAGAGTTGCATCCTCTTTATACCACCAACTGGCCAAGTAACTGTGCCACATTCTTAGTTTTCTTATTCATGTAATGGAATTCAGATAGATACTTCATAGTATCAATAAGAGCGTTAAATGAGATAAGGTTCTTCAAGTGCTTGCTTAAGTACCTGGCAAAACATAAATTCTCAGTAAATGTTTGTTCCCTCTGCTAAACTTCGAGAAACACCAAGATTTGCACTAGAGAGGATCTGAGACATGCATGAGATTTAGATTTCTGTAGTACATTATATAGCTTCTTCTTTGAAATGCTTCCTTTCTTAAATGAAGTACTTAATGGTCATCAGGGAACATCTCAGGAAAAGGGTAGGATTTCAAAATGATTTTGGCTTTATTCTTTCTTGTTTGTTCTTTGAAGTTGTGAACATAGAAATTCTCAGCCACCCCTGTTCTGGGAGATAGCTGTGCCTGTAGGACCCTAATAAAAAGCAAATTATTTTTTATAAAAGTACAAAGTACAAAGGTAATTCAATGGAGAAAGTAAAATATTTTCAATGAACCTGCTGAAACCACTGGTGAGCCATATAGAAAAGCAAAACAAATCATTAAACTCAATCCTTTCTTCATAGTATATTCAAAAATTAATTTGAAATGAATATTATACCTAAAGGAAAACATAGCATAATATATTTACAAACTTGGGATAAACCTTAGAACTGGAAAAGCACTAACTAAAAAAGAAAAAATATGATATGCTGAATCTCATAAGAATAAAAGTAATTAAAAAACCCTGCTTCTAATAAAACACCATTAAAAAAATGGTAAGCCACTGTCTGGAGCAAATATTTGCAATGCATATTTTTGACAAATGGTTTGTAGAACATAAAAAATCCCCATTATTTCCCAATAAAAAGACAAACAATCCAGTAAAGGTAGATGGAAAAAAACTTGCATGGACATTTCATAGAAGAAGATGTGCAAATAGCCAAATGGCCAATGGTCAGTATCCTAAGATATTCCTTTTCATCTAAGTATAATGGCTCAAATTAAGAAGACTAACAATACCAAATGTTTGTAAAAATGTAGAGCAAATTGGAATTCTTCTGCATTTCTGAATTTTGATCAGTTATACCTTACTGGAAAACAATTTGGCAGTTTCTTAAAAATTATGATACTAATAATAGATACTGTGATGTATCTATCTGAAGTATCCATCTACCCCTCATGGCATAGCAATCCCATTTCTAAGTATTTGCTGAAAGGAAATGAAGACATATATCCGCAAAAGTACAGGTACTCAATTTTTCTTAGCAGTGTTTTTTAATCATAATAGGTCAAACTGTAAAGTGTCCAAATAGCCACCAACAGATGGACACATTCACTTCAAATTGTGATATATTGAATTGTGATATATTGAATTGCAATAAAAAATGAACTATTATTAATACATGCCACAGCATGGATACATCCCCAAAACATGCTGAGCAAAAGAATCCAGGCAAAAAAAGAATACATACTTTGCATTTACATTTATACAAAGGTCTTTTAACAGACAGCATAAACTGGGAGATAGATGTTAACTGCAGTGATTTCCTAGGGGAGTGTTGTATTGCCTGAAAGGAACACAAAAGAACTTTCTAGGTGATGGAAATGCTCTATACCCTGATTGTAGTGATGTTTACTCAGGTGTATACATGTGTCAAAACTCATCTAAGCGTTAAGGGTGCACTTTGTTCATAAATTGTACTTTGAAAGGGAGAAAAGGGAAAGCAAAGGAGTACGTATAGTTCTGTAATTGTCAGGGCAGTCTCTTCTTAAGAAAATAATACTCTGTTTCTTCAGAATGGTCTGAGATAGTCTTGAAGTAGCTCCAGAGGCACAGAGTACCCATCATCCCCATTCTGTGCACTTCACCCGGAGGTGCAGAGTGTTGGGTTCCAGCTGGGACCAGCCAATCTCCTGCTCAAGGTGTCACTGCAACTTCTGTCACCTTCCCATTCCCCACGACCCTGCTCTCCCATCCACACTTAACCTCCTCCTTCTTCCCCTTTTCTTTTCTGCTTTTTCCTATTCTTCCCTGCCCCCCGCTCCCCCACCTACCTGCTTTTATGTTCATTGTAATAATTTTGGAAAATGAACACACACACTTGCAAAGCAAAAGGGAACAAACTCATTTATGCATCACCACTTATACATCCAGATATTTCCATCATTCAGTTAATATTTTTCCCTACTTGCGTTGACTTTTCTTCTATTTGAGATGATGCTGATTGTACAGTTTTGAAGCCTGTTACTCTCTATTAACTTAAGCATGTTTCTACTAAAACTCCTAAAGATTATTTCATTTGTAGTATATTCTATTATATGGCGTACAGTAATTTAGCTATTCATTTTGTGAGTATGAATATTTAGACAGCATTAATTTTCTTATTTTTACAAGCAACTTTATGAGGGGAATCTTTGTGTATACATTTTAACATTAATTTTAACATTTTGATCAGTTATATGTACACATATTTTAAAGAACCATGTACATGCGTGTATAAGGCATATTAAAAAAAAATTCTATAACCCCTTTTCCTCATCACTATGTTTCTCTCTCTAGAGGCAACCACTTTCTATTACTGTATTTCTTTTGATATTTACTTCTGTATTTCTCATCAATGTGCTTATGTTGGGACTTGTTAATTTTAAATTTTGAGCATGTCTGTTGAATTTACACTATGGAAAGTGAGATCGAATTATCTTTTACAACACCTCTTACCATGCACCACACATACACCCCTCTATGTATCATCTCAGTAGAGTTGTGAGAGTCCATAATCCATTAAATGTTACTTTGTTTTGCTTTGAAAAGATGGTGTGTAGGCTAAGAGAAGGATTTGAACATTCCTTGTTTCTCTGATGAAATATTATCATCATATAATCTTAATGACACCTCTATCTTACCTATTTGCAGATAAAATAGTTTTTTATGGTCTTGTATGACCTCAGGCTGTCTAATTGGTTTTCTGGAAAAAAGAATAGACTCTCAGGAGGGTTTCTCATTGTCTAGGCTTTAGGGTTGATAGTAACACATGTCACTTAGGCTTCAATCAGAGAAGCAGAACCATGACCAGAAATACATGCCTTGGTCTCCTGGGTCTCCAGCTTGCTGACTGCAGATCTTGGGGTTTCTCAGCCTCTGTAATAATAAATCCTTATTTATTATTAAAAATAATTATATATTTATTATAAAGAATATAATCAGGTATTTCTATTTCTCCAAGCACACTGTTCCTCATGAGACACTTTGACTCTATAATTTGCTCTAAGAGCACATGCTGAGCTTGGCAGATACACACAAGCTTAGTGTCAGCACATCGAGAATCATTTTCAGTTTCTCATAATGATGTGTGGGTGATGGTCCAGGACTTCACAATCTTACTTCTAAGCTTTATACGTACAGACCTGTGAGGTCTACAAGAGCCCATGGAAAGGCTTGCTGCCTCTGAAATGGCAAGGTTAACAAAATGCTTTCAGAAATTCTTTTGAAACTCTTTTAACAAGTGATAACATGTCATTGCACTTTGCCAATTAATACACTTGTTTAAAGACCCTAATTACAAGCTAACCTTTGTTGAGAACTTGTATGTTAGCTTCTGTGCAAGGCACTTTTATTTTATTTTAATTTTTTTTAAAGATTTTATTTATTTGACAGAGAGAGAGAGATCACAAGTAGGCAGAGAGGCAGGCAGAGAGAGATGGTGCCGGGGTCCAGCCCAGGCAGTCCAGGGGTTCCCTGAAGGATGGATGGTGTCGGTGAAAGGAGTGAGAGCCAGAAGTTCTTTCAATCACTAGGCAGGCATCTCTGCCTCATTGGTGTTTGACTCTTTATTTATAGGCAGCAGGTTACATGGAAAATAGTTAATGATTTTCTCAGATAAGGGGGCTTAGATCAACAAAAGTTTTTTGCAGAACCTATAGTTTTTTCTAAGACCAAGGCAGAGATAGGCTTATCTCATTTAGAACAACAAGACCCTTAACAACAATTTTTATGACTGCCTCTATATATTGGAAAAAGATTTAGTTATGTATATCTTTTGCACATTAACCAGAAGAAGAGGGGATGACATTTGAGTTTATTATAGAATGACCCAAGCTGTTTGTGGAAGCCTTTTATTGCTGCTGGGTGAGCAGACACCTGGGAGCCTCATCCTGTGTATTCTTTAGCAAAGTCTGAAGTAAAACTCTATTGTCTTTATGTTTAACCATTCCTACCTTATCTTATGTGTACTCTCCATCGTAAGGGAATGCAGGTGTTGGTGTAGATGATGGAATGTGAATCTCCTAGGGGAGAACTAAAGTTGGCTGTAGATTATTAAAGGTCTGTGTAAGTGTTGACCTTTAAGTACCTTATCATCTTATCTGCAATAATTTGGTGGATGAACATTGGAAGGGAGCCTCGCAGTTATCGGCTCTAACGGTTTTATGGTGGGGGGAATGGTTTGGTAGTTCCATGTAGCTTCTGCAAGGAAATGTCGGTCTGGCTTAGAAGCAGGTTAAGTGAGTCAGAGCCTCAATTTGAGTTAAAGGCTTAGGCCAAAAAGAAGAAAGGAATTCGAGTAACACAAAGAGATATAGGAGGAGATACCGATCCCCTTTCATATGGCAGGAGCCTTGCAAACCTGCCCCCTCACTGGACCGTGTCAAATGGCGAGGTTTCTGCGGCTCTCAGCAAGATAGGGAAGCAGGCTCCCCGCTGAGCAGAGAGCCCGATGTGGGGCTCTATCCCAGGACCCTGAGATCATGACCTGAGCCGAAGGCAAAGGCTTTAATCCACTGAGCCACCCAGGTACCCCTCAAGGCACTTTTATATATATGTCATTCAATCTTCAAAACACATGATAGATAGGTGGCATTGATTCCCTTAAAATGGATAAATTGAGGCCTCTCATGGCTAAAGGCCATTCCTAATATCTATATCTAATATCTAATAATTATTGGAACCAGGATTTGAACAGCCTACCAGATTTTGCTTCATGGGATGAATACATGTTTTGTCCATGCAAATAAACAAATAAATCTTTTAATGAAAGAAGAATTAAATTCATTATGTGATTTTTCCAAAATTGCTTTTTAAGATCATTAATTTAGTCAATTCTAGCTGCAAGAGACTTTAAAGGATTGCATATAGGTATTTTTTTGTTTATGAACCAGAAGAACATTTGCTTTAAGAGTTCCATTAAGTCCAAATTTTCCTTCTAATGTCTTAGCCAGTGCTAGAAACAAAAAGAGAGGCTGCTATTGAAAGTTTCATAACATTTAATTTTGCTATGCCTAGACCCAGATGGATGACTTAAAATGAATTATGGCAGTCCTTTCTGTTCTTGTCATGTATGGAGAGGAGCCTTGCCCTTACAACCTAAAGGACTTCAAAACAAGGATCATCTGGGTGCTTCTAAATGCCTCTCCTTCATCCTCGCCATCATCAGGACCACCAGAGGAGACTACATCTCTGGATGGGGCCAAGTACAATTGAGGCAGAGACTTGAGGGAGGCAGTATAGGGTAGAGGCCAAGATCTTGGGTTCTGGAGTTAGGCAGATCTCAGTTCATAACCATATTCTTGTAGCTAATTAGCTATATGAACTCTTTCATACTGCTAAATCTTGCTAGGTCTTGTGCTTGTTTGTAAGAAAGGATTAATAATACGAGCTACCTGATAGAATTGTTGTGGGAATTAAATGATATGATGTATAAGAAAATCTTAGTACAATGACTAAGGAATAGTAAACATTTAATAAATGTTAGCTAGTGCTATCACGTCATCATCATCATTATTATTGATGTAAAATGGCAGGAAAGCTGACTTGAAGAAAATGGGAGGGCCCTGTAGTTCTGATGGAGCTGCAGATTATGACACAGCCCTGTGCAGGGTCTGTGGAGACTCATTCACCGACAGCACCCAGAGTGAGAAACAGGGGGCATCAGTCTACCTCAGACCTTACCTTGTTATCTGAGAGGGAGAGGCTTTGGACTGGATGACTTTGAAGATCATGGCATCCTATAGTTGTTTGGTCCTCAGTCATTAAGTAAATAGTTTATGTTACTAAATACGAAGGGGATAAGTATGGAATTCACGCATTCCTTCATTCTGTCATTCAGTCAAAATATATTTTGGGTGCCTATTTTGGATCTGACACACACTGTTAGGCACTGGGGCACAGCCTTGACTTAATGAGATAAAAATCCCTGACTGCGTGGAATTTGCATACATGGGAGGGGACAAACAATATCGACAAGGATAAAATGTATGGTTTGCCAGATAGTGACAATCATTAGGAAGAAAAATGAAGAAGCACAGAAGAGGGATAGGTAATTCTGGGAGGGTGATAAAATTTAAAATGGGATGGTCAGAGAGGGTCTCACAAAGAAGGTGACATTGTAATCAGAGAACTGAAGGCAGTAGGGGAGGAAGAAAAGAACATTTTAGGCAAAGGAAGAGCAAGTGCAAAGCTTTGAAGTGGGGCCTGACTGCCGTGTTCAGTGAAGAGTGAGAAGGGGCCATTGTGCCAGAGTGGAGTGAGCTGTGAGAGAATCACAGGGGATGAGGTCAGAGAGGTGGGTTGGGAGGGACACATATTGTTAGAAGCCTTCTAAGCCATTGTAAGGACTTTAGCTTTTACTTTGAGTGAGACAGAAAACCATTAGCAGGTGTTGAATAGAAGACTAACATGACTTACTTTTAAAAGGCATATCTCTCTAGTTATGCTGAGAATAGAAAGGGGGAACAAAATCAAAAATAGGGAGGTGTGTGAGGCTAATCTAGGTAAGCAGGTTAGTTGTTTGGATCCCTACGTGGGTGTGGTAAAAAATGGTAAGTTTCTGGATATACTTTAAAAGGCAGTCCACTGAGATTTATTGCTGGGGTGGATTTGGAGTGTAAGAGAAAATGATGAAACGCATTTATAGATATAGAGAGAAAGAGAAGTGGATATACAGTTGACCCTTGAATAACATGGGAATGAGGAGCACTAACCCCCACACGGTTTAGAATCTGTGTATAACTTTGAATTCTCCAGAATTTAACTACCAATAACCTGCTGTTGACCAGAAGCCTTACCAACAATATAAACAGTTAACACATATTTTGTAAGTTATATGCATTATATACTATATTCTTATAATAATGCCTGATTTTTTCTTAGTTTTTTTGGTATTCCTAGGCTATGTGGTTCATTTGTGAGTTTGTTTTTTTTTTTGAATTGTCACAAAACTCTAGAAATTTTCCAATGTATTTATTGAAAAAAATCTACATATAAGTGGACCCACATGGTTCAAACCCATGTAGTTTAAGGGTCAACTGTATATGTGTGTGTGTGTGTATGTATACTTTATATATTTAACACACGTGCGTATGTATATATATGTGTGTATACTTTATATATTTAACACACATATGTGTGTGAATGTGTATTTTTATAAATTTCATATGCCATACAAATGAAGATGTTGAATAGGCAGTAGACTGAATCTGGAGTTAGGAAATAGTAGATCAGCACCTGAGAAATACATTTGTGAATGTATTTAAATGACAAGACAATGAGATTAGATGAGATCACTAAGGGAGTGAATGCAGATAAAAGAGATAGGAAGCTTAACAGATGAGACCTAAAATACTCCAAAATTTAGAGGGGAGGTTGATGAGCAAGGAACAATAAAGAATTTTGAGAGACAGAGCAGCAGGAGGAAAACCAAGAGAGTTTGGATCCTGGAAGTCAAGTGAAAAATGTGTTTTAAGGACAAGGTACTGTCCATTGGATTTTAAAACATGAAAATCATTGGTGATCTTGACACTGAATAAATAGGAAGCTGGTGTGATTTGGAAATTAAGCTGAGCATGCCCCTGTTCAGGAATAGAACTCCAGGTGGACATGTTGAACCGAATGCTTGGCCACGGACAGATATAGGACATGGCCTCAGAAAAAGTACCCAGCCATATTGGGTAAAGTAATGAGAAATTAGCCCAGGGGAGCTCACTGATGATCAGGAGCTAAGAGAACCGCAGCGCTCATACTGCATTCCTGATCATATCCTGGAGAGGCAATGACAGCTAAAAATAAGCTCACTTCCCACTTGGTTGATACTGAGGGATTTTTTTAAACATTACCTATTCATATTCTTTTATTTAAAGGTATGGCCTGTATGTGTAATTCTATATAGGATGCTTTTGAGTCTCATTTAAGGTTTTAAGGTATCTCCCTTATGACTTCTCAAAGCAGTTCCTTTTAGTACTCCCAGCATTAGACCACTATCTTGGTTATTAGGTTTATTAAATGAATTAGTAAGTGGAGAAAAGTATGGTTCTTTATTTTTCCATTGGGGCAGTCTTACACTTCAGTTTATTCTGCATGTTCAGCTTTGTTCAGCCTTATAATTTGGGGGTTTTCAACTAACAAAAGATCAAGATTTGATCTTAAAATGCTTTCTGTGATATTGTCTAAATTGCTGGGAGGTGCCTATGGAAAGGAAGGGTCAGCCCTCTTGCTAGGCAGATTATACTTGAGATACAGTTTCTTCCATTTCCTATTATGGCAAATATCTGTGCTTAGTAATTACCTAAGGCCATTCAAATATTTCCTTTTAGCCTACTCTAGGGTCCCTGGCAATTTGCAGCTGTGATGTGTGGCTTTCATTATTAGTGAAACTAGAGCTAGAATTTCACCTTGGGTGTTCTCTGGAATTGGGTTATCTGTGGGGATGTTGCTGGGATCGGACACGCAAGCAGAAGGGTGTAATCATATTATTAGCAAAGGAATGGGGATTCCAAGGTATCGGCGGAGCTATTCTGCTTATAGAATGCAGGCTCATCAGAGGTTTTCTAAACAGCTCTGTGTCCTTCTCTTTTCCTTCAGGCAATACAATCACATCTCAATAAAAAAATTAATTTGCTATGAAAAATACATATTTTGCCCCCACAGAGCAGTCTTAACTTACTACCTACAAAGGCATCACCATGCACTTTTAAAAAAATGATGTCTCTACTGCTCATTTATTCTTCAGAAGCAGTTTATTAACCAAATAATAATGTCACAGTATGTTTTGGAAGCCCAGTTGAAGATGAGAGTCTGAGATTTGACTAGCAGTGTGACCCGCAGTTAGACATCTGTTCTTTCAGAGACTCAGATTACTTATAAAACAGGAACAACAACATTTACCACCCATGATGTAGACTAACAGTGCCTTGCACTCAACAGACATTCTAATAAGTGGTAGGATTCTCCCATAGAATAATTTATTTATTCTTAATCCTACTTCAAGTATCAAACTCAACTGTTAATCATCATCAGTATTTTCTCTAGAATAAAATCCTGTTTTAAAGATTTTTTAAGTGAGCAATTATATTAAAAAGTATGTGCCATGAGCTCCTAATCTGTATTAATACTCGTTTATGTAACAGAGAATCTACTTGGCCGACAGGTTTGTTGACTGCAGTCCCTTCAGGTATGGGTGTTGAAGTTTTCCCCTTTATCCTCACTCTTTGGTCTTAGAGTTGTCCCTGGAGCACTGCAGGGAGGCATGCATAAGGGACATCAGATGGTGACAGTGTTATCTTCCACATTGCTCCTGGTGGTGGCTTCTTGTGTCCAGAAGATGTTCCTGCCCACATGATGTGTGCACACAGGTGTAATCCTGGTAGGTTCACCATCAGGGATACTAAGTAGCGTAAGGGGCAGTTATAATGAGCCCTTTTGTGGACACGCAGGGTCGTATATTTATCAGGGTTTCCCCTCTGGGATTACTTTTCCAGCTCTGATCTCCTGGGATTTTTCTCTGTTGTCTATCTCCTTCAAACTTTCTCAGGTTTCTATCTTTCCATCTTTTTTGACCCTCCACACCCTACCCTCTCTTAATCTCTTAAACCCTCTTTTCCTCTCACAGTAGCCCTTGGTGGCCAATCAGGGAGTTTTCAACTTGAATCATTAACTAACTGAAACCATCAGCCACAGAAGAAATGATTCCTTTTTACCCTGGGTCAGTTTTGAAATACACACAGTGCTACCTCACTATTTTCCTATTTTGTGAGAAGAGGGAATATTTTCATCCCATCCCAGAGAAGATGGCCTTCAGTAGAATGTATCTAATGATGTCCTGTGCTGCATCGTAGATAAGCATGACCTTGGAGTTTTCATGTCAGAAAATATGTTGAACTTTCATATCCTACTGCATTTACAATGATTTAGTGGCCACAACAGGACAAAAAACTAACAAAAAAACCTTCTGCAGAATAAAATAGCTCTTGTGTATTATTCTGCCTCCCTTTTTTATAGCAAAGTGTTCAGGTCAACTTATTCTTTAGCTTCAGTCTTACCTAAAGAATAAGAAAATTAAGGATATTCTTTCAATATTAGGTGTAAAATTTCTGGAAGCAATAGTTTTCCCCAGAGGGAAATACCACTTGTGTCTTCGGATGTCTGACGCAAACATTGTAAAATAATGTAAGATAGAAAATGGCTCATTGTCCTGATTTGGAGATTCATAAATCAAAGAGTCATACCTAAATTCTTGTTGTTTCACAGTTTTTTTCAGATATAATTCACATACCTTAAAATTCTATGGCTCTTACTAAATTCACACAATCGTGCCACCATCAGTATGATCAATTTTAAAATATTTTCATCACCCTAAAAACTCATTAGAGTCACTTCTCACTTACTCCTTTTTCTGAACCCTAGATGACCACTAATCTAATTTCTGTCTTTATATATTTGCCTATTTTGTATATTTTATGTAAATGGAGTCATATAATATATGACTGTCTTATTTCACTTTGTTATAGTACATACTAATACTTCCTTTTTATTGCTGAATAATATATTATTGTATGGATATACCATGTTTTATTTATCCATTCATCAGTTTACAAACACTGGGTCGTTTTTCATTTTTGGCTATTGTGACTAATGCTCCTTTGGACAAGTTTTAGTGTGGACATATATTTTCACTTATCTTAGATATATATCTGGGAGTTGAATTGATGGATCATATGGATACCTTGTTTAATCTTTTGAAGAACAGCTAGATTATTTTACAAAGTGGCTGCACCATTTTATGGTACCACCACCAGTGTACAGAGTTCACATTTCTCTACATCCTTACCAATAGTTGTTACTATTTGTCTTTTTGATTATAGCCATCCTAGTGGGTGTGGACTGATTATGTCATTGTGGTTTTTATTTACATTACCTGATAGCTAATGATGCGAAGTGTCTTTTGATGTATTTATTGGCAATTTATGTTTCTTCTTTGGAAAAATGTCCATTCAAATCCTTTGCCCATTTTAAAATTAGGTTGTCTTTTGTTGTTGGATTGTAGGAGTTCCTTATGTATTATAGATGTAAGTTCCTTAGCAGATGTGTGATTTGTAAATATTTGCCCCCATTCTCTGGGTTAGGTTTTTATTTTTACTTTTTTACTTTTATGTATATATTGGAGGTATAAATTTTTTTTGTTTGAAGTACAGGTTTTATTTGAAGTACAAATTTTCTTATTTTTATAGAGTCCATTTACTCATATTTTCTTTTGTCGCTTATGGTTTTGGTGTCATCTCTATGAAGGTGTTGACTAATCCAAGGTCATGCAGATTTATTCCTGTATTTATTCTAAGAGTTTTTTTTTTTATAGTTTTAGCTCTTATTTACCTAGGTATTTGATGCGTTTTTAAAAATTTATTATTTTTTTTTTACATTTTAACTCCATCGTAATTAACATACAGTGTTATATTAGTTTCAGGCGTACAATATAGTGGTTCAACAATTATGTGCATTATTCAGTGCTCTCAGATGCATTTTTTAGTTAATTTGTGTATGCTATGAAGTAGAGGTCTAGTTCTATGCTTTTTCATATGGATAGATACATAATGGTCCCAGAACCATTTTTTTTGAAAAGACTCTTCTTTCACCATTGAGTTGTCTTAGAACCCTTGTCAAAAATTAATTGACTCTAATTGTTAGGGTCTTTCTCTGGACTCTTGGTTCTATTCTGTTGATCTATATGTCTACCCTAATGCCAGAACCATGCTGTCTTTATTACTATACACTTCTAGTAAGTTTTTGTGTTTTTTTTTTTTTAAGATTTTATTTATGTATTTGACAGAGAGAGGGACAGCACAAGTAGGCAGAGTGGCAGACAGAGGGAGAAGGAGAAGCAGGTTCCCCACTGAGTAGGGAGCCTGATGCGGTCTTGATCCCAAGACCCTGGGATCATGACCTGAGCTGAAGTCAGCCACTTAATTGGCTGAGCTACCCAGGCACCCTCTAGTAAGTTTTGAATGTACATGGCCCTAATATTTTTTTCCCTCAAATTTGCTTTGGCCATTCTGGGTCTCTTGCAGTTCCATTTGAAGTTTAGGATCAACTTGTCAGTTTCTAAAAAAAAAAAGTCAGCTGACATTTGGTAGGGATTACATTGAATCTGTAGATCCATATGGGGAATACTGACATCTTAACAAGATTAATTGGACTCAAAAAAACCAATGTCTTCCCATTTATTTAAGTCTCTTTAATGTTTTTTAGCAGTATTTTATAGTTTTCAGAATGTAGGTTTTACAGTTCTTTTGTGAAGTTTATTCCTAAGTATTTTGTTCTTTTTGATGCTATGTAGGTAGAATTGTTTCTTTAATTTCATTTTGGGATTGCTAGTACATAGCTATATAATGGATTCTTTATATTTATTTATTTATTTATTTATTTATTTATTTATTTATTTATTTATTTAATGATAGAGCACAGAGGAAGGAGTAGAGGGAGAGGAACAAACAGACTCCCCTATGAGTGGGGAAAGCCTGATGTGGGGCTCAGTTCCACGACCTTGAGATAATAACCTGTGCCAAAACCAAAAGTCAGGCACCCAATTGACTGAGTCACCCAGTTGCCCCAATGTATAATTGATTTTTTATTTTTATATATTGATCTATACCTTGCTACCTTGTAGAATATTTTTTAATTTGTTTTAGTAGCTTTTTAATAGCTTTCTTAGGAGTCTCTTTATATAAAATCATGTCATTTGTGAATAAAGATAGTTTTACTTCTTCCTTTCCCATCTGGGTGCCTTTTTATTTCATTGTCTTTCCTGATTGACCTGGCTAGAACTTCCAGTACCATGTTGAATAGAAGTGGTGAGAACAGACATTCTTGCCCTGGTCCTAATGTTTAGGGGAATAATTTTCACCATTAAATATGATGCTAGTTTTGGGTTTTCCATAGGTGCTCTTTATTGGGTTACAGGATTGTTCTCTAGTCCTAGTTACCTTTTTTTTTTATCATGAAGAGGTGCAGAATTTTTTTAAAAGCTTTTTCTGCACTTATTGAGATGATTATGTGTGTTTTTTCCAATATTCTATTGATACAGTTAATTTTTTTCAGGTGTGAAAGCAACCTTGCATTCTTGGTATAAATCTCACTTGGTCACTTATATAATCCCTCTTTTATATTGCTGGACTTAGTTTGCTTATATGTTATTGAGGACCGCTTAAAGTTTAATATTAAAAAAATAGAAAGAAAAGTATTCACCTTTCAATATTTTTTCATCTTTTTGTCAGGAAGGAATCGTGCGTGCACACACACACACTGTTAGCAAAACATATTCCTGGTGTTTTTCTTCAATTCTATGAAAATAATAATTTTTCTTTTCCTGTTCGGTGGTCTTGGCTCCATTTTAAATAGAGTATCTTTGTGATGTTATCACTTTCTTTTTCCAGAGCATAGTGATGTGGAATAAGTCAACAGAATTGGTTCCAGGAGCCAGAAATTGACAGAGAGAAGAATGCAAATGCTGAATTCATGCCCAAGCAACCTTTCAGAAAAGGTATGTAGTAAAAGTATATGGGTAAGTATCTTAAATGATGCCTACTTCCTTAGGGCTTTTCAATTTTTAAGGCTTAGTTCCTTTTTGATTCAGTGATACAGGAACATGGGAAAGAGCAGAAGAAAGAAGTGCATTGTCAAGTAGCGGCAGTGCTGAGAGTAGATGGCTGGTTTTGTGTTGGATCAGTTTTACTGCTGTTATGTCTTAGACTCCTTGGTGTTGCAGCAGGGGAGATCAGCAACTCCCTTCTGTGTCACAGAATGAAACCTTAGCCACAGTAAAAGTCTGGTATAATAAATCATTTCTGTCCTATGATAGAGTTACTGTTTCCTCTCCATTAAATAAAATTGCTTTTATATCCATCAAAACCGAATGTTGAGTTCCAGCTTCCCTGGATGCTCTCCTTTTTAGGAACTTTAGGTAAGGATCATGTATTTTGATTAACACTATCTTATTTAATCCTTCATAGCATGATGAGATATCTTATAAGTTATCATTATCCCAATTTTATAAATGATGAAACTGAAGCTTAATAGGCACTTTGTGTAGAATCATCCACCTAATAAGGCAGAACCTGACCCTGCCTGGTTCCGGTGGCAGTGTTCTTACTACTCTGCTATCAGGGTCAGATATCTGAATCCTTTGTGCCTGGGAAGCTGATAACCTGAACTAGTCAAATCCATTTTATTTTGGAGAGCTGAGAGGGCTGACCTCTCTTTTCAAACCATCCACATTTCATCTTGAACTCATTAATCAGAAAGGAGAAGATGGAAATTACATCTCTTCTTGATAATATCGAACATGTAAATAAGCCTCTTCTTTCTTGGATGGCACCTGTTCATCCTCCAGTGGAATTTGTTGCTACTCCCCTTTTGGTCCATCCTGTGTCGTGACTGGCAGAGAAGAAAGAGTTCTCATCTGAGCTCTCAGGAAATCCAGCACTGAAGCCTTGAACTTCCAGGTGATGTATGAGCACTGGAGATGATGTCCTATAATTTAATTTGGTGTGGATAAAACCCAAGAACTCAGGTTCAGATGTTCACGTGTTCAGGTTTAATATTTGTCCTACCACCTTACAGTCACTATGCTGTAAGGAACTGCTTGTTCTCAGCTTATGGTGACAGAATCTAAAACGTTACCACAGATGAGTGTCTCTCTGGCACACATTCTGAGTCTGAGATTGGCTGCTATGCTTATATTTGCAGTGACTCGGGTTTGCCCTTCCCCCATCTCACCTAATATAAAAAAGGACCAAAAGGAAGCCACGAACTGTGCTTCTAAGAACAGTTGGGAATAGGCATTAAAAAACTCTGGTGTGGTAATGCCTTGCTCTTTAAAACTTAAGTGAGGTTAGGAATGACTGTAAAGAAGGTCCCACAGTGTGATGGAAGTCACTTTAGACCTGAAGCCAGGAACTGCAAGATGCAGAGTATCACAGCCAGACTTGATTCTGAGAAATGACAGAACATGGTGGTAACTCAGGGAGGGAGGGACATGATCCTGTGGAGCGGAAGACCTATGCTGAGTGTAGGACTTGCCTCCAAAGGGGTTGCCTAGAAGTTTAAAAAATACTTTAAACTACCCACTGAGTTTTCTTGGAAATGGATACTCCTGTATTACTGACATCATTACCAATTCGTACTTTTCTGGAGCATAGTTTGGCAGTATTAATCAAGAGTTGGCTATTTTTCACTGTCTTTTTCATTGGCTTATTCATAATATCATTTTATTTGCTAAAATATTATTTCTGATAGCTGCATTATATTCTGTTCTTCGGGTGTACCATAATTTTTTAAAATCACATATCCTGTTAGGTTGTTTCCAGTTTTCTAATACTGTAAATAAGCCTGTTAGTAAGAGATGGTAAAACAAAGTTTGTAATTTTTGTAAAATAAATACATACATATAAAAAGAATGAAATTTTAAAAAAAGGTTAATCTCTGGCAGGTGACTTAAGTGTCCTTTTAATTTTTTGTACTAATTTTTTTAGCTTCTTGACTTTTCAGAAATGAACACGTAATATTTGAAAATATTTTTTAAATTGTTAAAATGTATTTTGTCTCTTAGCATCTTTCAAGCCTATAATACAATATTATTAACTATAATCACAATGCCATACAATATGTTTCTAGAACTTACTCATTTTTTAACTGCATGTTTGTGCCCTTTTACTAACCTATTTTTCCTACCCCCAAGTCCCTGGCAGCCGATTTTCTATTCTGTTTGTATGAGTTTGACATTTTTTTTCCCCTAAAGATTCTACCTATAAGTGATGCTATGCTGTGTATGTCTTACTCTGTGTAGCTTATTTTAGTTAGTATAATATGCTTATTATTCATGTTGTCACAAACGGCAAGACTTCCTTCCTTCTCATGGCTAAATGGTATTCCATTGTACATATAGACCACATCTTCTTTATCCATTCATCCATCGATAAACACTTAGATTGTTTTCATATCTTGGCTCTTGTTATAATGCTGCAATAACATGGGATTCAGATATCTTTCAGGCTTCTTGTTTTCATTCCCATTGGATATAAAATCAGACGTATGATTGTTGGACTATAAACTAGTCTGTTTTTAATAGGAACCTCCATACTGCTTTCCACAGTGATGCAACCAATTTACATTCTCACCGATAATGCACAGGGTTCCTTTTCTCCACATCCTCGCCAACATCTGCTGTTTCTTATCTTTTTTAGGTCTTAAATGTCCTCACCATAAAATAATTGTGTAATGTGATGGAGGTGTTAGCTAATGCTATAATGGTAATCATGTTGTAGTATGTAAGTGTAGCAAATCAACATGTTCTACAACTTAAACTTATACAATATGTGAATTATAGCTCAATAAAAAATTTTAAAAAATATTAAATTAAAAAGATGCATCTTGTCATGTAGAAATAAAGAAAGCTACTGAAGACTTCTAGGTCCATATCAAAAGAACTCAGGAATCAACTTAAAGAGGTTTCCATGAGCTAAATCTAGGATACTTTGAACATTAATACTCATCACAGAAATAGACTGTACAAATCAAATATATTTAAATCCATGAATTCATAATGATACTATAAATGAAAACCTCATTCACCATCTTGGAAAGGATTTTAGTAAATCAAATTATTATTTTGAAAACTAATGAATTAGAGAAAAGAATTAAGCATTTATCCTCATTTTTCTTTAGGGACCATACATGAGAGTAACCAGATAGTTACTGAATACTGATTTTTATTTATTGAAACATTCTAGCTAATAAAGAAAGATATTGTAGAATTAAGATACTACAATTTTGTAATCTGAGATGAAATAACAGATGTGGCAATGATCATCCATGTTGCTAACTAACATTGCAAAAAGGAAGACAGCCTACAGTGTTTATCTTCTGATAGAAATACACGTGGTCTATAATATATTTTTCAAAAATATCAACTGATTCTAGTTGAATCTCTAGATCCAGTTACCAATTTGGAAAGAAAATATGGGGGAAGAGGAACATCTTAAATGACATCACTTTGATTTATTCAGACAGTAGAAATCTCTAGAGCACCTATAATTTAGCTTCTTCATAAAGGAAATAAAAGGGGGGGGTGGAACTATAGGTTAAAAGAGACTTGATATATCAAGTATTTAGACTATGTAAATCCCAATTTGAACAAAATAAGTATAGATTTATTCTCTGAAACAGTCAAGTAACTTTGAACATGGGCTGTCTATTTGATGATAGTAAGAAATAATTTTTACATTTTATTGGACATAGATGTGGGAAACAAGGGCAAAAGAAAAATTAAATTTCCTTATTACTTACAGCCCATTGACAAATCCTTAAAATAGGCAGAGTGTCTTTCCTCTAGGAACTCAGCTACCTCATCTGCTTAATACTATGCTAAGGGCAAAAGGCAATATTAGCTTGACCTCCAGTATCCTGTAAGTCTACTTTAACATATAAAAATTCCTTTGGAAACTTCCTTTATCCCAACTCCATCCCTCCACCCCAGATACATGTTGGCAGTCATCCCCCAAGTATATGATCCACCGATATATTTCCTAAGGGTCTCATTGAGTAAGGGAAAGGCAAGGCTAAGTAGGGAGAGGTAGGTAGGGGGCTACTTGATCAGGCTTACCAAAAAACCTAGAAATGCTGAGGTGTAATGAAACCAAAGATAAGGGAATAAACCTTATCTGGGTGTCAGAAATGGGGTCTTTTTATGGTAGTCACATTGTAACCAACAAAAAATAACTAGACCCCAAAAGAAGAAGTGAGCCATTATAAGTATTATCACCAGACCTTAGTCAAACCAAGATATCACAAGAATGGTAAGTCCACAAGTTCCCTGGTCAGTTCTAAATAAAGGACTATCAGTGAAGGCTCACGTTGGCAACCTTGTCAGGACCACTCTCACACCTGAAAGCTTTTTGTGTATCCTTGCTTAATAAAACTCTATTGCTTTAAAAACAAAAGTGATTTCAATAATAAAGTAGAAAAAAAAACTCTATTGCTTCACTCACTTGCCTTTGTCTGAGAGATTCATTCTTGAACTCTGCGAGACAAGAACCTCCCTCTCTTGCTTCAACATGATAATGGTGTCATAGTCAATTTTTGAGAAAAGACTTTAACAGGCGTATATTCATGCTAAAATATTTCTTTATGATATGATATGATGTCTGGATTTGTTTCATAGCCAAACAAGTGGGAAAGGGAAAATGGGTGAGGGTGTTGATGAGATAAGATTGATCGAAAGGGGTAATTGTTAAACCCAGAAGTTAAGTACATAGAAATTTATTAGTGAGTCTTCTGTTTTTTGTATGTTTGAAATTTTTTACCATAATTTTAAAGTAATCAGGCTTGATTAGTGGTTAGGTTATATAAACTGGGGAGGAAGAAGATGAATTCTGGTTGTAGGGCTCAGAATCAAATGTCACCAGGCTATAGAAACACTCAGGTGATATTGGTGCCATGTGGTAGAACGACTGGTCTCTTCACTGTAACTGCCTTTGGGAATTAGCTCCTTCGCAGCCCAGGACTCAGAAGAAACTGATTTCAGTCCCTTAGAGAGACTGCTGACCCTGATATACAAGGTGTCCTGGCCTAGGATATCATGTCCTTACCTAGGCCAGACTGAGCCTCAGTGTCAGTTGTTATTCCCAAGACTGGTCTGCTAAGGGATCTAAGCCCTGAGCCACTTGATTTCCTGACTTCAAGTTTGCGCTTCCTGTTCCTCTTTTGTCCTGGAGGCTGAAATTTCAGTAAAGTGCTATTAGTCCTCTCAAGGGCTGAGCTCACACCCAGGTAATCAAACCATATTGGGGATTAAACTAATTGAGAACAAGTCCCTGAGGTCTTGGTGAATTAACAAAAGTTCCTTGGCTGGCACAGGTGGCCTCTCTTTGTATAACAGGTGGTCCCTCTGAAATTGTCTGCTAATTGAGCTTATAGAAATCTAATGATGTGTTAATAGTTCTTTGAAAGAAATTTAAAGTTAACCATCTTCTAACATATTTTTAACACAATGAATCACATCACCCTCATTTTATTCCTTTGTAAATCCAGAGGTGGGGTAAGGCGTATCAGGACTATGCAGATGGAGTTGGCTTTTTGAGAGCAATACCAACAATATCAAGTCACCTCCATCTGGACTTTTGTGGCTCTTATAAAGAGTGAACTACAAGCATCATCTTGGCTTTTAAGGTGAAGTCTTGAGGAGATAAGTGATACAGTAAAAGATAGTAGGTACTTTGGAGCCAGGAAGACTTGGGTATGAATTCCTTTTTGTCCTCTATCAGCTACTTAAATTTAGAGCTTAACTAATTCCATTCTAATATGAAAACAACTGGATCCCAGTGTTCTTGTCTATAAAGGTATTATAATACTTACCTTGGAAAATTGTGACAATTACTTTGTAGTTGGTGCCTGATAACTGGTAGACCTTAGGGTTTTTTGATATCTTGTGAGTTTTCAGAAAAGTAAATCGATAATGTAATTGTTAATATAATGATAAATTGTTGTCAATAATGGTTTGATCTGAGTAGAGATCTCAGAGCTCATGGGGTTCAATTCTGAGTTTGCTTTGAAGCTGATGTTGTTTAAAAAAAAAACCAAAAACTTCTAAGACTCAGTTTTGAGAAAAGAGCAAGTAGGACAAGTCATATTCTCTGCTGGACAAGACTAGGTGAGAAAAGAGGTTCCCTTCTCATACGTCTGGAAAGATCATTCAAGATGGAACCAATAGGAAGAGTTTTCAAACTGGATTAGACACTATTAGACAAAATGACCTCAGATTCCTTCATAGATGAGAAGGCAGATCTGTACTGAAAGCTGGGCTAAGCAGTTAGAAAAGCTCAAATAGCTCTGCCATCCACCTCTCTGAGCTTCGACATCGTCATCTGTTACTGTTTAGAGCTGTGGGCCCATTTATGGACTATCTCCCACCACTGTGGATTCTTCTAAGGTAACTTTCTTGTATTATCTCATTCATTTCTCAGGACAACAAAACATGTTATGATTATCCCCAAATCTAGATGGGAGAGGATGCTTAACCTATTAAAAGTCACATAGTTGTTGAATGAATGTGAAGAGAAAAATTACCCAGAGTAGGCCCAGGCCGGCAGGTAGGCCCCAGGAGATGGAAAGTTACTAGCAATAGCAAGAGAGAACCAGAAGCCCCACTGGGAGCAAGAGATAACCAGACATTTCTGCTTCTGTAAACAGGCTCCTGCTGCGAGCTTCCTGTACCGCGCCCTAACCATTGCCCTAACCCCTGTTTCTGTCTCAAGCAACCTCCCCCACCCCAATTTAAACTCACCTACCAGCAGACAGCACAGCCCTTGGAATCTGACCTCCTGCACTGCCCTTTAAAAGCTCTATAACCTTCCCAATGTCCACAACCCTAGGCAAATAATACATTAGATGTTAATTAAAAAAAAAAAAAAAAGCTCTATAACCTCCTTGCCCGGGGACCAGAATTTTGAGTGTGAGCTCATCTGGGTCTGCCGGGTGTAAAATAAACCCAAGTTCTTCTATTTCTCTGACTGTTGCTTGGTTTCTCACCAGTCTGATTAGTTCTGCAAAAGATGAACTGAATGATTTCATACCAGTCTTGTCTGGCAGAGAATATGCCTTGTCCTACTTGCTGTTTTCTTAAAATGGTCTGGGAGTATTCTTTTTTTTTTTTTTTTTTAAGCAACTTTACTGACATAATTTAGATACCATAAAATCTATCCTTCACCTGGTTTAGCGAGACAGGTCAGTGGATTTTAGTGTATATACAAAATTATACAACTATTACCATTATCTGATATTAGAACATTTCTATCAAACTTAAAAGAAACCTCTTGCTCATTTATAGTCCGTTCCCATTTCCATTCCCAGACCTAGACAACTATATTTCTGTCTGTGTAGATGTGTCTTTTCTGGACATTTTATATATGTGCATCCTACAACATGTGTTCTTTAATGTCTTACCTTTTTTTTTTAGTATGTATCATCAGTATTTCCATTCCTTTTTTTACTGAATAGCATTCTATTGAGTAGATATACATTCTCTTTATTCATTTACCAATTGATGGACATTCAGTTTATTTCTACTTTTTGGCTATTGTGAACTGCTTGAACATTTGTGTATAGATCTTTGTGTAGACATATCTTTTATTTGTTCGAGGTAGATACCTAGGAGTGGAATTCTTGTGTCACATGATATTTCTGTATTTGCATTTTTAAGAAACTGCCAAGCACTTTTCCAAAGTGATGGCATTATTTTACACTTCCACCAGCAATATATGATAGTTTCAATTTTTCTGTGTCACTGCTGACTCTAGTATTGTCTGGTTCATAGCCATTTCAGTGGGTAATGGTGGGATGGGCATTTTTGC
>CM053613.1:13885378-13921732 GCA_028646535.1 Procyon lotor
AAGGCTCTGATCTAAGCCAGAATATAAATGAGTGTCATCATTTTTATTTCTTCATTGTAACTTTTTTCCTGCTTTAGACACATATGAGGGTCCAGGACCCACCTGAACCAGTCAATCCTGTTTTTAAGCAGGATTCTAATAATATACTTGTAAGTGTGCCCACTCTTGTATGTATCTATGGTAAGTGCTTTTCCAGTTGGAGGACAGTGTTTTTTCTCTTTTGTTTTAATAAAATATTTAATTACATTCTTTAGTAAATTCAAGTATATTATCAATTTTAGCTTATGGAACTCAGTTTCTTACTTTTTAATACCTGGCTTCGATGCTCAAGGGGAAAGAGCTTTAAAATTAATGGACAAATGAAAGTCTATGAGATTTGTGCAATACTTACTTCTAAGAACTGAGGAGGAATGGGATTTTGGATCAGTTGGTTGGCTGTTCATCAGGAAAAGAGTTCACACTTTCAGGATCTCACCAAAAGACAACTTGAGTTTTGTTTTACAAAACTTAGTTTTGTTTTACTAAGAACTGCAAATTGAATGGCCCAGTTTCTCTCTTTATATTGTGTGTGCCCATACCTCGCCACCCTCGGGAAATCTCCTAAACCCTTTTGTCAATTCGTCAGAGCTGCTCAGTGCTGCAACACAGAAGACAAGTAAATTTTGTGGCCCTACCCTTAAGGCATGAGCACTTTAGGTGCGAAGATGAGAGTTAGGATGGTATATCACAGTGATTTAAAATCATTTGCCAAACTGAATATATTTTAGGAGCACAGTAGTAGGCTCTAGGAGGTGATGGTCAGATTTCTCCAGGACAGTTTCATGGTCTAAATGGGAGATAATGCAGGTTTTTAAAAATTCTAGAATGTAGAAGTGGAAGAAGGCTAATAT
Source organism: Procyon lotor (assembly GCA_028646535.1). Lineage (NCBI taxonomy): Eukaryota > Metazoa > Chordata > Mammalia > Carnivora > Procyonidae > Procyon > Procyon lotor. Next base: position 13,886,269 of record CM053613.1, read on the forward strand.
ATCCTGATACCTCATTGAGCAGACCTCAGATCTTCTGCCAGAGGTTTAAAAATTGTATATCTGTCAACAATGGGAGGAAAAGAAAATTTGGGTAGAGGAAGTAGGTAGGCATTATTATCTCTATCTCCATTATCTCTGTTTTATCCTCCTGATGCCTGTCTCAGGTAGGAGAGATAAAGGAGGGAAAAGTCTCATTCCAGAACACTTGCAGTTGTGGGGTGCTTCTCTCTGTGGCTGATCATTGGCTCTTAAATGGATCATTCATCATATTCCCCTGGCTACCTGCAACCCAGTCTCTGCTTTACATAAACCAAATAAACATATCATTTTGGGAGACAGAAGTTGGAAAAAATCCTGAAAATCACATCAGTTTATACCAAAACCAATCAAACAACAAATAAACATAAAAAAATCAGCCTCTTATTCCTATAACTTGAATCTTTTAATGATGAAAAATTCATAGACATGTTGTCTTTTTTTTTTAAAGCCTGATTACTGGTTGGTTTCAGTTCAGTTGTACCTAAAAGAATGTTTTAGGAGAGAGTGAGAAGCTTCTGCAGTAGTTTAATCTAACATGACCTATGCTGTCATTTTGTTTTGGTATAAAGTTATTCAAAATATATTTTTTTCTTATTGATTTTTTTAGGTCAAAGCATATACTTTAAAATTCTATCCACAGAATTTTCATAAACTCACCATAAAATTTGAGACACATTTATTAATTTCATAAAATAACAAAAAGTTTATATTCTTTTAGACATTGGTAATAACTAGATTATATATAGAACATTAACTAAATTTGAAGATTAAAAAACTGAGTCTTAGGGAGAAGTGAATTCACCCAAGATCAGCTGGTTAGAGGCATAGTTTAGATTCAAAATGAGATCTATCTGCTTCAAATCATAATATTTTTGCCTCATTTATTCCAAAATTAAAATATTCTCAAAACTGGAACTTTGGCTATACACCTATATATATGTATGCACATAAAAGATCTAAAACTAACAAAAAGTATTTTCTAAGTATTGTTTATTACATAGTCTTTTTTTAAAAGATTTTATTTATTTATTTGATAGAAAGAGAGAGATCACAAGTAGGCAGAGAGGCAGCAGAGAGAGGGGGGAAGCAGGCTCCCCACTGAGCAGAGAGCCCGATGTGGGGCTTGATCCCAGGACCCTGAGATCATGAACTGAGCTGAAGGCAGAGTCTTTAACCCACTGAGCCACCCAGGTGCCCCTTATTACATATTCTTATAGAAAGCCCATCATTTATATTTGATTTATACTTTTTTTAGCTTAGCTAAAGTTATTATTGTTCAAATGAGTCAAAGCAAGGATTATATAAAAATATTAAAACTGGCCGGTAGGGTTATAGGTTTTTAAAAACATGCTTTTTTTTTTTCTATTTCCCAGTTTTCTGCAGTTGTTTCTTAAAAAATAACTGCTATAAATTAGTTGCCTACTGTAACGTGGTATACCATGTATCTTTTCCCCACTATGATATTAGTACAGCACTGAGATGGTACCCAGTGAACACAGGTTGACAAAATGAATGAGCAAACAGTGAACACACTGAGCTAAACATAAACTTCTTACATAAATTCTTTCTTTAATTGCTTTTTAACATGAAAAAAACTATTATTATCACCATTTAACATGAAGAAACTACAGTTCAGAATGGCTAAGTAATCTGACTGAAATCCAATGGCTGGGTTGTAAAGAGATGACATTTAAAACCATTCTGTTCCATTATGATGATGCTGGAGGTATTATGTTGATATTAGATACTTAATGTATCCGAAAGTTTACCATGAACTCTTCAGAAAGTTAGATAATATTGGTAGCAAGCAAATTGTGAGAGTGTTGGGTAAACTCTGAGGAGTAGCTTGGATTTTAATACAGTGTGTGCCCAGATCTAGGCTTTTCTTTCTTCCTGCCATGGGAGCCACCTGTCACTTGGAAGGGGAGTGATCTGGAAACTTGTGTGCAACTGGGAAGCATATACCTGGGATGAGTCCTAATTTCCCTACTTACTTTGTTAGCCACCAGATGTATCCAGGGGCTCTTGAAAATTAAAAAAAGAAGAAGAAAGTAACTGATAACTTTTTCCCTTCTCCAAGCCTTCATTTTTCTACAGCAAGGAAAGGCTGTCAGACAGCAGGCCTCCAGCTACTACCTTCCTAATTGACTGTGTTGTGTTCTGAGCTCTCACTGTTTTTTCACTAAGGCATAAGAACAAGCCCCAGATGGTTCTTGAAAACTCACCTTTGTGCTCCAGGCCTTGGCCAGTCCATCTGGTCTTACGTGCCTATTAATAGATTTTTCACCTGAGCCCTACAAGTCACAAATGGAAATTTGCTCCTTTCATTGGTTCCTGTGTTGCCAAGAGATAAATCATTGAAGACCATTGGAAAGATTTAAACCAAACTATATCTTTCCCAAAGAAAGCAATTCCTGGCTGCTTTAGGAACGTGCTAACTCTAATCTTGCAGTGCTAAGCAGGACTTCACAGATACATTCAACCATATTTTAAATTCTTTCATTCTCGTTATTCATTCAAGGATCTCTTCTTTTCCTCTACTACTTCCTCCTTCCCTAACCTTATTTTCTCTATGATAATGCTAAGTCTTTTGGGTTATTTGTTCTTCAGGATGCTTTCCAGATGTCATAGGAAATAAATACCATGTTATAATATTTGTGATCATAGTTTCCATTTATCTAGTACCACCAATCTCATAAAGGTATGTGTAAAGTATCTCTGTTTTACAGATGATTCTACTGTGTGTAAGAGAGAGTAGCTGACTCTTGCACTTAACACACTGACATATATATGACAGATCCGGAATATGAACCCTGTCCCCATTATCAAACCCAGGTTTTTTTTTAATATATTAAATTTTGTTATTAAAATTCCGAGTCATGACTCTTTCTCTAGCCACGGACATGACTGTTAGTACTTGATTAATCTTTTGAACCTCACTGTGTCTTGCAGTAAGGAGAATCACCTCATGTACTGGAAAGAGCAAGATAAGGGGACATGGTGGATGTATGCATTTGAACCTTTCCAAATGTCCATTAGAATACCAGTGGAATAAAAAGTATAAGAAAAAAATATGTGTATCAACACAGGAGTCATGGAAGGATTACATTTAAAGGAAGAGCAAACGAAAGCCAACCAACCAAACACAAAACACAGGTACCAGCCAAATGAAATGATTTGGAAATTTACCATTTTTCCATGCTCCAAAGCATTTTATTACAGAAGAGTTATCTATTTCTTAAGTACTTGGGCTTTTTCTTATAGTGTTAAGTAAAGAATTTTATACTATTAACTCAGAATTCTCTAAACTTTTTGATCCCACATTTATAGTAAGTATTTTGGAGCATTTATCCCAATATATGAATATACAGCATATGAATTTTGGATCAAGTCCTCAGCTGTATTGATCTGTTAGTGATAGGAGCACCCTCACTGAGCACATATTATTAGTAAAGCATACTTTATTCCTTGTTATTTTTATATATTTTTACATACTAATAAATATAATGACAATTCTGATATTTTCTTCCCACATCCTATTGACTTGCCTTGTGCACCTTTTTTGTTTGTATACTAATGCTACCCTTAGGTTTAGGTAATCTGATTAATCTGATTTTTCCTCCCACCAATGATCATATCCCTGCCTGACCATTACTTAATTATAGCAAAGCCTGTGCCACATCAAGGAAGTTGAGTAGCCATTCTCTGAGGGTCCTGATGTTTTCAGAGGGTATGATGTAGGGAAACGGTTTATGTACAGTGACATTAACCTCTTCTTGGAGCTTTCCCATTGCCTTCTAAGGACCAGTTATTAGAGACCTTTCCCTTTCTATCTGAGTTTTTTAAGGCTACACAGAAACCACTAATTTGAACAGTAATCATCTGGTCTCCTAGTTTGTCTCAGGAATTTGTTGTAAACGATGCAATGAATAAACACACTAAAGAAAAGCATGATTTTTTTTTTGTAGGTTCATATAGCAGACCATAAAAAGTATATATACTTGGCTGGCAGTAAAATCTATCAAAGTTTTTCAACAGCCTCATATTTTTTACATTCCTCCGCTGCCACCAGCAGCTGCCTCTACATATGTTCCATGATTTTATGGGTGCATTACAACAGCATCAAAGCTGCTGTAACATTGCAGGCACGTTTTTATGGGGAGTGATTTCAGCACCATGCCGTCCGGCTGGCCCACCCCAGCCTTCTGTTGCTGGAACAGAATGGCAAAGGCATTGAATAAAGGGGATAAAGAGTAAGACAGAGAGTGGGCGGTCCAAAATGAATATTGTTTTTTCTCCATGTGAAAGTTAACTTCCTGTATCAGCTCATCAGGGCAACTCACTTCCCTGGAGGTGGCAGGAGGACAATGTGTCAGAGCATCTATATTTCTGTGAGGAAATAGCTCATGTAGAAGCAATTTATAACCTCCGTAATGACAGTGTGATATGCGTATGTGGCTAAATGAGGGTGCTTATGTTCCACTACGGTGGTCAGAATAATTATATTATTATTATTATCATTACATGTAATATCTACATAATGATGTCATTAATATTGAACTTCTAGGCTGCATCTCCAGGAAGGATGTATCCCGAAGAATATCGCATCTGCCGGCCCATTTTTCTTTTTTCTTATATCTAGATAGCAAATGAGCAGATGGCATGTGGGCAGACTTGTGTTCATGTCCTTAAGGCCCCCAGACACCAACCATCCTCTTCCCTCAGACTCACTTCTGCTTTCTGCATAGGGCACACACTTGAATGTATCTAGCCTGTGCCTCACGATAAAGAAATGCCAGGTGCTGAGAGTAAGGGAGAAAGGATGAAGGCATGTCTGTGAAAGAGATGGAGACTTCCATCTTGGCTTAGAAGATAGTGGCTCTTGTTACCACCTCTTAGATTCTTTTCAAAGAAAGACAACTCTTATAAAAGAAGAATTGAGGGAGACACTGATATTCTTGGGGAAGTTACACTTTGAGGCAAGAGTTTCTGAATCTGGATTTCAGGCCGAACTGGTTCCAACAAGTGAAAGTCAGTGTCCTTTAAGTGATCTCATGTTGTTTGTTTGTTTCTTTCTTTTAAGATTTTATCTTTTTATTTGTCAGAGAGAGAGAGAGAAAGAGTGTGCAAGCACAAGCAGGGGGAGTGGCAGGCAAAGGGAGAGGCAGGCTCCCTGCTGAGCAAGGAGCCTGATGTGGGACTAGATCTCATGACCCTGGGATCATGACCTGAGCAGAAGGCAGATACCTAACCGACTGAGCCACCCAGGCGTCCCTGATCTTATGTTTCAGTTAACTGGATGTTAACTAACCACTTTGGGCATTAACTAGACATTCACTGATGGATTTTAATTTTGAAGCAGTAACATCTAGATATATTTCCTTATTCACCTTCTGCTGTTCTAGGCTTCCTGCGAAGAGCTGCCTGGCAATTTGCTGACTTCTTGATGTTAATCAGTCTTGAATACCTTTGATGGGAAAAATGAACAGCATTTGTTGGTGCTGAAAGGGACCTCAGAAATCAGCCTTTGCACTCTTCTTTATATTATAAAGTCTTCTGCTCAGGCAGAGAGACAGAGAAAAGTGATTTGTTCAGGGTACAAAGTAGAGTGGAGAACAGGTCAGAAGTGAAATCTTCTGATACTTTTTCCACTATATGTTTTCAGAGTTGCTTTTAAATTTGGGCTTGGAAGTCATAGTGTCTTTATCCTGAAGGTTGTCATTTCTGATTTGCCTTTCATGTGCTCAGACAGTCCTTCTTGAAACGATGTGTGTTTTAGTCATATTTTTCCAGGGGGCAGAGATGAATTGGCACTGAGCCCACTATAATCATCTTTCTATTACATCTGTTGAGCAAGACCATACTTCTTGAAAGGTGTGCCCTTGGATAGAATCTATACACTGCTTTTTTTGCACCTTCTAGAATGTTTGACATTCTTCTTAATGTTCCCCATACTTAACTGTCTGGCTCCATCCCTGTAAATTTCTTGGCCATCATTTTAAACTCAAAAACCACAAGTTGTGATCTTTTTGGTCTCTTATTCAACATTAGTATGTAAAAAAATTTTGAATGTGTATTGTTTTGGCATAATTGTTAATTATTTTTTGTAAATTCTTTATGGGGCAATCTTCTAGATTTTTTTTTATATTTCATAAATTCATGTTAGGCATCTTCTTTTCATAACACTCATCCCACTTACTACCATCTCGGTAAAAACCGCAAAACAGCAGATTATACTGATTTGCATCTTCTGATGAGAGTCTATGGAAGTGAAAAGAAAAAGAAACTTCTTTTGAATATGTAAAAGTAAGGATAACTCAAGAAACAGGCTCTGTGCTGTGTACTTCACAAATAATATTTCTCGTGTTTACAATAAATTCTCAGAATCAGTGTTCTTTGGCATCTGACAAACGAGGAAAGTGAGGCTCAGAACACCTGAGTTACTGGTGCAAACTCTCACAGAGTGGCGGTGGGACGGCCAGGATTCCAACTCTTCCATCTGGGTCCAAAGCACATGTTCTTTTTACAAAACCTTGTGGCCAGGCTGTACACTAAGCACATTCGTGTCATTTCTCTCACTGAATCCTCACAATAACCCTCTGGAACAGGTGTTTTAAGACCATTTTACGGATTAGGAAACTGAAGCTGAGAGAGGTTAAATGATCTGTCCAGGGTCACTCAGCAGCAGAACTGAGGTTCAAGTTGGTCTGTCTCCAGAGCCTCATGTTCTTCCTGCTTAACCATCTTCCTTTTAAGTAATCAATATGTTCATGGACTCTGATCACGCTGCCAACTCTCAATTATTTGTTTAGGAATTAAGCCATACCTATTATTATTATTTTTAATTTCAAAGGCATTTAGCTACTTAGATACTTTCAAGTTATTTCTCTGATCTTCCTGAGTGGTGGGAAATCCTTGAAGAACTGAAAAATGATACGGAGTTTTCTAGTGAGAAGAAAGGGCAATGAAGAGAAGATGTGACTGAGGTTTCCAATTTTTTTCTGGGGATGCCATATGGAGAAAAGATTCACTTCTATTCTAGATGACTTAATAGATTAGAATTACAGCAAATGATGAATATATAAGCTAGAGGAAAAATATTTTAGATGAAAATAAAGAAAAGCTTTCTAAAAGTCAGAGCTGCCTAAATACAGAGTAAGCTGTCTTGTAATGTGGCGGTGTTCAAGAGAAGCAGGGTGACCACTTGGCAAGGATCTGATGACATTTAAGGTCCTTGAGACTGGAAGATCGTCTGACACAGCTTTGCATTCCTGTGTGTTCGCCACTGGATGCTTGCCTGCAAATTCTGCCGAATATGGGATGTGTTCCCTAACAACTTGGCACAAGTGGCTTAGAAAAATGGAGAGCCAGGAGGGGTGGATCTCTGTCTCTGTCTTCATCAAGCTTGGGTGTGTCAGTCCACAAACCAGAGGAATGAGATGCATTAATTAATGCCAAGTATCATCAGTGGGCCTCTAAGTTCCAGACAGAGGGAGGAGGGGATACAATTTGCAGTGCTCCTTTTCATTTTTGTTTTTCGTGTCTTGGTGTCACAATAATCAGAAAAGAGAAAAAATAAACAAAACATTCCCTGGGGGTTGTTTTGAAGGGGCACAGAGTAGCTAACATCTTAAGTTTTGGGTAAGGTTACCATTTGCAGCACTGATAGTTTTCCTTTTTGTTTGAATGGCAGTCACAAAATTGTTAGATATAAGAATGATGATAATGATAAGATTATAATGATAGTTTATTGGAAAGTCTCTATATTTTAAGTATTATTTCTGCTATCTTATAGATAAGTAAAATAAGGTATAAAAAGCTTATACAACAAACTCACACAGCTACAAAATAGTAAAACGAGGGTTCAAATCCAGGTCTATTTAATATCAGAGCATGTGTTCTTATTTTTGTTGCTGATATTTCCATAACCTATGATATTTCTTACTCTTTATAAATAGGAATTACTAATATTTCTCTTTTGCTGAATAAATTTTTTTTGGATGAGATGCTGGAAGGAGCCATAGTCATTCTTTTGTGGGCCTGTTCGGCAACCATATGGACTGTCCATTTATAAATAGAGCAGTGGGAAGTACACTGCCTTTGGTCTAGTTACATTGTTTTCTTCTCACCTTAATTTCTTTGTCTTTAAACAGAGAGGTTATCTTAGTTTGTGTTCCCTGAAATCAGAGCCCAAGAAAAATACTTGGGTGGAAGCTATTTTTTTTTTTTTTTTTTTTATTAGGAGTTGAACTTAGGAAGCAGATGTCAAGAAGTGAGGACGGAAGAAAAGCCAATACAAGGGAACCTTATCGAGGTCATGCAGGCCCCAGGGATCAGTTCTTCTGAGCAGCATACCAGATGTGGCCCAGAATCATCCACCTGAAACACAGAAGACTAGGGCACTTACCCATCCATTCCTGTCCGCTGCTTGTTGATGGTTCTACCCAGGGACACTCCTTGGATGATGTTCAGTGAGCTGACCCCAGAGCAGAAAGTGGAAAGGCAGGGCATACGCTTGAGGTGCAAATTGGCAATTCTTTTTTTAACATTTAAAAAAAAGATTTTATTTATTTATTTGACAGAGAGAGAGAGAGCACAGACAGGGGGAGAGGCAGGCAGAGGGAGAAGCAGACCCCTCCCACAGAGCAGGGATCCTGACCTGGGGCTCGATCCAAGACCCTGGGATCATGACCTCAGTTGAAGGAAGACATTTAACCAACTGAACCATCCAGGTGCCCCAAAAATTGGCAGTTCAAAAGAAGCATAAACTTTCACAGAACTGTCCATCATAGTTGCAGCTAAAATCACTTGGTGGGTTTAGGAGATGTGATGTCTGCTACACAAAATTAGAATGGATGCTCTTTAAAATGTTTTTATAAATTCATGCAATTTATTTATTTTTAAAATTTTATATTTATTTATTTATTTATTTGTTTGTTTGTTTGTTTGTTTATTTGAGAGAGAGAAAGCATGAGTGTATGCATGTGTGAGGGCTCGTGAGGGGCAAAGGGAGAGAGAGAATCCTAATCAGGCTCCACACTCCGTGCGGAGCCCCATGCAGGGCTCTGTCTCAAGACCCTGAGATCATGACCTAAGCCAAAACCGAGTTGGATGGTTAACCAACCAAGCCACCCAGGCACCCCCATACTATTTATAAATTCATACAATTTTTTTTTGATCTAGAGTTGTATGCAAGCACCTCAATGAACTCCATTTTTCAGTGGTGGAAGCTGCATCCAAAGACAGAAATGATTTATTCAATTCCTCCCTCCCTCCTCCCCCTTAGTGGATGAAGTGAGCCTCCAGTTTACATTCCATGAACTCTGGCCACTGTACTTACTAGATGATACTAATTAATGCCTTATTAACGACTACTTCCTTATTGTGGTCTTGAAGTTCTGAGTATGGTTATCCCCACTGGCTTTGTTGAAGTTATCCTTTTCAGAAGTTATCCCAACAAGATTGCCTTATTCATGTTGGCTAATTGCTCCTGAGACTCTAGGATGACAGGGATCAGGATGACAATTAGGGAGAGGGAGGCAACTCCTTCCCAAGAACTGTGCATCTCTCATATTGCTCATCACTACCCCTTGTAATCCTCTCCCGCTGCCATTGCTGGTTGTATTTGCATATATCTATTGTGCACAGCAAAGGCTTGGGGAGTGATGAAGAGGGATGCCAGGACATGAAATCCAATAAGGATACTGAGTTCCATCTTCTGAACTAAGGAGCATGGTAATTAAAGCAGTATTTACAATGCAATAAAGGCAGAGCTAATTACTGGCAAATGAGATCGAGATGATGCTCTTTTCCAGTGAAACTAGAGTGGGATCAGCCTTCACTATAAATCCTCCAACTGTCTTCTTTGTTAATTATGATCTTCATAATTCCCTTCTTGGCAATATTTCCCTAATTATTGCTACTCAGTGGCAAAGAATTAATGGAAACTGAGGTAGGCAAGATAGAGAGAGCTCAGGACAGCTGTTTGGGCTCCTGGATCACTAATGTGGATATAATGACCTGGAGAAGAGGGCTATTGGTAATAACTGAAAAATGTAGGTATTTTTCTAAATAAGCAGCAAGTACATGATCCTTTGCTAAGGTGCATGGGGCTTTATGTTTGATAACTCTTTCCAGACCGCATGTAGGTATGGCATCTTAGCATTCGTCTATCTTCATTATTAAAAATACATCCTGAGTCAGGGCCTTTTGGCATGGTGCTGTGACTAATCAGTGCTATCTAAGCAGAATTAGAGTCACCATCTCTATTCTAAGAGTGCTTAAAGTACAAATTACTAATATATTCATTTTCTTGTGTGAACAAACTTTTTATGTAAAGACCCATAGTAAATATTTTAGGCTTTGTGAGGCCACATACAAACTTTGTCACATTTTCCTCCCCTTTCTCCTCCCTTATTCTTCATAACAACTCTTTAAAGATGTAAAAAACATTCCTAGCTCCCAGGTCCTACAAAAAAAACAGGACATGGCTGAATGTGACCTGCAGGCCATAGTGTGGTGACCCTATAATACATTACATACTCTTACCCTCAGCCAAAAATTCCTATCAGTGCAGAACCAGGTAATCAAGTAGTGATATCCTATCCATCTATTCCTGTCTGGGATTAAATTTGGGGATGAAGTAAGATGCAGAATTAGGGGAGGGTGAAAGAGAGAGAACTCTAGGACAATGGTGAATAATACTATGTTTTGTATGATGTTCCTTTCTAGATTGACCCTTACCTTTTTTTTAAAGCTTTATTTAAAATCAAGAAGTATTATATTTGCACCTTTGATTAAGAATTCCCATATTATTTCCCTCATTCACTTTCTTTACTCTCATTAATTATTATTTATAGCTAAGTTTTTAGAAAATACCAAACTAATACTTATTTCAGTATCTGAGGCGACGCTGGTTTTCTGTAATACTTTTTGTGTGAGAGGAATGTGATGGTTTGAAGGATTGAGGGGCAAGGAAATAATCTGAAATCAGAGTTTAACCACAAGCTTGAGGCCAAATGATAGTTCTCTGGCAGAATTTACCAATAAAGAAATTGGTATCTAGATTTTTTTGTGGGACAGTCTCTTGAACCACCTTTTGATTTCTGATCCTTTCCCAGTAAAGGACAGACCTCCACTCCATGTCACAGTAGCAACACTTCTCACACCCCACACACATATCCGGATCCCATCACCAGAGCTACTACCTGGTGATAAGCATTGGGCAGTGTCTACCATGGTTGAGAACCAATACATTATCCAGTTCCAAAGTGCTAGAGATGTTATATGAAGGTGTGTCTTTTAGGTCATTGAGAATATATGGCTGCAGTGAGAAGACTTGGAAATGGTGGATACAAAGCTCTGTGTTAATGATTATTCCCCTTCTTTAATACTGTTCTTTATCATAGCTAGAAGAGAATATTCTTGTTGCAGTCCTTCCTCAGGAGAAGAGTAGTATCTATTTTCTTGTATCTGTGTGCCCTGTTGTCCATGCTATTATATACTAGGTAAGCAAGGTTTGAAAAGTCACATCATGGGTGGACAGTCCATAGCGTAGTCCAGTATGGCTCCAGTGGTGTACAGGTGGGAGAACTGCCAGAATCAATGGTTGGCTTGAGACTAAGTGTGGGTGAAGAGTGAGTAGATGATGATATGCTGATTTACATATTTTTGGTTTTATATTTCTGAAATGAGATTGCATTCTCAGAGCTAGGTGAGTCCCAGGTGGCTATTCTAGGGCATTAGAAATTCTCTCTGTGCTTTTGTGTCTTTTGTTCATTCATTCATTCAGGGAGCAAATGTGGCTGTGCAATGAGTCTTTTATTCTCCATCAATTATAGCTTGAGGGTAAGTGCTGTGAATAAGAGATGGCCCTTATGATTCAATGTCAACAATAGCTCTTTATTTGAGAATGTTACAACATGACATGCGGAAAGAGCATGTGTTTTAGAGTGAGATAATTGTATGTTTAAATCCCTTATCCACCATTTGCTAGCAGAGGAACTGAACCCTGGAAGTTACTCAACTTCTCTTCATCTCAGAGATTATAATGCTTGCCTTGCAGGTACAGGAGAAGACAATTCACTGTAAGGGAAGTGTCCAGCACTGGCCCAGGCTATAGTAGTTTCCCAACTTTCCATTGCTACTGATAACAAGTAACACATGACCTTATGTGTAGAAGCATGGCTTATTGATTATTCACTATTGACTGGTGCTAATCAGAGATAAAATGGGCGTTATGGACATACCCAGGAGTGCACTGTGAGGGTCACTCTTGTTTTCAGCTTAGCATCCTTTTGCATGTGACTGTAAGCACAGAGCTGTGTGAGGCAGTGTGGTATAGTAGTGGGGGAAACTGCTTTCTGTTCTAATCCTCAGTTTGCCCATTCCTAATTCTAGGTTTAGGGGAAGTTTTTCCATCTTTCTTTCTTTTCTTTTTTTTTTTTTTTTTTTGGAGGTTTTTGCATCTTAAATAAAAACTTTTCTCCTTCTTTGTCAAATAAAGATATCTAAACTAATTAAGTGTGACAACACATCACCAGCTGCAGTATCTAATACATACTGTGTACTAGTTTCTTAGTATACATAGATTGTCTTTATCTTCCTGTTTAGGGTTTATCCTTGGCAAGATTTGCAATAGATACATTTGTCTTTGACTTGATCTCCTTTCTTCTCTGCAGTTTTTCTTTCAGTGTATTGAATTTTCTGGTCTCTGAGGCATCTAGCAACAGTCCATTCACATTAAGGTGAGGGTAATTTCTTACTTTGCTGTCTCTTTCCATTTGGCACACAGAGTGTGAACCCTATCTCCGTTACTATTAAAGAGGTATTATACAGTTTATGATCAGTGACAATATATCAGGGTCAAGTATGAGCGGGACCTTTGTTCAATTTGAGCCAATATTGTGCCCCTGGATAGGTCAGCCCTAGATTGGGGTTAGACTGGAGTCAACCATGTACATGAGGTGACAATAGTCCAGGGCCATCGTGAGACAACACATCAACCCTCCCTGAAGTTGGCAAAAGACAGACCTGGAACACTAGGCCAGAAGGAGATAATGAAGCAAAGGTTGATAGGATCTATGTATTTTATCAGGCTTATTCTATTATTAGAATTATATTATTTGACAAGTCTGTAGCTTTTTATCTGAAACTCTCAGGGACAACTGTGTTTTGAAATTTAAAACTGTTTGGATTTTAAAAAGGTACTACAATACTACTTGTAGTGCATATTATACAAAACCCTCAGTGAGGTCGGGGGCAGCACCCCATTATCAAATACACTATTACTTTCTCAGCAGAGTAGATACACATTCATAATAATTACAGTAAATAAAGATTAAAAATAGCCTTATGTCAATCCAGGTCAAGTCTTTTCCACTAAATGAGATCAAGTCAGGCTATATTTTGACACCAAATGAATTAGGAAAACTGGTTTTCAGAAGTTTTTGTGTTATGGCATTTCTACTAATTGATGGTGAACCTGAGTTAGTAGACAGAAAATTATGGTTAAATATCAGTCAAGGTAACAAAATTTCTAACATTCTGTTATCCTTGTAGCAGAGTCCATCTATCTGTCAAATAAATACTTATCGAGTGATAGAAACAGCATGGCAGGTGGTGGATAAGACAGTGAACAAGATGGACAAAATCCCTGCTTCTGTGCCTGTTCTACCATATGCCCAGGGACACATATACTTCTCTTCCTCTTTCTTTTCCTTTCTCCTAGGTGAAGGAACTGATATCCTTTATCTGCTTGCACCCTTTCTGTGAGATTTCCTGGGCTTATCCAGGAAGAAAAAGTAGTTCCTTCCTCTATGAGTCTACAGTACTCGGTACCTATCTTTATTGTAGCATGTAGCATAGTATCATGTGTTCCTTTCCAATATGACTCCCCAGTCAAAATGTGAGTGCTTGAGAAAAGGAGGTTTCAGAACCTGGATGCCTAATCCAGGGCCTTGCACATAGTAGGTGCTCAGCAAATATTTGGTGTATAAATACCTATTCCTCTGGATGATTGAAACACCTTGATATCTCATTTTTATTGAATTATACAGAAGAAAAAAAAGAGAATATAGTCACTCCTCCCTTTTTTTCTGTCTCTCTGATTGGTTGGCTATTTTTTCTTCCTAATTGTTAAGTTACAACCAAATGAAAAAAAACTTATTTTTATCATCACTCACCACCAGCGGTGGATCACCAATAGTGAGGATAATTTTACCTCTTTCTACTGTCTCAGTTCTACAACATTATTACCCTTTTGCACTATCAGATATTAAAATCATATTAATAATCAGGAACTATATTAAACTGTCTGAAAGTTAAATAATATAGTAGCACATTTGAAGGTTAGTGGCACCCTTTGGTGTAATTCACCAAGAGCAAACTTAGCCCTTGCTTCTCTGGAGATACAACAGACTATTGTTTTCCAGGAGATTAATTACCTTTATGATATCTTGGAATATGCAATAAAATCAATGTCATTTTTGGCTGACTAGACTTTTTAAGTTACAAATTAGATGCTAAGATGATAGAATTACTCACCTGAGGCCAGGTATAAGGACTGCTTACTTTGGAGAGAATATCTTGCTTTCCACACTTCCTTGTTGTTTTCTTTGATGTGGTTAGGAATGAGAGTCTGAGAAGGAGCTCAGATGCTAAGTCTTGAGGTCTCATCTGTGTCTGACTGGCTGGGCATCTTTGAGCACTTAACCTGTATAGGACTTGATTTTTCTATTTATAGTGGAATAGAAATGTCTTTCCTCCCTTTTCTCTCCTGACAGTATTGTGAAATTAAATATAATTATTTCCTGAAAATTTCTTTTCAACTCTTGAAAGGATAGATATATCCATTTAGATGTAGAGTGGAGTGAATTTGGGGTCTGCTCTGATGCTCATTGGTTATGCCATATTAGGGGAGAGTCTTGATTTCTCCTTCCCTAGTTCAGTTGACATTAATAAAGGAATAACAATTTTTAATCCTCTATTTTGAGGGACTGTTATAATGTACAACTGTCTGCAAAAGCTCTTTGTAAAATAATTTACCAAGTAAATATTAGCTATATTTTTTTACTGATAATGATAGGGTGGATTTACTCATATCACTGTTGTTCATGGTTTTGCCCTAACAGACTCATACACTGAGTCTGTGTTGACTGGAGAAGTTGGCTTTTTCACAAGTGAGGTGATTCTCTGAGTGACCTTCAAACCTGAAAACCACCTGAAGACCACCTGGACCCTGTGAGATTTCAGATGGGCTTTAAGGGTCCAGGCTACACCAGTTACACGTGTACTTGAACAAAAACCTGGTTAGCACACTTTCTGGGACTGCTTTCTGTAGCATAAATTATAATACAAGACACTGGGGATTGATGATCTAACCTTGCTCTTTTTGAGCTCAGAAGAGTTTTCCCTTTAGAAGTCAGGGGCAGGATTTTCCTATGAGTCTCAGGAAGGAACTAGTCTAAAGTTCTGAGAGTTTGAAGTCAGAATAATGGGTTGACTCAATAAAAAAAAAAAAAATAAACAAACATTTTTGACATCAAGTAAAGCCAAAAGAAAAAGAAAGAAAAAAGTTTTGGAGGAGAATTAAAAGATTCTTTCCAAAAGTTTAACACTGTAAATGCTTAAAATTATCTTGACTCTGTTGCTAAAGCCCTGATTTACAGAGTTTAATAAATTACTTTGCACTGTGTCAGGGAGGAGCCTCTTTGTCTGTCAAGATCGAAGTGGATTAGCTGAAATCTTCTGTGGTTTGCAGAAGCCCAATGCTTAGCAATGTTGGAGAATCTGGAGGATGGAGTTCTGTTTTGAGGATTTTCTCTGCCTATGGTCTCTTTCACACAGGCTATTCTATGCTGCCTTATTTCACTGAAAGAAACTAATTGTGAACCTGGACTTTATCAAAGATTTGGAGTTCCTTTTGCATATTTTATAGGCTCTACTGCAATGTGTTGTGTCCACTGGGCTAAGACTGGGAATCCCTAACTCTAGCCATGATTGGCTCAAGAAAAAACAAAACGAAACTGAACACCTCCTTTGTTATTTAGTGAAACAAAATAAACAGGAAATAAGAGTGTGTCAAAAGAAAAATTGCTTGGAATTTAGAAGATGGAAGTGGAAACTACTGCTCTCAGAAGGTTTGTTGTGGTCAGACAGTGACTGGGAGATAGGGGGGTGCCCTGTGCATCCCAGCTTGTCTTTCTAACTGTTGGCTCTGTTGGTAACTGTGGCCCCTGGCCCATCACCAGGCCACTGTCTGTGGGCCCACTGAAGGACCAAGGGCTTCTCCCAGAAGTGGTACTGACAGAGCTCTACACAAACTCCATCTTTGTGGGCCCTCCTCAGGGGCCCCACATGCTTTGTTCTCACTTATCCATCCCTGCCAAGACTTCAGACATATCAGTTTATTAAGGTTTCTCTGATATTCCTACTCATCTATTCTAGCCAGTCGCTCTCTCAGCTTCTGTCACAATTGTCTAAAATTGAATTCCTGTGCTAAATCTTCATTCTTGTATTCTTTAGAGAATCTTGACTGAAACACAGCCTTTACTCTAATCTTGGCTTTTCTCTCTCCCCTAACCTCACTCATCTGTCACTTCTCTCTCATCTTCCACTCCTTATCTGGAGCATCAAATACAGTGTTTCCTTTTTGTTATGCCTAAAAAGATTGTTGTTGTACCATAGAGTCTTCAGGGACTCTATTTTTATTCCAAACTCATATCAAAGTATTGCTAGAATTCAATTAATTTCCTTCTTTAGAGGAATATGAGCATTAAATATTTCCATTTTAGCATTTTGCCTGTGGTTCCATGTATTTGGGGACATGCCAGCTCTTATGATGTTTCTCCACTTGTTTGCCTACAGATATTCCTGTAAGATTAGCATACAAGTCATTTCAAAAGGCCTATATGGTAGGTTGAAAATGACCCTCTAAAGATATGTCCACATTCTGTTCCCATGAACCTGTAAATGCTACTGCATTTACATTTGGGGGTAAAAAAACGGTCTTTACAGATGTGCTTAAGTGGAGAATCTTGAGGTGAGGAGATTGTCCTGGATTATTCAGTTGGGCTTTAAATACCATCCTATATATCCTTGTAAGAGGGAGCAGAGTGAAATTGGGCCACCATATGAAGAGGAGGCCATGTGACGGCAGAGGCCAGATTGCAGTAGTGCAGGCACAGGACCAGAATGCCAACAACCACTGGGATCTGGAAGAGTCAAGGAACCAGATAGATTCTGCCCTCGGACCTCAAAAGGAAATGTGGCCCTGCTGACACCTTGAATTTGGTTCAGTGAACTGATTTCTAACTTCTGGCTTATAGAATTGTGAGAAAATAAATGTATGCTGTTTTAAGGGACCAAATTTATAGTAATTTATTACAAAAGCCATAAGAAACTAACCTACTCTAGTGTTGTTTTCTGTGAGTCAACTGCTTGCAAATCCTAGAGCCCCTCCTGCTCACCCGTGCCCCTGTGCTCTCGCATACGTGTGCAGTTCTCCCTAGAGGGCTGCTTCCTCCAAACTTGTTCATTTATATAACTTTTGTCTTTCCTTAACAATTCAGCTGAGATACTGCTGTCTCGGTAAAATCTTCACTGAATTTTGATTTGGCTTTGGTACTCCTCCTTTGCCTTCCAAGGCCATCCATATTTCTCTGTTAGACACCTCGTCATACTCTACTGTAATTATGATAGTTGACCTTTTCAATCATCCCCATTGAAAGCCCTTGAAGGCAGGAACTGTGTTCTCTACAGTTCTAAAATCTAGCATTAGGCTAGAATACATTAAAAACACAGTAAATGTGAGCTGAATGAAAGAATATAAGAATAAATGAGACTGTATAGAGTGAAGAAAGTAACTCATACTGAATTTTTTGCTACTTGTAAATTGCTTCAGGAAAAAAAAGATTTGCTAGAGTCATAGATACTGTGAAGTTGCGGGTTTTTTTTTTTTTTTTCAGATTGTAGTCATCTCTGCTTAACCAAATCTTTCATTCACATGGATTATGAGAGATGACTGAGAATGAGCTTGCTCCAAGGATTGATTCACTCTTCAGTGTATTATTCCATTTACCAAACATACAGTGTACATTTAATGTGTGAAAGGCACTGCTGGCAAAAAAAAAAAAAAAAAAAGTGAATGAAAATATGATTCTTATCATCTAGTTTATATGGTAAGGAAATACAGTCTCTTTTTAGGTAACTATGATAAAATGCTGTATGTTACAAGTGATGTACTAGTTCATTAAAAAGAAGGAGAATTCATTGTAGTAAGAGATCAGGGAAACTTTTTGTAAAGGAAATAGTTTTATAGCTGGGTTTTGAAGAATGGTCTAATAGGTAGAAACCAACTAGTAGGCAAAACACACATGTAAGGGCATGCAAATGAATAATGCCAAACATATTCAGGAAATGGCAGGTAGCACAGTCTTCTGGATTAAATAATTCAGAGTAGGAGACTGGGGACGATGCTGGAAAGATGGTGCAGGTTAGATTATGGGAGACACCAAATGTTAAATTAAGGAATTTGGATTTTACTCTATAAATAGATTATAGGACTTATCAAAAGCTTTTGGTGAGGGGCGCCTGGGTGACTCAGTGGGTTAAGCCTCTGCCTTCTCAGGTCATGATCTCAGAGTCCTGAGATCATGTGGCCTGCATAGGGCTCTCTGCTCGGTAGGGAGCCTGCTTCCCCCTCTCTCTGCCTGCCTCTCTGCCTACTTGTGATCTCTCTCTGTGTCAAATAAATAAATAAATAAATAGAATATTAAAAAAAAAAAGCTTTTTGTGAAAGAAACAGTATTACCAGAATCATATTTTAAGGGCCTTGGAGCTATTAGAAGGGACAAAAATATGTGTCAGAGTGGCGGGGATGGGAGGCTAGGAGGTCTCTAAAGAGATTTTTACAGAGAAGTATAGGTAAAAGGATAAATGAACAAAAAGGATCAGGGCTGAGGGAAAGGAATGGAGAGAAGTGATAGGATTTGGTGCTTTGACTGTGATCATGAAGGAGATGTTGAAGTAGAGATAAACCTGGTATGTTGATTCTCTGAGATTGGTGATTATTCAAGTCCTCAGGAGAAATAAGGAAACAAAAGATAAAGATGAGTATAAAAGATCATGATTGTAGACAAGATTGATAAAGATTG
Source organism: Procyon lotor (assembly GCA_028646535.1). NCBI lineage: Eukaryota > Metazoa > Chordata > Mammalia > Carnivora > Procyonidae > Procyon > Procyon lotor. The sequence goes on from CM053613.1 coordinate 13,905,462, forward strand.
GTGATTATTCAAGACCTCAGAAGAAATAAGGAAAAAAAGACTAAGATGAATGTAAAAGATCATGATTGTATACAAGACCGAAAAGATCAGTTAAACACAATAAAATTCAATGCAGTAGACCAGAAGTGATAATTAGAACCACAGTTTCAGAATCATATATTGACCAGCCTTCTCATGCTACTTCCCAGGGCATCCCTGACTGAACTCGGTATTGTCAGCGAAAGAATAACACTGTATCCTAGTACTTATTCCTCTTGACTGAGAAGCCTAAAAACCAAGCTTAGTGTCTTCCCAGCTGTGTTATAGAGAAGCATTGGTTGTGGCCATTCTACTAACTGCTATTAGTGGCTCCTTCACTGGGGAATAACATAACCTTAAAGCCCAGGATGGATCCTTTGCACATGCAGAACATCCTCACCATCTGTTCATCTTGGGTTTGCCCTGGAAATCCTTTTTTGACTCAGCCTGATCCCCTTTGGTCATGAAGGTTTAGATCTTCACTCTTGATGTTAACTGGAGCAACTTCCCAAATCTTCTACTGAGTCACACTTAGGTAACTGCCCTGTGTATTATTTGACTTATAACATGTTACCATTTGGATCTTCTAGTGGTCTTGGACTAGACTTGGGCTTTTGCAGTTCCAGCATTTCTTTTCTTGCATTCATCTCCGACTATAGTCTTTTTTTGAATGATTCTTCTATATTCAGTATCCAGAGTCCAATTATATTGTGATAACAGAGAAACAAAAGCTAAAACACAAGGTGACTAAAATGCTTAAGAAGGGAGAGTCAATACATTTATTTTGCATGCTACCTCTAGTAAAATGGAAGTGGCATTTTGGAGCATTGGGTTGAGAAGGATTTTTGTACTCAGTGGTAAAGAGTACCATAATTGATTAACTATATGTTTCCTTGTGAACATGAAGACAGAGAGAGAACATTTGTGCAGAAACATGCCATTCTTGTCCTAGAGTGCTAAGGGTAGAAGTCTGAAAAACCTTGGGAGGTTTTTTGTTAATAGGTGTGATGGTTAAATTGTACGTCAGCTTGACTAGGCTGTGGTGTCTAGTTATTTGGTCAAAACCTTGTCCAGATATTGGTGTGAAGGTGGTTCTGTAGATGTCATTAACATCTATAATCAGTTAACTTTAAGTAGATGACTATCAATAGTGTGAGTAGGTTTCATCCAATCATTTAAAGACCTGAAGGGCAAAAATTAGGGTCTCTTGAGAAGAAATTTTGTGTTAAAACAGAACATAAAAATCCTGCCTGAATTTCCAACCAGACCTACAAATTTCAGACTCAAGACTTACAACATCAACTCCTTGTCTGAGTTTAGCTTGCTGGCCTACCCTACAGGTTTCATATTTGCCAGTTTCCACAATTGCAATTCCTTGATGATTTCTCTCTCTCTCTCTCACACACACACACACACCCTGTTGGTTCTGTTTCTCTGGAGAACTATGACAAATTCAGCAGAGGTCTATCCTTAAAGAGGAAATCAGGCTAGAGTATGATAAGTCTAGTACCAATTAGTCCTTTAATACAATAAATGGTTATACATGCTACTAGTTTGGACAACACAAGAAGATTAGCATTTACTGTGTAAGAAGCAGCTACGTTAAGGGATCAAAGTTCTCCTTCAGATCCCTTGAAGAAGATGATACCATGTTATGGGAAAATATTATTTATTGAGCCAGAGTGGACCCTGGTTCTGCAAAGTACTTTTGGCTGTTGTCCATGCATCCTACACCAGTAACATTGGTGATAAAGTTCAGAGGTGTTGATTAGATGAAATATGACAGACGGCAGACTCCTTTCCTTCCACATAATGCATTCCAAAAGACTTATATGCCACTTGGATTTCCCAGCAAAGTTTGCCAGTTTCTGTTACTCAGTCATATTGTTTCCATGTGACCTGCAACAGCTGTTCGTTCACCAATTACACCATTTCTTCTTGATAAATTAAAAACAGTTCTAATTAAATGATATAATGAAACCATCAATCTATGTTACAGAGGCAGAACTATAATGTAATTAGTTATCGATACCACAAAGTAGAGCTCTGTTAGGATGAGTGTAGGATGGGTGGCTGGCTTTATGATTCACACAAGGTACGTGGTCATTGTTGGAGATACATAAGTGATTCATTTGGTTGTTTTCCCAAAGGACATTTGTTAGGTTCATATGGTGCATGGGAGCAGTATAATATCACCTTTAGATATAACACAGCAGTTGTCAGTCCTACCAGTGGAAGCCTACAGGGCCAGAACAGGTTATTTTCCTCGAATAGTCTTAGTAATAAATAATCTCAGGGAAATAACAGTTGATTTGAAGGATGAATAGAAATTATGGAAGTATAATGAGAACTTCTAGTTTGGATACCAATTTCCCTCCCAAGGAAACTGCAATAGTGAGAGTTACTTGATAACTGGGATTATCTCCATTTATTTATTTTGGCGTTTTATCTTTTCTACACACTGTACATGGAAAGTAGTCAGTAATTGCTCACAGAATGTATGCCTTGAGGATTTGGAGTAATTGTATTAGGGAGTCCCATTTCATCTTCCATAGAACTGTATTAAAATGAATCATCAGTAATAAAAACAATACCTGTAAATACTCATTCCTTTTAATAGGTCAAAAATAGAGGCACCAAAAGAATGAACATGAAAAAAAGAAGTGAAAAATCTATTAGCCAACAAAGATCGGGTCACCATGTTACCTGGACTATGTAGTAAATGCCTAGTGTTTTAAACACTTGCTTCTTTTTCCTCCTTAGAATCTTAGTAACAGTGTTAACATGTCAACATAAGTGAGATTTTTTTACATATACATATAATACCGTATGATTATTAGTTTGTTCAGTAATTATAAAAGTGTTTTGCACTGCAAACAACATCTGGTTTAGCCAGAATAGGAATTTATAAAAGGTTACTGGTAACTTAGGACTTTCCAGGAGGGCATGAGAACTGGATTCCTGAATCACCTGTCCAGGGACAGTTCTTAATCCCACTAAAAGACCTTCAGCAGGGAAGAATGTCACCCTACCACCACTGAGCCTATAGTGCTCTACGATTGGATGCCAAGAGCTCCGCCACAGCTACCCACAAGGAACCAGGTGTCACCACAATTGTCAGAATATCAAGTCCTACATCCTTGAAAGTGTCTGTTTGTCATATCCTTCAGAACCCAGGTGTGCTCAGATATGGAGGAGTGGCAGGATCCATGTCACATATCTGCACCCTAATAGCAGAGATGTCTGGTAATGCACGTTGTCTAGATCTACCTTGGAATGGCAAGATTCCTAAAAGGAGAAAATGACCAAAATATAAGGATGGTGTGCAAGGTATGTTTGTAGATGCATAAATGATGCATGTTCACAGCACAGAGGCAGTCCAGATGGATGATTTATACACACTATTAGAGGCTGATGGGCTGTTGAAATGTTTGAAATATTTTCAAATAAAAGGGAACATTCACTAATCTATAAATCATAGCCTCATCAAGCTGTTTATAGTCCTCCCAGATGAGTGAAAGTGTAGATTTTTATTGTAATGAATGTGGGGAAAAAAATGACCAAATCAATAAAAAATTTCTGATATCGCATGATACAAGAGACACACATAGACATTGTCTGACTTTTAGTGACACTTTCCTTGTGAAAGAATTTGTAAACTCTAAAGAAAAATAGCTGAATATACGACATTGGTTTGGAAGGGGTTAATTTATTAAAGAGTTTGAAAAGAACTTTATCTGTATGACTTAGAAAGATTGCCAAGGGCAAGGCCAGGATAACCAGTTGTTGATCTTGGATATATTTCATAGAGGGAAGAGTTCAATTTCTAATAGTGAGATCTCCTGAAGAAAACAAAGATTTATCCCCAGACATGTTTCAGGGTGTTCCATGAAGTCTACAGAAGAATATGTTATAAGAAAGAATGTCTTTGTTGCAAGTTTCTCTATTTGAAAGAGATTCAAGGTTCAGTTCTATAGGATTGCTTGGAGGCAAAGAGATCAGCAAAATGAGAGCGCTTTATTCTAACTTATGCTAATTTCTTCCACCTAACCTCAACGTTATGCTAATTTTCTTCTGTATAACCTCATAGACACTTTTCCTATTTCCTGGGAAAGTTTGAAATATTAAACAATGTTTTTTTCCCCCCTTATGATAATTCCATCCTTCTGAACTTTCTTCTTATTCAAACAGCTAGGGCATCCTGGGCCATTGCCTCAGGGGAAGGATGTAGCAAGCCAGAAAGAAAAAAATAACCTGCCAGTCTCTTCTTGGCATTGGTTTATAGCCTAAAGCACTTAAGAGAATTGAGAGGGCTCCAAGCCCAGAAAAAATATTTGGAGAAACATAATGAGACAGAGGAAGAGTGTTCCACCTCCCCTGCTGACTCTGCACATTCCACAGCCCCATCCCTTCTATTATGCTGACCATCTTTTCTAGAGTAGAGACTTTTCTAGAATAGAAACTACTCTGAACTCTAGGAAGCAGCAGTATGCCCAGAAATGGCTGCTTGTTGAGTCAAACCCAGTGAGGTCTTTCCAGAGCCTCAGAGAGTACCTCAGAGTGAACTAGAAGGTGAATCATTCCTCTAACACCAAGCATTGCACTAAAGCAGCAAGGGCTGTACCTGTAGGGTTCACGTAAATGGAAGTGAGGCAACTTGTGTGGACCTATGACCAAAGACAAAGCGCGATGATGGATTTACCAATGAATGCCTACATGGAGAAATGGCATCAAGGAACAGAATCCCCCACTTGGACTCATACAGCCTATATAAACCCTATCTGGAACTTAGAACTGTTTCCCCATGCAGAAAAAAAAAGAAACATCAAGTTGGCTGAGGATATCAGGATGTATCCAGATCTTGAAAGATAAATTATGTTAATGTAGAAAAAAAGAGGGTTTCTTTTGTATGCCTGGACTGTGGACTGGGATTCCACCTACACAGAGAAATGAGAGAAAGAGTTTTGTTGCTTGTTTTTTTATTAAATGAATTAAAATGCAGTTATTTTGTTGAACACAAATGTATTTACCTGCCATTAATAGAATTAAGGATTCTACTTGGGTAACGCCATATACTTTTTCTTTTTTCTTTATATTTACCGGAGGATATGTGATTTAATAATATTTATATGAATGGGAGCATACTCTAAAGTATTTTTTTAAACAAGATAATTACATTAGAAAAATTTCCAAAACTTTAATATACAAGTTTTTTTTTTTCCAGCTATTTTGAGGTACAATTGACAGGAAAATGTTCTTTATAACTAACTACTCACTGCCTAGCATTTTAGGATATCTTTTTTGTCTAGCACCATTACTGGCCTCTTGTTTTATACTTTATTTTAATAATATCATTATACCTGGATCTAATAATTTGTTTTTGAGTGTGAACAGGGCAAAGTAATAAATGCTGTCACATTTTTCAGTGGAAAATTGTAGACTTTGAAGATATCAATGTTTTAAGCTATTAATGTAGTTTGTATTTATATAGTTATGTAGAGCTAGATTTGAATGAAACCAATGAACAAGGTATAGCATGTTTCTCATTTCTCACTAATTTTGACTATTCTTGGTCCAGGAGAGGCTGTTAGACTCAGAAGAATACTACTTTCGTACACATGGTGTCTTTTTATCTCAGCTCAGGAGTCTTTCCAGGACTCACTCATAAATCTGTCTCTTATTCTTTGGAAATGTAGAGAAGTTTTACATAATCTTTCTCTCTTCTTTCTTTCTTTTCTCTTCTTTGCTTTCTTTCTCTCTTTTAGGCATTTTTAAATTTCAGTTTTCCTGCCACAAAAACAAACAAGAAGTGCTTTAATTTACTTTTTATAACTTACTGGGGGAAAAGTCGTTTTTCTTTTGAAAATTCTCTACTCTTTATCATCTTTCCTTTCACTTATGTCCTAATTAAGCAAGAAGTGTGATAAATTCCATGATATCACTGACTGCATAAAATACTGAGATCTGGGAATATGGAGCAATTTTCCATCTTTCCATAGAGGTAATTTGGTCTAATCTTCCTACTCTTTTTAATTTTATCAGTAGCTTTTATAGATACCAGTTGAGTTAATGAATGACGTTATATGTATGAATTAATGATTGAGTTTCTATGAAGAATCCATTTCTCCACTGCAGTTTGAGCTACAACTCCTTATCTACTCTTACAAGTTCCTTCTAACCCAATCTCCTTTAACAAGTGAAAAAAAGCTTTATGTTTCCATCCAGGTTTACCCTGCTTTTAAAAAATACACTTAAACAATTTTTTCATGATTCTAATATTTATGGAAAGCCCAGTATCTGTAAGCTACTGTGTTATGTCATGTCTGAGATACAAGGATAAACAAGATCCTTCCCCTCAAGGAGTCTCCATTCTTGTAGAAAAGATAAGACTTATACACATGTAATGATAATAAAAGTGGCAAATGATAAATTCCCTAAGAGAGGTGCAGATAAATTGCTATGGGTGTGGCAGGCTATGGAGATTACAGAACATAACAAGGTTTTAAAAATAGATATAAAGAGTTCCCTTCAAAATCTAAATACTGTATAAGTGTGTATATTTGTTCAGTATCTTGAATATATCTACTACATTATTATTATTATTTTTTGCTCTAGTTTTCAAAGATAGTCTGCTGCTTTCTTTGATACAAAGTTTGTTTTTTCATTTGGGAAAGGCTCTGCGATATTTGTCTATGGCAATGATGCCTGAAGATATCACTGCACTCTCTCCGGGGGTGGGGGTACCATTTTAATGTGCTGGGGGTTCTGATCTCCACCAGAACACAGAATGTAATAATAAAATAGGGTGTTTTATGTGTGAGCTATTCATGAAGGTTGATGAGGACAGGTGGGGAAGTAACTTTTTATTGTATTGAACCACAAATCTCTTTTCCAAGTATAACCACCTCATGAAGGAACTTTTATAATCCAATTGTAAGATTTTCTTTCCTGATGTTCACCAAAATTTTAGTTTCTATTTGCTGGTTGAATTAGAGGAATTAGAAGAACTTTTGGCATTTAGAAATCCATGGCGTGGAAGGGTATTTGAAACATACGGAAAGAAAGGCCTTTCTAGCATGAGATAGATGGGATGATTTGTTGTAATAGGCCTTGTGTTCTTGGCTGGCCTAAGTCCGAGTATGCTGACTCATTTTGGTTTATACTGGAAAGGAATTTCTTCTCAAGCACAAGAGACAAAGGGGGGCATGGTACACTGGGACTAAAACTAAAGTTTGGTTTCTAAGATTTGTACTTGTAGTAGTTAAGATGATTTCTATTGCCCAGAAGCAAAACTTTGCTCACATCAGCTAAATAAAGAACAGGAATTTATTTGCTTATGTAATTGAGAAGGCCGGAGTTCAAACTTGCTCAGATATTGATCTAGGGGCTCAGAAATTACCATCAGTTCTTGGGATTTTCATCGTCTCTCCTCATAACTACCCTTGTGTTTCTTTTGTGCATACTCAATATGGTGGTCTGAGGTCTAACAGTGAAAGGAGAACTCTTTAACTAGTCCTAAGATGCACTCTGATTAGACTCATGTGGGTCATAGGTCCACTGTTTCTGACTCAGTTGCAGTAGCAAGGAATTCCTTTTGCTGGTTGGCCAGGACTGGCTGATGTGCTCCCCATCTGGAAACAGGAGTGATAAGAATGGAGAAAGTTTAGTGAGTGCTCTGAAAAATAAATGTTCATGATAGTCTTGTAAGAGCCTTGCTGCTTTTTATTCCAGATCACACAATTGCCAATAGCAAAGAGGTCTAAGGACCTATATGCACAAACGTTATTAAGAACTACAAATACATGTGACCCTAGAGTATGTAGATATGTTTGTGTTTGTAGCTCTATGTATACAAAGAGGAAAGAGAGAAATATGCATTCATATTTGATAGGAAAATTCCAAATATTTAAATATATTAAATACCGTTTAATATATAATATAATATAATATAATATAATATAATATAATATAATATAATATATAGGTTTTTTACCCTCACGATTGAGTGGCTGACAGGGAGCTGCCACATCCTGCCAGTTCCCAGCATCACAGGAGAGGATCCTACCACGTGTTGCAAGCCCAGGAAAAGATAGAAATTCAAAATTTGAAGTATGCTTTCTGCTGACTGCATATCGCTTCCAACACCATTATGAAGGTGAAAAATCATAAGTTGAACCATTGTAAATCAGGGACCATCTGTGTATATATATATGTGTATATATATACACATACACACACACACACACGAAAACATTATCATTTACATATAATTTTAATTTTGTTATTTTCATTTTATCTGAATTTTCTAGTTTCTTTTTTTTTTTTAATATTTTATTTATTTATTTGACAGAGAGAGAGAGATCACAAGAAGGCAGAGAGGTAGGCAGAGAGAGAGAGGGGGAAGCAGGCTCCCTGCTGAGCAGAGAGCCCGATGCGGGGCTCGATCCCAGGACCCTGAGATCATGACCTGAGCCGAAGGCAGAGGCTTTAACCCACTGAGCCACCCAGGTGCCCCAAGAATTTTCTAGTTTCTATAATCATCTGTTGTAACTAAAAAATGATGACTATGTGTTTTAAAACTTTTAAACCAAATAACAGTTTACTAGACTATTATTTGAAGTAAATCATTCTTTTTTCAATTGATTTGCATGTATAAAACCAATCTAAACCTGATAATGAGTCTCCATCACCCTGGGAGTAGCTGAATTGCAGATATGCCATGTTAAATTGTAGTCATCCCCTCTGAACTCTCTTGGCCACCCTATTAGCAGGGAAGAAAATGATCTCTCCTTTTTTCCTCTGTGAGTTCTTTCCAGTAACTAGTGTTACTTTTTGGGCTTTACTGTATAGCTATATGTTTTTTTTCTGTCCTTTAATAAATAGCAATAACAAAACCAAAATGATGAAATAACAATGAGAATAGTAGCATAGCAGCTACTATATATTGAGTAGGCTCAAAAAATAAGTACAGAACTAACGTACAGAACTAAGTGCTTTGTATGTTTTTCTAATTGTATCTATTTAACAACTCTTAGCATTCATTTAATACTTGAGATGTTTATTGAGCAAATACCACCTTGTAACATATGACCTATGAGGTGGATATTTTATTGCAAAGCCAAATTGGTGAAAAGGGGAAATCACTAAGTAATGGATGGTGGTCCATTCCAAGGACAAGATATTGTTCAGGTACTCAGAATGGTGGAGACCCACACCCAACTGCTGGTAGCCCCTTAGAGGTCAGTAGCTGGAATTCTGATTGAGGAGAGTGGGTGTTCATGTTTGGGGGCCAAAAACTTAGTTCCATGCTGGACTTTGTCTGTAGGGGACATAAAGAGGGATTGGTATTTGCGTCTGAGAGCAAGGTCATGCTGTCTTTTAGCTAAAGCTTTGATCTGAGTTCTGGGCCTTCCTGTAACTTGGGTTTCTCACTGTGTATCTTGTAGGTTATGATACTTGCTTAATATTTAAGAGTGAAAGCCCTGATATTTAAGAGACATGAGTTCAAAATACATATCTGCCACTCATGATTCAAGTGACCTTGGTGAAATATCCTAAACATTCCAAGATCATTTTCTTCTATTATAAAATTGGCTTAGTATAATTATTAATAACATTTTAAAATGACTAGCAGAGTGTTGTATAGAAGCAATACATACAGTTCAGTGGTAAATTGCAGAGGTTGGAGTTTGATTGCTTAGTTCAAACCCTGGATCCATCTCTTACTGTGTGACCTTGGACAATCTACTTAAATTTTCACTGGCTCAGTTTCCTCATCTGTAAAATGAGGATAATAAAATAAACTGCTTCTTTCTGGAAGTATTATTGTGAGAATCACCTGAGTGCATGAAGTGCTTAGAATGGGTCTGGACTCACCACATTCATGTTTGTTTATTTATTTTTGCTCTTCTTTGGAAATTTATTTACTTATTTATTTTTATTAACATATAATGTATTATTTGTTTCAGGGGTACAGGTCTGTGAATCATCAGTCTTCCACAATTCACAGCACTCACCATAGCACATACCCTCCCCAATGTCCATCATGCAGCCACCCTATCCCTCCCACCCACCCCACCCCCAGCAACCCTCAGTTTACTTACTGAGATTAGGAGTCTCTTATGGTTTGCCTCCCTCCCCAGTCCCATCTTGTTTCATTTTTCCCTCCCTTCCCCGCCACGACCCCCGACCCTGCCTTTCAAATTCCTCATATCTGAGAGATCATTATTCATGTTTATTCTTAATATGTTAGCACTGTTTTGTAGGATGGGCGAGAGGACTCGAAGAGTGACTGTTGGTTAAAAAGCACTTAGCAGGATGCTTCTAGACACTAAGTGCTGTGTTTTATATTGACGTTAAGGAACCATAATATTAAACAGGTTGATATAAATATTGAAGGCTAACAAGCACACTCCCAAGATTCACCCTCATTTCTGTTTTCAAATTGGGGATTTGATAGTTCTTTTAAGATAGTATTGTTTCAATGATAAGATCCTGCCTAAACTTATCTTCTTTAGTAACTTCCTTAAATTTGGCAATTTATTCTGGGGCCTCCCAATCTTCCTATAAAGTATTCGTTTCTGCCACCTTGCCATTCTTTCTCAGTATTCATCACTGGTTATTCTCCATCTTCCTCTATTTTGTGGGATAAAAATTGCATGACTTGGGAAATGATAGTCATCAGAATCCCTACCTCTACGGCACTTTGGCTATATCTGAACAATAAGGTCCAGAACAAAATGTTTTCCTTTGAAAGAGCCTTCCTCTCCTGTGAAGGCAGTTTGCATGGTGGTTATAAGTAAGCACTTAAATACCCTCTACTATTTCGTAGCTATTTGACCTTGTATAGCTTCCTAAACTTCATGCCTCAGTTTCTCATTTTCTCATGCCTTTTCTCATTTCTTCATGCCTCATTTCTCAGTTTCTCATGCCTCATCTCATCTTCACCTTCCCTGTGAAGTTATTTTAAGAATTATATGAGTTAATATACCTAAAGAACTTAGAAAAGAGCTTGGCACTTAATAAATACTACGTATGTTGTCTCTCCATGTGTGAAAAGAAATGGGTTCTGCTGCTTCTTGACGTATAGAGGATCCTCTGGGAATCTTGGCTACTCAGAGAGAGCTCCCTGATGATAATAATTCATTGTAGAAAATAGTGAGCTGGGATTGTGATGGTATTTGCATATATTGCAAACATCATCATAACAACAGTAGCAAGATGCTGCTGGATGATGATGGTGGATTTCTCAATGTGACAATGTCTCTTCAAATTCTTTTGAACGTAGGAGTCAGGTTAGTGAATAGAATTCCAACTCCCACGGGATCAACTTGTATCACGTAACTGAATACAAAGAAAAGTGAGTTATGAGTTGAAAGCCTTGCATGCCCATCTGCCATTGCATCCACAGAACTGTGCAGTGCTACCTACTCCTTTGCCCCCTCTGGTCTCACCTCCTTTGGTTGTAATTCCTCTTCCTTCTCTGCCTCTTGGCAGATGGTAAAAATCAATAGGAAATAATAGGTGGGAAATGGTTGTGTTCCTTAGAGGAATTTCTGAGATAAGCAGGAGGCCATGTAGTTATTATATGACTAATGAATGCAGTTTTCCCTCACTGCACTCAGATGTGGGCAGTATTATTGAACCTGGCCTTGGTCAACTGTGATATTGATTTTCTTTTGTGATTTCAGATTCTTAAGTAACCTTAACTAAAGACTTGAAATAGGAAAACCAGTTCAAATTAGACAAAGTGTGTACTGAACTTCAGACCTAAATTTTAACTGGTAATTTTTGATAAAATCTTACATTGACATTTCTCATGTATTTATGTGTTTTTATTTTAATTATTTATTTTCAATTTATTTTTAATTTAAATCCAATTAGCCAACATATAGTACATCATAAGTTTCAGATACAGAGTTTAATAATTCATCAGTTGCATAGAACACCCAGTGCACACCATATCACATGACCTCAATGCCCATCACCCAATTACCCCATCCCCCCACACACCTCCAGTTCTGCAACTCTGAGTTTGTTTCCTATAGTTAAGAGTCTTTCATGGTTTGTCTCCCTCTCTGATTACTTCCCATTCAGTTTTCCCTCCCTTCCCTATGGTCCTTTCCGTTCTTTGTTATATTCCATATATGAATGAAACCATATGAAAATTATCTTTCTCTGACTGACTTATTTCACTCAGTAAAATACCCTCTAGTTCTGTCCACATTGATATAAAAGTTAAGTACTCATTCTTTCTGACAGCTGTGTAATATTCCAGTGTGTGTGTGTGTGTGTGTGTGTGTGTGTGTGTGTGTGTGTGTATACACACACCCCATGTTCTTTATCCATTCATCTATTGATGGATATCTGGGCTTTTTCCATAGTTCATAGTTTGGCTATTGTGGACACTGCTGCTATAAACATTGGGGTGCAGTTGCCCCTTCAGATCACTACATTTGTATCTTTGGGGTAAATCCTTGTAGTATAATTGCTGGGTCATAGGGTAGCTCTATTTTTAACTTCTTGAGGAACCTCCTCCATACCATTTTCCAGAGTGGCTGTACCAGTTTGCATTCCCACCAGCAGTATAAGAGGGTTCCCCTTTCTCCACATCCACACCAACACTTACTGTTTCCTGTCTTATTAATTTTAGCCATTTTGATGGGTGTGAGGTGGTATCTCATTGTGGTTTTGATTTGTATTTTCCTGATTCCAAGTGATGTGGAACATTTTTTCGTGTATCTGTTAGTCATTTGTATGTCTTCTTTGGAGAAATGTCCATTCATGTCTTCTGCCCATTTCTTGACTGGATTGTTTTTTTTGGGTGTTGAGTTTGAGAAGTTCTTTATAGATCTTGGATACTAGCCCTTTATCTGATATGTCATTTGCAAGTATCTTCTCCCATTCTGTAGGTTGCCTTTTAGTTTTGTTGACTATTTCCTTTGCTGTGCAAAAGCTTTTGATCTTTATGAAGTCCCAGTAGTTCATTTTTGGTTTTGTTTCCCTTGCCCTTGGAGTTGTGTCTAGCAAGAAGTTGCTGCAGCTGATGTCAAAGAGGTTGCTGCCTATGTTTTCCTCTAGGATTTTGATGGATTCCAGTCTCGCATTTAGGTCTTTCATCCATTTTGAGTTTATTTTTGTGTTGGTGTAACAAAATGGTCAGGTTTCATTCTTCTGCATGTGAATGTCCAATTTTCCCAGCACTATTTGTTGAAGAGACTGTCCTTTTTCCATTGGATATTCTTTCCTCCTTTGCCAAAGATTAGTTAGCCATTGAGTTGAGGGTCCATTTCTGGGCTCTCTGTTCTGTTCCATTGATTTATGTATCTGTTTTTATGCCAGTAGCATACTCTCTTTATGATTACAGCTTCATAATAGAGGTTGAAATCTGGAATTATGATGCCACCAGCTTTGTTTTTTCTTTTTCAACATTCCTTTGGGCATTTGGGATCTTTTCTGGTTCTTTATAAATTTTAGGATTATTTGTTCTAGCTCTGTGAAAAATGTTGATGGTATGTTGATAGGGATTGCACTGAATGTGTAGATTGCTTTGGGCAGCATAGACATTTTCACAATGTTTATTCTTGCAATCCATGACATGGAATGTTTGTCCATTTCTTTATGCCTTCCTCAATTTCTTTTGTAAGTGTTATGTAGTTTTTTAGAGTACAGATCCTTTATTTCTTTGGTTAGGTTTATTCCTAGTTATCTTTTGGTTTTTGGTGCAATTGTAAATGGGACCAATTCCTTAATTTCTCTTTTTTCGGTCTCATTTTTAGTGTATAGAAATGCAACTGATTTCTGTGCATTGATTTTATATCCTGCTACATTGCTGAAATTCCTGTATGAGTTGTAGGAATTTTGGGGTAGAGTCTTTCCACATAAAGCATCATGTCATCTGTGAAGAGTGAGAGTTTGACTTCTTCCTTGCCAATTTGAATGTCTTTTATTTCTTGTGTTGTCTGATTGCTGAGGTTAGGATTTCTCGTACTATGTTGAACAACAGTGGTGAGAGTGGGCATCCCTGTCATGTTCCTGACCTTGAGGAAAAGCTCTCAGCTTTTTCCCATTGAGAATGATATTCACTGTGGGCTTTTGATAGATGGATTTTATGATATTGAGGTATGTTCCTTTTATCCCTAAACTGTGGAGAGTTTTAATCAAGAAAGGGTGCTGTATTTTGTCAAATGCTCTTTCTGTATCGAGAGGATCAGATGGTTCTTATCCTTTCTTTTATTAATGTGATATATCATGTTCACTGATTTGGAAATATTGAACCACCCTTGCAGCCCAGGAATAGGTACTACTTGGTCCTGGTGGATAATCCTTTTAATGTACTATTGGATTCTATTGGCTAGTATCTTGGTGAGAATTTTTACATCCATGTTCATCAGGGATATTGGTCTGTAATTCTCCTTTTTGTTGGGGTCTTTGTCTTGTTTTGGGACCAAGATAATGCTGGCTTAGTAGAAAGAGTTTGGGAGTTTTCTTACCATTTCTATCTTTTGAAATTGCTTCAGAAGAATAGTTATTAATTCTTCTTTAAACGGTTGATAGAATTTCCTGGGGAGGCCATCCAGCCCTGGACTTTTGTTTGTTGGTATAATTTTGATTACTACTTCAATTTCCGTGCTAGTTATGAGTCTGTTCAAGTTTTCTATTTCTTCTTGGTTCAGTTTTGGTAATTTATAAGTTTCTAGGAATGCATACATTTCTTCCAGATTGTCTAATTTGTTGGCTCATAATATGTTCTTAAAATTGTATTCCCTTGGTGTTGGTTGTGATGTCTCCTCTTTCATTCATGATTTTATTAATTTGGGTCCTTTCTTTTTTCTTTTTGATGAGTCTGGCTAGAGGTTTATTAGTCTTAATAATTCTTTTAAAGAACCACCTTCTAGTTTTGTTGATCTGTTCTGTTCTTTTGGTTTCTGTTTCATTGATTTCTGTTCTAATCTTTATTAATTCTCTTCTGCTGAGTTTAGGCTCTGTTTGCTGTTCTTTCTGCAGCTTCTTTAGGTATAAGGTTGGCTTGTATAGTTGAGACTTTTCTGTTTTCTTGAGTAAGGCTTGTATTGCTATGTACTTCCCTCTTCGGACTGCTTTTGCTGCATCCTAAAGGTTTTGAACAGTTGTGTCTTCATTTTTATTTGTTACCATGATTTTTAAAAATTCCTCTTTAATTTCCTGGTTGACTCATTCATTCTCTGGTAGGATGCTCTTTAACCTCCATGTATTTAAGTTCTTTTCAAATTTCTTCTTGTTGTTGAGTTTCAAAGCATTGTGGTCTGAAAATATGTAGGGAATCATCGTATTCTTTTGGTACTTGATAACTGATTTGTGACCCAGTATGTCATCTGTTCTGGAGAGTGTTCCATGTGCATTCAAGAAGAATGTGTATTCTGTTGCTTTAGGATGGAATGCTCTGTTTATATCTTGAAGTCCCTCTGGTCCAGTGTGTCATTCAAAGCCCTTGTTTCCCTGTTGATCTTCTGCTTAGATGATCTGTCTATTGCTGAGTGTGAGGTGTTAAAGTCCCCTACTATTATTGTATTATTATCAATGTGTTTCTTTGTTATTGTTTATGTAGTTGGCTGCTCCCTAATTAGGAGCATAAATATTTATAACTGTTAGATCTTCTTGTTGGATACACATGTTAAATATGATATAGTGACCCTCCTCATCCCTTACTATAGTCTTCGGTTTAAAATGAAATTTGTCTGATAAAAGGATTGTTACCCCAGTTTTCTTTTGATATCCTTTAGCATGATAAATTGTTTTCCAACCCTCATTTTCAGTCTGGAGGTGACTTTGGGTCTAAAATGAGTCTCTTGTAGACATCATATCAATAGGTCTTGCCTTTTTATTCATTCTGATACCCTGTTTCTTTTGATTGAAACATTTACATTCAGTGTAACTATTGAAAGATATGAATTTAGTGCCATTGTATTACCTGTAAAAATCACTGTGTCCATGTATAGTGTCTGTTTCTTTTTGGTTACGTTACTTTTGGGTTCTTTCTTTGCTTATAGGATCCCCTTTAATATTTCTTGCAGGGGGGGGTTCCAAGATGGCGGAGGTGTAGGAGGCACAGAGAGCCCTGGGAATCAGAAGTCCAGCTAAAGAGGAGGAAATCACTCTAAAAGCCGGCAAACGCAACAGCAGAGAGAAGAGAATAAGAACAACAATTCTAGGAGCAGAAAATCGACCACTTTCAGGAGGTAGGACGTCTGGAAAAGGTGAATTTAAAGCGACGG